>JAINTL010000033.1:0-564625 GCA_019916065.1 Vitellaria paradoxa | reverse complement strand
TATTCTCACTTAGAGAATGGAAAAGGCTTAAAGGCATTCGCATCAACTTTCTCTTGAAAAATTCTATAAATAAAGTAAAAATTAATTTTTGATTTTTTTATTTAACAATGTTCTATATCAATATCTTTATATCATCCTTATAGTTGAGAATGTTACAGTATTTTTTTACATTCAAAAAGTCACTATAGAAATTAATATTAATGGTAAAGTACAACAACTACCCTACAGTTAACATTATATCTTACTTTGGTCCCAACAATTTAATTGTGACAGTCTAAATCCTATAGTTTTAGTTAAGGTATAATTGGATCCTTCTGTCAAACTTATACCTAGCCATTAGAATGAGGGCAATTTCTATCAATTTGAATTCATCTTCTCCAAAAGTTAATTTAGGGTTAGATTCTGTTGAAGAAATTTAAAATTACTGAACCCCTGTTTTAGTTCTTTGAATTGAGGGTTTGGGTTTGTTTAAAAAAATACAAATTTGAGTAAAATATAGAAAGCGCTTTGAGTTGATTGTCTGTATATAAACGTCTTTCTTGCTCATAGAAAACTGAAAAGTTTAGAACTTTTCTGAGTGCCGTAAAATGAAGCGAGCAAATATTGATGCATTGGTGTCCGTGAGTTAACTCATATTGATTCAGGTCTTGATTGTGTGTTGTTTATGTATCTTATCCTCATAAGTTTAGAATTCCCTCTTGTGCTACAAACTGGGTTGGGAATTTGGGTATGTTGAGGAATGTTTCACCAAGTCTACTGATGACCAACCTTTTGAGTTTGATCTTTTGATGCTTAACTTGACGCTTATCCCAAAATAATTTTTTTATATTGTCTGATATTTTAATTATATATGGCATATTGGCTTTTTGTTCTAATAAAATTTTGGGTTTTTCCTTATTTTGTTATTGAGAAATTGTAGGAAAAGAAAATTGTAGGATAAATTTCACTTTTATGCTATTAATCATTTTTCTTTACATTACCCTACCCAAATTGTTCTCTAATGTCATTATTTTCAATTCCAATCAATAATCTAACATTATTTATTCAAAAGTATATATCTTCTCCTGCCTTTAAAATTATCACACCAATATATGTGTGTGGATAAGCCTTTAATGGAGGTTTCAGCTTAGGAAGGAGAAGGAAATCGGGCTTAGGTCTAGTTCGAATAATGGTTGTACTCAATGTTCACCAAAAGAGTGGCTGTACATATATGTATATATGTTTAAGCTTTCAACATTGGTTTAATTGAGTATTAGGGAAGAAGAATACAAATTAACAAAATTGCCCTTATTATAACAGCTAGGTATAAATAGTGTTTAATAGAAGAACTCAGTTGCACTTTAACTGAAACTGTAGAGTTTAGATGGTCACAATTAAAACCATTGTGACTAAAGTGAGACACTGTATAAATTATAAAAGTAATTTCTATATTTTACCCTAATATTAATATAGGTATATTTTTTATTATTCTCTCTCTATTTTAGAGAAGATAACTTTTTAAAGAAGATGTGGATGCACTAAAAATTATGATGTGAATGCCCTTACATTCGTATGTCAAACCAAACAACTCAACTTAGCTTCACTAAAACCTCATTCGAAATTGATTCATTACAAAATCAAGTCAAGGCTTAAACATAATTTGTAACTTATTTAGTTTAAAGCTCAACAATAGTTTAACTAGATAAAGATAAATTTATATAAAATAATTAAACTACTTAAATTTAGCTCGATTAAAGCTCTATTTGACTTTAACAAACCAAGCTTTTCAAGCTTAAAAATTTTAAGTTTAAAATTTTAAGTTTTCAAGCTCGATAAAATTTTATAAAATTTTTAAGCCAAACTCGAATAATCTATTAATCGTCTAGACTCAACTCATTAATTTTCAACCTTACAATAATGCCCTTTAGGGTGAAAGATGTTTCCTATGACTAAAAAAAAAAAAAACATTTTCTTTTTTCTTCGCTATGATATTAGGAATTGGTAATTAGAATAATTATGAATAATGAATTTGTTAAAGGATAAAATTTGATTATTCCCTTGAGCTTAGGGGAAAAAAAGTTATAATTTTGCACCCTACAAAATTTTTGAAAATTTAAGAAAAAAAATACAATTAGGCCACTACTTCTTTTTATAGTAATTGTAAACTTGACCCTTAGAATCAACTTATCTTACATATATGCCCTCCTCCAAACTACTAAAAGTTATTTTTCAAATCAAAAGATCATTAGTGTAAAAGATTTGATTAGGTGTTAGTCTATTTCTAAGCCATTTTATGACTGTTAGGGCTAGATTGAAACTATTGATTAACTAACACAAGGGTGAGCCATTTAGCGATATATTATTTTTTAGTATGACGAGTAGCACTTAATCCACAAAAATAGTAACTTTGAATTGACAAGAATCAAGCAAGAATACTAAGTTCCTTAATTAATCTAAATATATATTAATAATTAAACGAATGAAAAGCTTTTACAAGAGTTCCTATTTAGAGAGAGAATGAATTTAAGTTTAGTCCATTTGAAAAATTGGTATATTGGCGTAGCATTGAGGCATTTGGCATAATATTATTTCTGACTACAACATAATAATATTCTTGAATCCACAAAAAAAGACCTTGAATCTATAAGAACCAAACACAATCAAAACATTCTATGAAAATCGCAAATCAATTAATAACTTCAATGAATAATATTCATTGCAACAGTAACTATCTATAAATAAAATAAAGTTAACCTATGTCATATAGAAAAAAGTTTTCTTGTCACACCTCGAGTTCAACCCAAGGGTTAGTGGTATGGGTTAGTAGACTAATTAAAAATTTAAGTAAACTAAAATGACAATCTAAGACCAATCAAGCCAAGTATAACCAACTAATATAATAAAAACACTAAAACTCCTAATTTACATCCCTGCTATTTGGTTCTGGTAGTACACGGATCAACTATAGCAATTTAAATTTGTGAATAATAAAGTACCGATCATTCTTTCACATGAAGAATATTGGTTAATGCTCAACTTATCATATAGTCCCACTATATGCTTTTAAAACTAAACTAATCTAAATTTTGGATTTTGGATTAAAGAGATTGCTCGAAAATGGTTTAATTGAGAATGGCGGGTAATATACAAAATAAAATAAAATAACTGATGAATAAAATAAAAGTGATGATTGGACCATAGGAAAACAACTAAGAAAGTATGACTTCAAGTGATGTTTTGAAAAGGCATCGTGCTTGGACATTTTGAAAACAATTTACAACAAAGCAAGACATCAAAGTGTCAACCGTAGGCATCCAAAATAATAATTTCACTTAGTTAATTTTTGAAATTAGTTATATTTAACAAAAAATAATATTCAAATTAATTTGAATTTTGAACATCTTTCAGCCATACGGTTTGGATGTTTTGCCCATTAGTGATTTTGTGAAAAAGAATTCAATAGTCTCCATTTGGAGCTCCAACGTTCTCCAATAATTTTATCAAAATTTTAAATTTTTTCATTACTTTTTAATTTTTTTCTAACTTTCTCTAATTTTTCTTACCCCAAAAAAAAAAAATCAATTTTTTTAACTTTCTCAATTTTTTATTTTTAATTTTTACAAATTTTTACCAAACATACAATTTTTATAAAAATGATACATGAAAATTCAGGACAAAAATTATGAAAAATTTTACTTACCAAACACCCATTTAAATAAAATTTAGAAGCTAATGATCAAAACTGCGAAGTTGAAATTAATAGGCAAAAATTTGAAAATGCGTAAATGCAAGGCCTGGTAAAATATTAGTTGAGGCAAATTTAATGAGTAGGTCGTTTCTATAAAAGTAATTTTTAATATAATGTAAAATATTTTAAAATTTTTATTTAAAAATAATTTATTAGTCCTTCGAGATGCATAATTATTTATTAAATTTTAGTATAATTATCTAAACAGTAGTTGGTGATTGATTGGGTAACAACTATTATATAATTAATTTAGAGTTAATAATCGATAAATATATTTTCTAATTGTGTATATTAATTTTAAAATTAAAAATGGGAGAGACTATTTATCAATAGTGAAATTAAAAGAAAATAAGAGTTCATTTAAATTAATTCTTTTAATATATATTATACATAGTCTTACATGCTATTATTTTTATGAATTAAAATAAGTTTAAAAACTAGTTAATGTTAAGATAAATATTGAGATTAAGTAGATGATAAAATTAAAATAACTATGTATATTTTTTTAATTTGAAATTTTTTTATTAGATGGAAAATCTTAAGAGACTGTTTAAATTGTCTAGTTTTTGAACCAGTCTGTATATGCGATTAATACAAGACATTTTTGGTGGTATTTAATAAAATTTAAGTTATTAATATTTCACACACACACGCATAATATGATAAAATGACACACATTTATATTATTATTAATATTAAATTTGAATATCAAATAACATAAATTTATTAATTCAAAATTAACATAATTTGGTACGATTTAAAATGATTATAAAATAATTTATTATTTAGGGGATGTTTGGAGTGTCAAAAAAATAAGAATAAAATTAAAAGTTGATATTGATATAATGTAAAAATAATACGTGACGAAATTTGATTGGAAGAATTTGAAAAATTTTTAGATTTTTTAGAGTTTTTTTTGTAAAATTTTGAAACTCCAAACGGATTGTTAATATATTTATTAAAGGTACAAAATATTACTTAAAAAATTTTAAAATATTTGAATATAGACGCAGTTATGGAGTTGAATTGTCATATGAAATAAATTGCATTGAATTTCGATGATTTGTTTGTTAAAGTACGCAAGTTCATTTTTTATTTGTTTTTTCTAAAAAAGGAAAAAAGAAAAAAAAATCAATATTTAGGACCTGTGGGGGGTAGGAAAGGAAATTTGCTCAGCATCCTTGGATGAGTTCGGTTCAATTCAGTTCAGTTCACTTCAGTTCTGGCTTCGTAGCAGTTTCGGCGAAGCTGCTCTGGAGACCGTACTTAGGCATCGACGATCGATGAGGCGAAATTACGAAGTGTTTATATGATGACGGTCCATTGTTAGGGTTTCGGAAGCGATGGCGAGGCACTCTTGGTCTAGACTTTTCCCCTCTCGATTCCAAATCAACCGATTCATTTCTTCTTCTTCTTCTTCTTCAACATTTGAAGCCTTCGATCCCCCTCCCTTTATTCCTCATCGCCGAGTCGCTGTCACTGGTATTTCCTTGTCTCTCTATCTGTAATTATGTATGTATTTAGTACGCTCACTTTAAGATTCAATTTTGGTTGTGTTTTTTTCTTTCTACGTTCTTACTTGCTTCAGTGTTCAATTTCATCTTCAATCTCGCCATTTATTCTCTCTTTTTGTCACTCGTTCGGTTACTTGTGTTCTGTATTTGTGTAACAGGAATGGGTTTGGTTACGCCGCTCGGTTGTGGGGTGGAAACTACATGGAAGCGACTGATAGAGGGGGAGTGTGGAGTAAGGGCCATAACTCCTGATGATCTCAAGATGAGTGGATTTGATAAAGAAACGCAGTTGCATGCTTTTGATCAGTTGACGTCCAAAGTTGCTGCCACTGTGCCGTGTGGAACCAACCCCGGCGATTTCAGCGAGGAAATGTGGCTTAATTCCAAGGTTATTTCTTGTCAACTGCATATTTCCAGTTAATCATTACACTTTTCTAGTATAGTGTAAATTTAATTGGTAATCTGACAACGCTTCTCTAAAGTTGGACATAAGGCAAGCTTTAATTGGTATTTGAATATGTGTGCTGACTAGAGATAAATTATTGGCACTAATCAAACTTCCAGTCTTGTTGGCTGATGAAAATTGGTATCTGTCTGGTCTTTCAACCTTGACCTGGTCTCAAGTTTATTGTTGTTTTTTTGGTAACCCCACCCCCACTAACCCAAATAAAATGGGTGCAAATTTGATGTTAATATATATTGTCTTAGAGTCTAGAGAACCCTTGAATTGTGCAATCCATTCATCCTCTCCACCCCAAGCACAAAGAAGAAGCGTGTAGGCAAGGAGATAACTCCCGAGGAGAGTGATTTGGCCCATAGAAGCGAGGATCTGGAAGAGAGGGTTGATACTGGGTCAACTATGGAAGTGACTGAGGGGGACTTGTTCTGTGATAAACAAATGACTCCAAACAAGAACCTCAGGGCAGCCAATCCTAACGCAATTATAGTGTCTATACCACAGGGAGGGGCTATTTTCTTCATGAGCAGTCTTTGATCTAAGTCACCGGATATATCTATATGGTGGTGGTCAAATATTGTTGCCACTGATTATTGGCTTGAATTACTTTGCAGGAGTATAGGTCATTCGCAAGGTTTATAGCCTATGCATTATGTGCAACTGATGAAGCTCTCAGAGATGCCAATTGGATTCCCAGTGAGCAGGAGGATAAGGAAATGACGGTACTCATTTATGTTTATGTAGATAATTAAATGAAGAAAATCTTAACCAAACCATGCAATTCTTATTTTGTAACTTGAAGGCCTTCAGGGAGTCTCCATTGGTGGGGGAATTGGAAGCATTAGTGATATATTGGATGCATCCCTATTGATTTGTGAGAAGGTTTGTTTTTTCCCATCTCCTTTTTTCCTAAAACCTTGTAATTATACTTCTTTGCCTGATTATCTTCTAGTGTCTTAACTAGAGGCTGTAGATAAGATGAAGCATGATAACTGACATATGTTTCTTTTAAACCAGCGCCTTCGTCGGCTTAGTCCATTTTTTATCCCTCGGATACTGATAAATATGGCATCTGGTCATACAAGCATGAAATATGGATTCCAGGTGCGTAGATGACATTCATAACCACATTTGATGAGAGCTTGTGAGGAAAATGTGCTGGTGTGCTACTAGAACCCTTCATTTGACCATCCAAACACTGAGAGCATGACTTCTAGTGAGTGTTTGTACTTCCATCATCACATCATTATAGAGAAGATCAAATGTTTGATTTAAATTTTAGTTGGTTATAAATTTTATGATTACATGAAAAGATCATTAATGAAACAAAGCAACTGACAGAGAAATGATTCTAACATTTGTTGTGCTCATCAATTCTATGCTGCTTACTGTTGTTGAGATTTCATTTCATCTTTCATTATTTTGTGTTGCAAGTCGCCACCATATCATTTTTTTTGGTCATTGAAGAACTTGCTCATTTTTTTTTGGTAAGTGACTTGCTCATTTTTATTCTTGGAACACAAGATATTGGCCTCGTTTGGTTTGCTAAAAAATAACAAAAAACTCTATAAATCTCTGTTAACTTTATATCACATTAACTTTTTTCTTTCACTGCACGCATTACGAACTCTCAATTTATCTCAATTTATCTCACTTTTTCTTACTCCAAACAAACCCATTGTTGCATATTCGAGTCTCAATTTGGAATTTAGGGACCAAACCATGCTGCAGTGACTGCTTGTGCTACTGGGGCACATTCTATTGGTGATGCTACAAGGATGATTCAATTTGGAGATGCTGATGTTATGGTTGCTGGAGGAACAGAGTCCAGCATAGATGCTTTATCCATAGCAGGTTTTTGTAGGTAAAATCACCAATAAAATTACCTATTCCTAATTCCTGACTACAGCTCTGTATGCCGTATTTATGGTTAAAATTTAATTATCAGATGAGAGGGTTAGACTAAGAAAAGAGCAGTATGTATCATGATCAATTGCAGAATTGACAGTGCTAAATATGGAGATTGGTCATTGCTATGTTGGCTAGCTAATCTGCCTTCTTATATTAGTGGGCAACTTGGAGGTGGCATTTGTATGTATTTGCTTATTACTAGACAACTTGGAGATGGCACTACATTAAGCATCCTTTATGAGATGAATGCTTTCAGGTGTCATTTTCTCCAACTATTTGAATTATATTACTGAAAAAGCTTTCTTAATGGAACAAGAACCCAAAGAATTTGAGGACATAATGATTTGATTTATCATAGGGTTTCAGCTTATGGTATTTTCAAATTTTCACAGCCATTTTTGAGATTTTGGAAGACATAATATGTAAGACAACCACATTTACAGTGCCCAATTGTCTTTCTCATCCAAGTAACATATAGAAAAGGTGTTTACAATATCAATCCTCTATTAAGACCTTCTGTGACAAGAACTTATTTATCATTATCCAGGTCAAGGGCTTTGACTACAAAGTACA
Source organism: Vitellaria paradoxa (assembly GCA_019916065.1). Taxonomy (NCBI): domain Eukaryota; kingdom Viridiplantae; phylum Streptophyta; class Magnoliopsida; order Ericales; family Sapotaceae; genus Vitellaria; species Vitellaria paradoxa. Next base: position 556,443 of record JAINTL010000033.1, on the reverse strand, counting down.
ATTCCAATCCAAAACAAGCTTCAAGACCATTTGATTCTGACCGGGATGGATTTGTGTAAGAAAATATAATGCTTTAACTATATATTTTTCATGCATTATGCTTCAGTAGTGTTCTTGTTGGGATCATCAGTCTAACACAGTTTAAACTCAGTATAGGTGAAGGTTCTGGTGTCGTGATATTGGAGGTGAGTTGAATTTTTCTTATCAAGATTCTTGTAACTCAGTTCAAATATTTTGATTAAACTTTTTTTTTTTTTTTTTTTGGTGTTCGATCAATTTGCTTGAAAATTAACTTAATTTTATGCCATTGTGTCCTGTAGTGTCTGAACTGTACATTTTGGATGCATAAATGTTCTAGTAATATTGAATACTGTTCATCTATACTATTTATACTATTATATAAAGGAAACACTAAGGGTATTGGTGAAGCCTAAAAGTTAATGAAGCTTCAATTTTGGTGAAGCGTTTTAGTCACCTAAAATACCTTCAACTTCCCACTAAATTTAAATTTTAAATCAAACTTCTTTTAAAAACTACCCTTAATTAAGTCATTTAACAAATTTCAAAATTTTAACCACCACAGTAATTTACTTTTATACTTCTGATTAAATTACACAAATAAAGCGGTAACCACACACATTTTGTGTGCACACCTCTAGTGACTCATTGGGGTAGCATGTCATTGGTGCATGGACAATTTGGAATATGTCATTTTTAGTTGATACAAGGTGATTTTGTGGCACGCCTTTTGTGTGTGGTAAATTTTTAGTGTTTTATGAGTCAAAAATTATTTTGCTTGGCTTCAGCAATGATGTCTGTATGGAGCTGATTTTAATGTCAGGAAATAGCAAAGGTTGAATAGCGAGGCCTTGGAAATGTGGGGTACAGATATCTGGCAGGTGTTAAGTCGTAGCATGCATAATAGTAGTCTCTAGGCCTGGCAATGTTAGCCCAAAACCATGAACTTGCTCAAAATAGCCCAACTTAAATGGATTGGAACTTGGGCCTTGCTGCTTTAGTAAATGGGCTACCATTGAGCCTTCCTATAGAACACTCAACTATGAATGGGTACATGGGTTGAATTGTGCAACTTATCAGGCGCCCAATAAATAACCAAGTTTCACTCATTACAAACCCAACAATTTAGAAAGCACGTTATAGAGTTGAGTGTCTGAGGCTTGCTTTTTCTGGTACAACTTAGAAAAGGTATAGTGGATGATTCTTTGCAAATTGCCACCAACATCCTCATTTGGAAGAATTTCTCTCTTTTTGTATTTGGTGTGTTTCTTTCTTGCCAATTTAATTAGTGGGCATCTAGTGTGTTTCTTTCCCGCCAATTTAATTAGTGTGATAAGAAAGAATAATTAATAAAAAAAAGATCAAAATAAATGTAAAAAATTAAACAAAGAAAAGATCTAGTTTTCTCTCCTTCAACTTCGCTTGATTCAAATTGAATTGATGTCTTCATATACTCCTGATAGTGTTTGAACTCTTGGTAAGTGAAACCCCTAAGCTTCACGGAGTTGAAGTATTATTTAAATAATTTCTATTCTCAGGTGTTTTTCAATACAAAATTCTTGATTGTAATTGTGGCACGAGGTGAATCTTTTTGACAATTCAAGGCTTTGGCTTGTGTTTTGTAACTATAATTTAATAGTTAGTGGGATTGATTGAGAGGTGAGAAACAAAAAAAAAAAAAGAGAATTATGCATTGTTTGTTTTCTAAGCAAGTCAAGAGAAAAGAAAATATTCCTTATCTAGTACTAGCTCAAAATTAATGATCATTTTAATCATTTTCTTTATTATATTTTATATCACCTCTTATGTTATATATCATAGGAAAATTCACCCTTAAAAGCTAGCTGTTGTAGAGAGGGAAACTCAAAGTATATACACACCTTACTAGTATCCCATACAACTGATCTGGAACACATGCAACTTATACTACTATACATGTCAATAGGATCTTAGCATTCCACCACGCTTGGCAGCCCTGCGGCCGCATAGACAAGCTTCACACTATAGTCCCATGCGAACATAGTAATGTTGGTGTCCCCTCTTGTGTCACAACTGATGGGAGACGTGTGTATATTCTAATACAATTTATTACATACTTTAGGATGACTTACCCTAAAAAGTTGGCCTTATGGAAGAGGGAACACAAGGTATATGCACATCACACTACCGGGATTCATGTTGTCCATATTGAATGTGCCCATAGGATTGTAACATTTTATTTTTAATAAATATTTGAATTATAATTTATTTTGTTTTTAGTTTTTTTTTTCTTTATTTAATTTTGGATGCGTAATATTTCTTATTGGGGAAAAGAGAAGATGAATTGAGTTATATTTATAGCAAAAAGTTGTCATTATTAAACAAGTTGGGTTTGGATTAATGGTTATGAATGGACCCGTATTTAGACCGCCCATATATAATCCATCATCTAAATGGGCTTAAATGGGTTGAGTGTTTTAATCCATACCTTATTTTGATCCGGTTCAAAACCACCCAAAGCTGCCCATTTGCCACCCCTAGAAGACTTGCTTTTATGTATATGATGGAAGCTTCCACCAGTATGGCTTTGTTCTCATCCTATTGCACAGTTATCTTGTGAGCTAGGAATTATGGCAAACTGAAGCTGTGCAGTAGTATTATACTGTTATTACATTATGTTATCATTTGCTTTATTAATCTGTTGGTTTTTTTCTAGGTTGTTTGGCCAGTGAACTGTCTTAAAGTCTAAAATTAACCACTAAATATTGCAATGTTGGATGAACAAGTGTAAAGATTTTCATGATAATAAATGAATAGGTTTTGAAAGTAGATAAACTAATTATTATTTATTTATTTATTTTTTGTTTGTTTGCTTCTAATTTCTTCCAATTATGTTGAGATGGATGAGTGGACATATAAAAAAAGATAAGATTCGGAATGATTGTATTAGAAAGAAAGTTGGGTTTGTATCTACTGAGGAGAAAATGATAGAAACCTGGTTAAGGTGGTTTGGTTATGTGCAAAGAAGACCGCCAAAGGCTCCAGTGAGGAGAGTTGATCAAATGGTTTTTAGTCCATTAAGAAGAAGTAGAGGAAGACCTAAAAGAACACTTGGAAAAGTTATCCGAAGAGACCTTATTATAAATGATTTACATCAAGATATGGTTTTTGATAGAACACAGTGGCGACGTGTGATCCATGTAGCCGACCCCACCTAGTGGGATAAGGCTTATGTTGTTGTTATTGTTGCTTCTAATTTCTTCCAATTGTTTCTAGAATTTGTCAGGACTACTTTTTGTTTTATTTGCCTTTTGGGTTGAAATTATCATCACAATTATATATCATTGACTTCTTATTCCCCCCCTCTTCCTGTGTGCCTTATCCTTTTTCTCTATTTTCATGTTTCATTTTTTAATTAAGGAACTAGAACATGCAAAAAAGCGAGGAGCAAAAATGTATGCAGAAGTACGTGGTTATGGGACATCAGGTTTGCTTTCTGAAATGTGGTATTACTAACGATTTTTTTCTTCAGCTTCTGAATATATTAACATTACCCAGGTGATGCATATCATATTACTCAACCACATATTGATGGAAGAGGTGCCATTTTGGCCATGACACGTGCTTTAAATCAGGTAATTACCTAAAGTCAATGCTTTGATTTGTTTGTTAGCATGTATTCATTATTCTTCAAACCCAAGTCACAAAAGATCATCTTGAGAGGAAATTTTTAGATTTCTGGCATGTGAAATTTAAAGGTAATTTTGAAATTTGATGCTATTTAGGTTGTAGCAATATCCAGAGTGCCTTTGGATCTGTGTTCCCCCCGAAGACACATGTCCAGGATGCCTTTGTAGACCATTTGTTGATAAGTTTTTCACTTAAAGACACATGCTGCCCCCTATTATTGGTAGTTTCAACCCAATTCAACTCAACTTAGCCTTTTCCTTGCCTCGCCTACATGGATTCCCCCACCTCCCCTAATTCTGCTCGATTAAGGGCCATTCCCTCCATTAAACTACATCAATCCATATCCGTCTTTATTATTTCTAACCGCGTTAGTTTGACCTACCTCACCCCCTTGCATTGCCCATGATTTGGATGCATTCACTCCTAATTGGTGCATCTACTAGTCTCTGTTTTATATGGCTAAACTACCTATTTGTAGATACTGTTGATAATTTTGAAAAACTAAACCTTCAGCGTTATTGTTTTTTGGATAAATAAAACCTTCAGCATTTTGTTATACTTGGGCTTGAAAATTTGGAAGAAAAAAAAGATTATAAAGTTTCGGGTGAACTCGTGGTTACAATGATTGAATGGTTTAACTTCTTTGACATCAATCAGATGTGATTTTTTTTTTTCCTTGCATGCACACGGCCATTTCATTTTTTTTTTTTTGGGATAATTACGGCCATTTCATTTTGATGCTGTAGACGCTGTCTTACCTGTTGGTTCAGTTTTTCAAATTTCCCAAACAAATTTTCATATATGCATTCATTCACTAATATCAATGTGCACATTAAGGTGCCTGTGAGCTAATATGTCCGCCTTCTATGCTTGCAGTCCGGTATTCGTCCTAATCAGGTGGATTATGTAAATGCCCATGCTACGTCTACTCCTCTGGGTAAACCATAGCAACTTTCATATTTGAATTCTATATATTGGTGCAATTACCAGTGCTAGAAATGCCAAATGCAGGGCAAAGATAGCTTATGTTGCTGTGATACATTTTCAGGTGATGCAGCAGAAGCCAATGCTATAAAATCTGTATTCTCAGAGCATGCAACATCTGGTGCTTTGGCCTTGTCCTCCACGAAGGTAAATGTTTGAGTGAGCAAATAGAAGTTAATAAAATGAACTTGGGCATGTACACTTTCACTGCTGAGCATTGTGCATAATAACAGTTGTAAAACCTGTGCATGATATCTACTTGCCAGATTGACAATGTTATCAGAACTTCATCCTTAGGGTCCTACTCTTATCTCGTCTTATTCCTGACCTTTTCAGCAAAGCTAATAGAATCTGCACATTTTCTCAGGCATCCAGGATCATAGAGAAAATTCCAATTCTGTTCGAGTAATTATGGGATACTGTGTTCCCAAGAAAATATTGTTACTTCACATAAAAACAAACTACAGAATACGCGCCATTTTCCTTTACTCTGGAAATTGGCAACATGTTTATGTTTTCACTATAAAGTTGATATCATTTTCACCCAATGCACACGTCACTTTGTTCTGCACTAGTCCTTTACACACCAATTGCTAAATATTTGTTAACCTCTTGCTATGGTCATTTTACGTTCTTTTCTTTAAATATGTTTAATATTTGAATTTTAGTTTTGTATTTAACTAACTACATTTAAAATTCAGGGTGCTATTGGTCATCTACTTGGAGCAGCTGGAGCAGTGGAAGCAATTTTTGCAGTTTTAGCAATATACCATGTAAGTGCTACCCTGCTCTGCTTTCTTACGTGCTGTATTTCCCTACCCCTTATGATTAATTCTGGGGAATTTATTCCCCTCTAGAGTGAATTTTTGTCCTGTAAGTTAAAAATTTCAAGGTTCTAGATTCTCAAACCTAAATTATTTTTCTTATAAAATGTGGTCAAGCACCAAATTCTTAACTTATGCTTTAAAAAAGGGTAAATTGCACTTACCTCTCCTAAATATTAGGCATAATTCAGGGATTTCTCCCAACCATTTGAACCTTGCATTTATCTCTCCTAGTCCCTAATGGTTGGAGCACTTACCCCCTTCCGTTAGTTTCAACGGTTATCTTTAACGGTGCCATGATAAGATGACATAAATGCCATTAGTTCACTTTTGATAATTAAAATGCCCTTATTTCCCCCAAGATCCCCTCTCTCTTCGAATAATGTAATACTTTATCTATTTTTATTACATCCTATTAAAATAAATTATGTAATTTAAATATTTTATCAAACTAAAATTATTTTTAATAATTAAATTAATTAACTAATCAAATAGTTAAATTATTAATTAATTAAACTTAATTAATTAAATTAATATGAAATAATTTTCGTTAAATTCAATTAATAAAATGAAATTTTACTAATGTATAATTTTTTCAATTTAAATTTTATTTAAAAAAATAACAACAGAAAATAAAAATAAAAATTAAAAAACATAAACATTAACAGGGGAACTGACCCTAAATAAAATCAACATCAATGTTTCTTCCAAAAATGACAATAACCCAATCTCTTGTCCAAGACAATGAAAAATAACCCCCCCCCCCCAAAAAAAAAAATCAACTTATAAAAATCTAAATCAAAAAGAGAGAAGTCTTACAAGAGGTAGCATTAAATTAATTTTTTGAGAAATGTAAGGTACATCTGAAAAACCAAAATAAACCGAAACCCCCCCCCCCCAAAAAAAAAAAAATTCTCCCTCTAAAAATGACCAGAGTGCTTTTTACTTGGTGCCAAAAACAAAACTTCTCATTCAACAGAAGAGCAGTGATTCTGACAATAGCTGCGGGAAAATGTGACCAAAATGGAGAATTAAAGAACTAAAAAAATTGAGAGATTCATTTCATAACCTAGTGCCATAAATCTTATGAACATAAAATAAGAAACTTCACATTAAAAAAAAAAAAGTTAATATATAAGAATTGGGATATATCTTGCTGAACTTAGGAACAATAGACCTAAGCATGTAAAGTCTATCATTAAGATTTTTCCTTCGACATCTTTCAGCTATTAAATTCTTTGCTGGAAGCCCCTTCTTCTTCCCCTTTTGATCTACAACGGTGACAGTACTATTAGCATTTGAGTTATTCCCCCCATTGTTGGCATTCCCAAGTACAGCCTTGTCAGAATCACAGTTAAGAGCCGATGGATCCATACTTGCTTCTTCACATCGTTTCTCTTCCTCTTCTTCTTCGATTCTCCATCATCATCCTCTATCTTTCCCCATGTCCCATCAACTCTTGCTGAAACCTCAGTGCGCCCCTATCCCTCAATTCATTCGCTCTTCCGGAGCTATGTCCTGAAGCAGCCCTCTTCTGAAATAGAGTGGGCTGTGCTCCAATGGGAGGTAAAACTTCAGGAGGCATCAAAATTGAGAGTGCTTTGTCCGAGTGTTGGGGGTGGGGGCTGGGGTTGGCTGCAGCAGCAGTGTGGCAGCAGGTTATCGGGGAGCACTTACAAGACAGAGAGAGGTGAGTTGGGTCATTTTACAGATAATTTTAATTTCTTTTTTTTTGGGTTTTGATTTTGTTTTGTATTTCATTGAGGTTATATTTGTCTTTTAAGTAAAAAATTTGGTTGACTTGGTTGACATTGTTAAAGTTTAACGGTCTAAACTAACGGAAGGGAATAAGTGTTCCAAACATTTTGGTTTGGGGGAGGTAAGTGTAAGGTTCAAATGGTTGGAAGAGGTCCTTGAATTATGCCTAATATTTAGGGGAAATAAGTGTAATTTACCCTTTAAAAAAAGTCAATTTCTGTGAGGACCTCTTACATAAAGGATAGTCACTACATGCTATGGTCTTGTGGATTACAAGCTTGGTTTTGCTTTGTTTTGTTTTTCCCTTTTTCAACTATATTTTTCCAAAGGCTTTGTAGCATGGCATTCCAAATAGAGAGAAAAGTAAAAGATAACATAGTTTCTAATTGTTTTGCAAAATTCTTGACAAATGCAAGCCAAGACCTCTTCTCCTCTCTTCGATTATGAATTATGATTTATGAAGTCAGAAAAATGCGGACATGTTTTTCGAAAGTATTTGGCATCACCAATAAAGGAATGGAGCAAGCATTCATGTGCCCCTTTTAACAAATGTGGAAACTGGGTAATTAATGGATCTTATTGGTGAAACTCTATGAGCCAAATTATGATTGATTACTATTATTTGCAATCTGAAAAACCTGAGTAATTGATCTTGTTGGCAAAACTCATTTACCAAAATATGTTGCTACTTGCAAATCTAACTCATACCTAAAGTCTTGTGTGTAATTGTGAAATGTTTGTTCTGATGGTTGGTTAATCGGCTGCTTGGATGTCTTCTTGCAGGGAATTGCTCCACTGACACTTAACCTCACTAAACCAGATCCTGTTTTTGACAACCGCTTCATGCCTTTGACTGCTTCAAAGGAGATGCCCATTAGAGCAGCCATGTCAAATTCTTTTGGCTTTGGAGGAACAAATGCATCCCTGCTGTTCTCAGCCATTTCTTAGAAGGGCCCTTTACATACGAAGTTGCTTGCTCCCTGGTTTTGTAAGAAGAGTAAACTTTCCGGGTGTCAATTCTTGGATGCTAAGTACTCTAATTTTGTAGTGATGCTTCTTGAAGAAATGAGTTTTAAGTAGAGAAAGGATCGATCACAATGGTGGAACTTTGGTTTTCATTTTCATAAATTAAATGCTTTTTAGTATTTCAACAATTCAAAGTAACCCCATATGGGATGTTTTCGGTGTTTTGATGCCTGCAGTTTGTTAGCAGGGGGCTATTTGGAGTGGAGTGGCCTGCAGAGAGAGCCCTCGCAGCTAATTTGTTTTGTGGGAGATTAGTTATATTTCCTAGCATTTGTGATGGGACTGTAACTAAATAATTGAAGGGACTTTCAAGTACAAACTCCAAAGTAGATACGCACCTTAATGTCAGTGATTGGAGGGACTTAATGGTCCAAAATTTTCTTAGCATCGAGTCGATTCGCATTTGAAGGTTTGTGGGCCTTTTTTGTAATTAATTAGTTCTTATTGCGTTGTTGCTTCGGTAATTTTTGGAAATGACGACGAAAAGTAGTAAATGGAAGTGATGTCTAAATAAGATTGGTATTGAAATCTACAATTATCTAATTTCTAAGGAATATGTTAAGTTAGCACAATATATATTATTGGATTATTTCTTAGTTATAGGTCGCATTATTATTATTATTATAGAAAGGTGAAAATGCTATTCTATAAAATATATATATTAAAAGTTTTAACTAGAAAGAAATAACAAAGATAGTGTTGTAATAAAGATATAATTTTCCGAGTTTATTATTTTTAAGCGAAATACCCACAAAGTCTGTTTTATCGTTCTTGTTATTTTCGACATACTTCATATAATATCCAGATTGTCAGCGTACTGCAGGTTAAGAAAGCCAAGTCATCATATATCTGGTAAGCAATGAAAGACCAAAGATTTTACTTCATATGATTCACACAAAGCCACAAATGGTAAGCACTTCATTTACAAGCCAGCTGACATTGTAATCTATAATTTCATAAATTTGACGGTAGAATTCCATCCACTTTACACCTACAGGGTTGCAACTGACAATGGGAGGAGGCTGACTATCAGCTCCGGGACAATCTAGTTATAAGCCGTTAGATTAAAATCCAATAATCTAAACACATTCACATATCCAACGGTCCAGAGCTCGGTGAGCGTCGAGCTCTGTCAGCGGACAGAGCTCAGATCCTGCAACTGAACCCTCTTAAAATGAAACAATTACACAAATAAACAATTCTATACACGGGTGGAAACAGACTCAAACCAAATAAATGGGCTGGACAGCCTCTGTCTAACACAAACCGAATAAATGGGCTGGACAGCCTCTCTCTCTAACAATTTCTAGCACCTCCGGGAATAAAAGCCGATTGGGATCGTATGATTATGCAAAAGCCACGTCACTGCAAACTTTAATTTGAGATTTTGAACAGATGATTTCAGCATTCTGAACGGCGAATCCGTGAACGATGGGCAAAGGGAATCCTTTCGCCAGGTGTCGGTTCAAGTACGGCAAGAAAACAGTTTTAATGATCGTCCACATAACTGGCTGCAAAAACATACATAACAGCTACTTAGTCGTGGAAGAAGTACTATCCGAAACTCTATTTAAACAGCATCGTACACCATTCATTATCAATCAACCTTGCAATTTTCAATCATTTATCTCCTTGGATACTACAAAATAAGGATTTGAGCCAGAATCAACTCGCTCGATCACAGAAAAGGTCGGATAAGATGAAAGGGAAGCTAGACGATGATCCAGATGTCTTAACCAGAACAATCCCCTTTGTGTGTGTGTGTGTGTGATTGGCAAATGCTTTTCGCTACTAGTGAGTACAAACAAAAGTGAATTGGAAAATGTTATGTTTAACTACTTGTAGATATATTACGACTTCCTATTTTATCAAAAACCCCTCCTCATCAAACAATCATTGGCTCTCTTCTTAAGTATATGTGTTCCTGTTGGAACGGCCAAAGCATTGGCCTAAGTTAAATGGCTACACAGGCTTCTTCATCCGATAAAATGCAATCCCTCTATGACGATTGATAAGAGCATATTATTATTTGCATCAATACTTTACATCCACACCGAAAACGATGCATGCACCCCATTTTTTTCCTACCTTATACCTTTCATTAGAAAATTTGGTCTTTTGAAAGGTTGATCATTGTAAAGATAGTCACAAGAAAAGTCACCATAATCTTCAACCTACTGGAAACACTAAAACTTAGTTTCTCCCACCACATTTAGCAAGTAAAACCTCTCACGTATGTTGGACAGACTCAACAACCTAGGCTTGAATAGGGGAAAAATTTTCTCCCAAATACCCTGTGGAGGGTTTTATTGGTGTTTCTCTCAAAAATATTTTTCTCGTGTGCGAGAAAGAACAGCAACCACAACAACATACACTGCAACCACCTCCACCAACTTGGACAACCACCCACAAATATATTTTCACCTAAAACACAACACCAACCTATACTACTGTAATGCATTCCATGCAGCATGAAAATGATCAAGGACAACTGCAGTCGGCACGGTAACTCAAATTACCTGGATTAGATACATTTGCAGGTTACCGATTTCACTCCACTTCAACTGCATAGAAAAATCATCCAATTTCACACTGCCAGCAAGATTGTTCTTTATGATTTTAACTGAACCAGACCCATGAATTACCTGCAACATGAATAAGCCAGTGTCAGACTGACCATCTATTACCTTCCCCCCCCCCCCCCAAAAAAAAAAGTACTGAAAGCTTGTCATATACAACTTATAAAGAAGGTGCTGCCACGAAGATGCATGCCCAGAGGAAAATAGTTGATCACACAAAAAGGCAGAAAATATATGATTTTCTCTTATCTTCATCAATTTTCTTTTTAAATCTATGTAGAATTATAATTTTAAGAATCAAGCAAGACGAGTAGGCACAAATACTTCAAAGAATGAATACCAGTATGCTACTCACCTTTCTTAGAGAAAAATAAAAATAATTATTCACTTTTCATGATCAATAATAATAATGACAAACTAAGAATATATAAATAGAGAAAACAGTTCTCATATATTTATTTGCAGAAAAAAATATTTATCATGAATATGAAACAAGTGTATAAATTAAAAAAAATAAAAAGGCCACGAATATATTGTAATATGATATGTGCATGTCTTGAACAACTTATGCTTTTTTTAAAATGCATTGCATCCAGAGTTATTTTTTACTTTACGCACATTTTTTTTTTATTATTTCAATCTTCTAAATAACAAGAATTCTAATAGCTTACGTTAGATAGTTGTGCGAAATTTATACAAATAATGAATCTCAAGTTAAAAAAAAAAAAAATCATGATAAAGGAAGAAAAGTTACAGAACTAGTCAATTTAATTCAAATAGAAAACTAAGTAATAAATTATAAGTTATAGTAGTCAATTTTCCCTCTCGCTCCTCCCCTGATCACTTGTGTAGTTACTGTACTTTCTTCTCGCAAAGTCAATTGATCTCTGTATACTAAACTCAATTAGATTAAAAGAACCTCGTAATCACCAACAGTGAGAATTCTCTCACTGCATTTTTTTTCTTTTTTTTTTTTTTGAACAGTAAAATTTGTAAACAGAAAAATCATCAAGATTCCTAGCCATATACATTAAGCTAAAACGATAAAAGTAAAATCTATACGTCTCACATGATAGAAGGTGGCTCAGTGGTTGGATTTATTCTCATCCAAATATACATATCAAAAAGCTACTAAAAAGGGTTCATTAGTGCATGAGGCAAGAACTGGAAGGTCTGGAGGGCCAAATCTACTCATCCTTGCTTTGCATGCTGAAAAAATATTGGCCACCATTGTAGTATCACATCCCCGCATCATTGTGCTGAGTCGGCACCAATTCAATCAGATAGAGCCAGACAAATATGTTTACGTCCTCATCACTAGGAATGTTATCTTATTTTAGGAGGGAAAATAAAACTTCTAAACTTCAGACCTGATAAGGATTTTAAAATGCTTATGTGGATTTGTTTTATTGCCTGTTGTACCACATGATTATCCTGATGTGATATAACAATTTGCAGTCAATATCTTATCCCACATGCCAAGAGGATGTGACCATGCATTGAACGTGTGACAACTCGATTCCAATGGAACAACCTCGTTGTGTCTTATTTGATTTATCTCATATCAATAAAATAGTACCTGCCAAACCGGTCTAACGGGCCTCTCCACTATTTGCTAATTGAGTATGCTTTACCATTGTATTAGAGCAAGGTTTGGAAGAATTATTTCCCTTTTCGCTTTTCAATCTTTCATTTGTGCACTTCTCATAATCAGTGCATCGATTTGCCTTTCCACAAACAAAACAAGCGGGGGCTGCATGCGGAGAGGCATGTTGGAATTTATTTCACGTTGATAAAAATAGTGCCTTTCAAACTGGAATAAGATCCTAATGAATCTTTCCACTCATTGTCAATTGGTTTTGAATTGGATGCTTTAACATTGTCTAAAGTAAGAATCAACCTGTGTCTGCCAACTTTCCCCAAAAAAAAAAAAAAAACTGTGGCCGCCAACCACACAAAAAAGCCACTGTAGTGGTGCCTGAGACACCTGAATCCCTCTCCACGGGAAAGCAGACTGTCAATTACTAAATAAAGATCCATAAAAAGAGTTTCATCTATCTCAAAATATTTTCTTACTAAGAACAGATAATCACATATCTGTCTGACAGCAGTATAAAGGTGGAACTAAATAAAAAGGAAAAGGACAGCTACTTTACTAAAACTCAAAAGCTACAACTAGAAGAACTGCTTAGTTCTTGCATCGGCCTTTGTTTAGCTTTTATCGAGCATGTCCAATGAGAACTCTTTAGCTTGTCCTGATGCAGAAAGTGTACACACACATGCTTTATGATGGAAAATGAGCATTTGCAGCCCGTGCATCACAAGTAACTTTAGCAATTTCATACAAGCTTGTCATTGATTGTAACGATTATAACAACATCAACCAGTAGTAGATCAAACAACATAATACATCAAGGAACTATATCGTCCTCCAGTGCTTTGCAGAATTTCAATCTCACAAGAACAATCAAGTAGAAAATAAATCTCCCAAGACATGTAACATGGTGAATTTTGTGAACATATTAATCGGTAAAGTTCATGATTCATTAGAAGCTAGAGAGAAACATAAGGTGGAACAAAAGCCGTGATGGACATAAAATTGTTTATGATTATCGCCTTCAAGAAACTGATATTTCAATTGTGCAAAAAGACCAATTAATGCATTATAATGATTTAACTCAAGTTTAAGCTGTTACAACGGCAAAGCAAAACCAATAAGCATGTGACCCAGAGGCAGAGAGAAAATATATTAGGGACTACATGCTAATAAACTATAAGCTGTGACAAACCCTAATTAGGTTGAATGAAGAATCTAAACCGAAACAAAAATAGCTAAAAAAATATAGCAATACCGTCTAGGTTATTTACAGGTTAGTAACATAGGCATTCTTTTTTGCTCTTTTAGATAAGCTACTTGTATTTCTCTTGGGGTGGGGTAAAGAGAGTAAACAGGCTTCAATAAACAACCTATCCATGGATAAAATGACTTGCATGAAGTTCCTACCAGGGATTATTTAAGAAACGGTGTACTATCTATGAAGAAAAAAGTACCCTCAACAAGCAGATAGATGATCCAACTATACACACATTATAAATATTGACTAATATGAATAGACAATCCATGACTAGAGAATTATCTATTTGCGGGGGAGAGATTCAGGTGACCGCTTGAAATACTTCTTTAGCGACCACCTTTGGCAGTTGCTAACTTGATGGTCACAAATAATATGCGGCAACAACATTGGCGATGACTTTATTCGAGCGACCGCCAAAGCACTACTAGCGACCAAACATGATAATTTTTCATCATCTGGCTTGAGAAAGAATCAAAAGAACCAAATGGATTAGTGGCCGCCAAAAGTGGCCACTAATACCTCCATGAAAAAACTCCGCCCACCTTTTTTTCTCCCCTCCACTCTCTTTTTCCCCCATTTCTCTTTTTCCCTCGCTCCTCGCCCTCTACCGCCCTTGAGTCGAACGCCACCGCTCCTTGCTGAGCACCCCCGCCAAGTAATATGCACTCCTCCTCCCTTCTTCTCTCTTTTCTACCCGGCTCACTCTCTTCTTCCCAACTCTCTCTCTATATATCTACATAAATATAACTAAAATTTTGTGCATTTTTTTTCATTTTTTTCCCGGATTGAACTTGTAGAAGCTAATTAATATTGGAGTGTTTCTCTCGTTTCTCTTTCCCTCTCTCTGCCAAGTACACTATTTGCTTTTTTTTGTTCCCTTTTTTTTTTGTTTGTACACTATGTTTACACTGTTTGTTTTTTTTTTGGGTACACTATGTTTGGTTTTGATGATCTATTTCTTTTTGGGTGGTTGTTTTTCCTTTTTTTTGATATACACTGTTTTATGTACACTATTGAAACTTACGATATTAAACAATATTCTATAATTTGTCCTCTTTAGGCTAATGTAGTTGGAGTTCCTATAGACTTCCGAGACGTTTGCTATGGCAAGTGCCAGAAGATGTGGAAAGACCATAAGAATAAAGTCAAGTCTACCTACTAAAAGGATCATGAGAATGACCCTGACATCATCCAGCGGGTCCCGCTAGGCGTCCTCCCCCACCAATGGGCTGAGCTCGTCAGTTACTGGTCATGTCCCAAGACACAAGTGAATAGATTGCAATTTGAATTTTTTTTCCCTTAAGTTTTTAAGTTATAAAGCGTAACTTACAAAAGCTAATTGACAAGAAATGAAAACAGGAGGAAGCCGCGAGGAACTCATGGAACCGAGGGTTGCAAGGCCCCTCCTACAAGGAAAGGACTCGGCACTTTACGCAAGTCTGCTATGAGGTAAATGCTAGCCTACTACGTAAAAATTTCGTATATTTTCTAGTCATATGATAATAAACTATTAACATAAAATTTGCCATTCAACAAAGGGCGGAGGAGGGCAAGAGAATTGATTGAATGGCCATTTGGTTAGCGACTCGACGTGACGATTCGCTGGAGATTTAGGCCATACGGGTAATTAATTTATATATTTTGGCCAATGAGCATATTCAATTTTGCTTTACATAATTTAGTTATTTATCTTCCTTATCCATCTTATCTTGTTTCCCTTAAGCTCAGTTTAAGGCACGTCTGGCTGAGTTGCTGCTAGATGAGAAGGAGTTCAAGGAGAAGAGAGATGAGATATTCTTCTTTATCATCGGACGTGACGGCCACAGATACACGCTCATGCAAGGTGCGGGTATTCCATGCCGGTTCATTGTCCAAGCGGAGTCATCCTCTCAGGCTAGACGTCATGACCAAGACCTGCTCCAAACCCTTTCGTACGGAGATGAACGCACAAGAGATGTCATTTCAGGTTGACATGATGGCCGAGATGGAGAGGCACTTATCTCAGAATCAGAGCCACCGTCCCCATCCTCAGGTTAGAAATATTAATCTTCATTTTTATAACTAATTAAAATTTTATAAATTTATTTATTCGTGCTTTGTTGTCACGTTCTCATTCGGTTATTATTTCATTGTAGGATCCGGACAATAGCAGCTAGTCCTCCTAGACTAGATTAGGATGATTAGAACTAATGCAATCCGTTCTGATTCTGAGTAAAAGCTAGATGAAAGTGAAGAAGTTATCGAGATCAATACTGATCATTTTGAGGACAATGATGTCAAAGAAATTGATGGGAATAGAACTAATGCAGTATGTTCTGATTCTGAGTCAAAGCTAGATAAAAGTAAAGAAGTTATCGAGATCGATACTGATCATTTTGAGGACAATGATGTCAAAAAAATTGATGGGAATAGAATTAATGCAGTATCTTCTGCACATTTATATTTTATTTTTCATGTTTTTTACATTTTTATATAACAAATTTTGTAATTAAATTTCATACTATTTTTGTATATATAAATGTACATTTTTGTTTTATTTTATTTAAAAAATTTTCTATTACATGTGTAATTTAAATTATAACGAAATTAAATTAATTTCGAAATAAATATTTACAAATAAATAATATAAATAATAAACGAATTTTAAAAAATTAATAAAAAAGTAAATATAACAAAAATTGAAAAAAAATTACAAATTTAATTGCGATAGCCATAAGCGGTCGCTAATGGGAATTTAATTAAAAATAATTTAAAAAAACAAAATTATAGAGAATTACCGACCACTTTAATAAGGTCTTAGCAGTCGCTAATGTCTACCCGGCACATGGCAGGGCTTGGCACGAAGTTCGCAGGAAAGATTTAGCAACTGCTTTGGCCCTATCAGTGGCCGCTGTTGGCGGTCGCTAAAGCTCAAAACTTCTACTCACAAGCAGTCACTCTGCCGTCGCAAATACAATAGCTAATAGTTTTTAGTGATGACGCAGTTGCCGTGTTGGCAATCGCTAAGCCGTCGCAAAAACGTATTAGCGACCGCTTGGCCCCTCACTGGCGGTTGCTAAAAACCCTTTTTCCTGAAGTGATCCAACTATAGCTAAAATCTAACATGCAATTCTTTTTAAAATAAAGAATTAACTCATCCAAGCAGTCGAGATTGAGAAAATGAGAAACTTCACTGCACCAGAACATGCAACTGCCTTATAGATGCTAGAGAAAGCAGCAATAGTGAATGATTTAACAGACAGATCAGCAACACACTGGTGTGCAAAGGAGGCAACAATGAGTAAAGCAGCACCCCAATAAATGACATAATAAAATACTGAAAGCTAGTGGAGTGACATCAAACATTTTTTTCTTTTTGTTTTACAGTAAAGTAAGCTTACCAATGAAATGCAGGCAACTGGAATTACATCATGGGCTTGGTGAACATCAATGATTAAGTCTGAGTAAATAGTAGCATCAATATTATTGGACATAATCCTTACAACTGGAGGAGAGGATAGAGAAAAATTCAAATCCATATCATCGTTTGGGTATTTATTGTACAGTTGGGGAACAATGAATCTCCATCCAGCAGTGTTCAAAAGAGACTGATCTGGTATTTCATCAACAATCCATTGCATAAATTTTGCCTGAACACAGAAATAAATTTATTATTTAACAGCAAGCAGAGAGGTCACTAAAGGCAAACAGTGAAGCTAAGGGTCAGATCATGCAATAACATTGTGCGATCAACCTTGAATATAGTAAGGAATACTCAATCTTAATTAATCTGAAAAAACTAAGAATAGTTCTGCAAAAGACTCAGTACATAGACGGTTAATTATTTAGAAAAAAAATATATATATATACATATAAGAACAAAGGTTGAGGTTAACCCAAGGGAAACATGACGCATCCAAAAGCAAAGCAAAATGTTGAGAGAAAATAAGTCAATATAAGGAATAAAGTCGTCCCTCTCCCTAAGAACTTAAGCGTTTAGGTGAGATGGTGGCTAATATTCTAACATACTATTAGAGTAGACAATCGCCACCCAAAAGAAGTCAACAGTCGCACGTGTGGCCAATTTAAAAAAGTCACTTGGACCACGAGTGCAGGGTTTATTGAGAGAAAATAAGTCAATATAAATAATAAAGTTGTTCCTCTTCCTAACAGCTTATGGTGTTTAACGTTCTTACACACACAAATGTGCTAAATAAAAAGAGGAGCCTAAAGAAAAGAAAATAAACTCTCTCAGAGTAACATCCCCAAGAGGCAAGCATATCAAAGAAAATGCCACTCAATGGTAAAACTTGTTCTAGTCACAACAATAAAGCACAAGAGTCTACCCCAATGCAAGCACCAAAAGTTTCCTCTCCAAACGCACTGGACAAACAGTCACCCATAGGCCCAAGTTTCATTATCTTTCCTGTATTAGTGTTAATGTATTACTTAAGAATATGTTGTAGAAAATTTATTCCTTTTCAGCATCCATTTTTCTTTTATTTATTTATTTAATTTTTTTTGTGTGTTTTGCCCCAGGAAGGGCGGGGCGGGGGTGAAGGTTCAAAAGAACCTGGGAAATGTATTTCAAGAGCAATTTCATCCACAATGTCATCATAAATACTGCTATATGCTAAGATAAGTAGATATAAATTCATGATATATACTGACATACGTAAAATTTCATACTTACATTGTAGTACAAGGATGATGCAGAGTTAAAGACAGCCTCGTCTATAGAAATTCCAAGCATTTTAGATGGATCCATGCAAGAAACTGAAGACTGTGAACTCTTTAGATAATAATTCGGAAATGCATCTTTTCTGGTGAATAACCCATTGATCTCAAATCCAATGGAGGAATTGATCAATGACAAGTCATTCACAATAGTAACATTTAAGGAGGCAGTGTCATCCACTTTGATCACTTTTGGAAGACTGCGCAAAAGGGAATCAAGGTTTGAAACTCCTTCTTTAAGTTTCTTTGTAATAGCTTTCTCTACTGGAGAACTTATTTGTTCTTCAAAAGCATTAACAATCCTGGAAATTTGAGAAATAAAACAACAAAATACATAAAATTAACAATTTTCATTCTAACAATAAAGATACAATGAGATGATGCATACTAATGACTGAAATTTGTCTAATCTACATAACTTAGCCGTAGAAATCCATCTCAAAAGCCCACAATGAATCAAGAGAACTTCCCAGGTTGGTCTCTATTTTATCAAGCATGCTGGAAGAGAAGATTGGAGATGAATTTTACCTTGCATTGTGTGTCAAAATTGCATTCTCACAGATGCGAATAAGAAATTTAGTGCACCAAAAAATGTCCCTAATATATGTAGTTTTTCCATTTATTGACCTTTTAAATAAGATAAAAACATAATGTTGATAATATTATATTGCTATCCTCAACGTTATCTGAAAAGTTTTTCACTAAACTGGAAAACTTATTTGCCAATTCCAGGTAATTCTGAACTTGTTTTCTACTAATCCAGGTACCCGTAGAAGTCATGGAATCAAAACATGTCTCCATCTCAAAATTATGTTTTCAGACACTATTTTAGGTATTCATGATGGCAAAGAACCAGTGTTACCATTGTGCAACTTCAAGCGTCACTCAGGTAATAATTCCACGCCAGCCATGCACATTGACCATTATGGAACCCAAGGGGCTCTAACAGTAGAAATATGGAAGGAGGGTTTGCTTTTGTGTGCAGAAGAAAAGCTGCACCGAAAGGTTGCATGTCATTTTTTTTGGTTTACAAATTCTATGTTGTGACAGCTATGTAGCGCATTATGACATACCATGTCAGTTACTTTGGATTTCACATTATGAATTTATGAGTGCTTTGGCAATCCTTAAGAGACTGTTTTCTCTCTCTCTTTTTCAATACATTCATCGCCAGGGGTGGCACCAAGGGGGTCCAGAGGAAGCAAATGAATTTGTGGAAAAAATCACAAATACAATTCATTATGTAAAAGAGAATTTTTACGCATCATGGATATTTAGTATCTTTTTTTTATAAATGATAAGGTTTATTTTAAGAAAGATTTGATGTGAATATTTACATAAATAATATAGATAATTTTTGTTTTTAAAGATTTATAAAATAATATATAGGATCTTAAATATAAGAATTCTAAAAATTTGAACTCCTCCAATTTAAAAGAATATTAAAATTTCTCTCATATTTAGTTTACAAATAGATACACAACCTGATAAAAGAAAAACAAAAAGATTGCGTGACAGTAGAAATAAATAAGACCATGAAAGTAAGACAAAAATTACATGATAAATTATCATGTACACACAAATTTGTTTCAAATTTTCAATGGCAGTTTTTTGCTAAAACATATTCATTAAAGAAGTTTGTGGTCAGAGTTACCCTATTGATCATATTTAGTTTGAATAGTTGTGTAACAAACTCTCGCATTATTATTTTAATTACTATTCATGGGCACTTGTTAGTTGTTACAATACTTCACCCTCTTTGAACTAAAATCCTTCCGCCAGTGGTTAGCACTACAAATGCATAGCAAGTGGCTTTTCAACAAAAAAAAAAACTACAATGCATAGCAACAACGATTGAATGCTATTGGCATTTATCTCATATCGATAACATAATACCTCTCAAACCAACATAGATCCTAACAGGCCTCTCCAGTTCTTGCTAATTGGATTGTTTAACATAATATTAGAGCTAGGTTTGGGAGGACTTGCTCCCCCTTTCACTTCTCAATCTCATATTTGTGCGCTTCTCATACTCAATGCACCAGTCTACCTCTCCACATACGGCGGGGTTGCATATGAGAGGGGCGTGGATTTATACTGCATTGATAAAATAGTGCCTCTTAAACTAGTATAAAATCCTAATAGGCCTTTCCACTCCTTGCTAATTAGTTTTGAGTTGGATATTTTAACAAATGAGAACAAGTGCAAGAGTCTCTTGCAATTGAATTTTGGTTTCACAACTTCTAAAGAAAATTGTGTTTTAAGACATGATTTTTGTGGTCCTGAATACTTTAAGTCATGTTTTTGAAACATGGTTTTAAACCAAGGTAGTGGTTGGATTCCCAACTTCTTAAAATACCTTGACACTAAATACAACCCCACCTTCTCAAAAAAAGAAAGGAAAAAAAGAAAAAAAAAATGCACATGCATGCACAATTGCAAAATAAAACAAATCCCCTTTGATTGGAAAACAAAGCCTTGAGATCAATTGTATAGTTCCTATGTTGGCAGTCCTCTCGCTTGAATTTAATCTATTCACAACACCAAAAACACGAGAGAAAAATTGAACTGTCTTAAACCTAAGAAGCATGGAAACACTTCTAAAAAATCAATGCAAACACCAACACATATCCATGTGTAAAAAGGACATTGGTGCATGCTTCATGGTATAACCCTTGTTATTGATAATTTTATTACAAGAAGATGTGTGTTGGTTAACTAGTGTTGTTTAATTAAAAAGAACACTGAACCTATCATGGACCAAAGAGTTGTGGGACTTGGTTCTTTCTGGTTTTAGTATGAGATGGATCTTTCCCAATGAGGTGAAACAAGTTGTTGAGGTTCTGTAGGATGCTCATGTTGATTAAAAGAAGAAGAAGAAGAAGAAGAAGAAAATTGCAGAGAATGGTATCGCTTTGTTTCATTAGATGATTTAGGGGAAGAGGAAGCAACAACCTTTTCAAGGTTTTGAAATTTCCGTGTATAGAATGAATATTCTTTTGTCTTATTTGTCTAAATGGATATTGGACAATAAAGATTCAGATTTACAAGGTTTCATATACTTTATAGAGCATATGGATGTTTAAATTGGCGGACTGTTTTAAGTCCATTTTTTGGTTACTTAGGTGGCATTCCCTCGATGCATTTTGAGGAAAACATATCTGTTTATGTAAAACAAAACCCACTTTGCAAATATTTGGGGGATACATGAACTCATTTGTGGGACACACATAAAAACATTAGGTTTGAAAAACATTGCAACCTTATATAAAATAAAAATAATCTAGATTTTTAATTTTAGGAATTATACCATCCAATTTATTTATGAATAAAGTCATCTCTAATAGATAGTAAGTCTTTTTGTTAACATTTTTATTATAATAATTAATATGCATAATGAAAATTTGTAGTTCGATCTTAAGATCTTTTACCAATTTAGGGGTCACCAATTTGAATCCCCTAAGCTTGACATAGCATCTAGCTCTTGTTAGGTGGGTTAGGAACTCTAAGGGATTACTCCCACAAAGGGTGGGGGAGCTTATCAGTGTGTGGACAGCTATCTCTCAAGCACAGGTTTAGGTTCGACCTCAATGGGAAAAAAATGGAGCACCTAACAACACATCTTCATAGATCAAGAACTACTACCTCTAATATCAATATATATAACGAAAAACTAATTGCTTACTGTTTTGGTAGAAAAAAAAAATTAAATGAATTTGTATATCAATAATGGAGTAATAGTAATTCATGCATATATATAAAGAGATATATATTTATTTCTTTTGTCAATACCGTTGTTATGTTGTGCCTTGATTTTGTTGCAAATTAACATGCTCATTTGACATGTTTGTATCAGGCGCCCGTATCCTTGCTTCTTATCACACATATGACAAATTCCCGTTCATCAAACTTATACTTCAAGTAGTAGATATAAAATAAAAAACAACTACCAATCTTGAATGCAAACAAGTTTTACTTTATATATAAATACAAGCAAACAGCCAGCCAAACTGATTGTATTTTGTAATGAATTTCATACCCTTGATAAAGCCAAGATGCTCCTCCATGCAATATAATGGAGATATCTTTAACGTAACAGCCACATTCCAAAACGGAGAGTTCCAAGGATCCTCCTAGATTCTTTAAGCTTAGAGATAGTCCAACTTCCATGCCCTCAACCTTATCCAAAGGCCCAAAAAAGTCATCAAATTCCCTATGTAAAAACCTTTCAAAAAAAGCTTCTATTTGATACCAGATAAAGCAAATATTGATTTTTGTTTTCTTGAGGGGCACAAAAAAATAAAGAATAAACAAAAATTATTACCTCATTATAGTAGGGGCTCACCACTTTCTATATTGCACAACCACCCCAACTTTACAAAATAACTAATTTGATTGCATTTGCTTGCTTAAAAAGCTGAGGAATTAAGATTGATATTTGATGGCAAGTGAATTGAGTTCCACGTAAGAAAACCACAATGATTCATCATCTCTTAGTTTTAGCCTCTTACTTTCATGTGATGTGGTTGAAATTACATGATTTGTGCAAATATCCAATATGTGAAAACAACACCTAAATCTACAAAATTCACTTAGAGAATTGATGCTAAGATTTGTAGATCCAAAAAGAAAACCAAGCAAACAATCCACAAGAAGACACAAGATTGTTTACTAAGAAAACTCATTTAACAAAGGAGAAAAATTCTAAATTCTTAACATGAATCAGACTTAAAAACTTCACCATGAATTAAAGGTTACAAGGATCTCAACTGAGACAATTCAAATTTTCCCAATCAAAGTACTTCTTGATCTACTTGATTTAGATCTCCCTATCCTTACTTTGTTAACACCCGCAATACACCTCTTCCGTAAAGTTTCAACCTGCTTCAACCGCAGTAGAAGGACCCTTTTAATCTAGACCGCATCCCTAGATATGAGATTGAAAAATCAAGATGGTTTTCCAAAGAAATCTGAGAAAGAGACTTGGATAAAATAGATTTGATGACCTTTCTTGTGTCTTTTCTCTCAAGGGAATGATAGATTAGGTTTAGAGCAAGAGTTTCGGGTTTAGAGAATATTCAAAAATATTCAAAGGTGGAGAAAGAAAAAAAACCTAAAAATAGCTTTAATATGCTGTTGAGAAAAAGAGGGGCAAATTCCCATGAAACTTCGTGGGCAGCTCGCAAACACGACTTGCTCCCAATTTGCCAACGAAGTACATTGGAAATTGATATTTATGCACTAACAGACTTTACTGGCAGCTGGCAGATTCGACCTACTCGCAACTTGCTCACGAAGTACACTAAACTACATATCTAACGCTATCTTTTCCTCTTTCAAATCCCAAAAACTTTCACACCTTTCATTGTTGAAATCTCCACTCAAACATCTTTCCAGTGAAATGATGAATTGTCCAAACACTCTTTGGCAGATGTTTGAACCATTGACTTGAGTTTCACAGCTGATTGGATGACACTGTGATATTCTAAACTTTAAATGCTAACACAAATTAAAACTTACAAATAAAATGTTTGCTTGAGGATTACCAACACAAATAAGCCCTATACATTACCAACACAAATAAGCCCTAATTAAAACTTACAAATAAAATGTTTGCTTGAGGATTACCAACACAAATAAGCCCTATACATTACCAACACAAATAAGCCCTATACGAATGATAATAGTGATGTTAGTATGACACATGTTAGTTTTAGCAAAGGCTAACTTCAGGGACAAAACTAGAAACGTCAATTTTTTTTTTGGGGGGGGGGGGAGGGGGGGAAGGGGGGATGACCCCCCACTTTCATAACTTAGTTCTGTCCCTGGCTATCTTAATCACTTGGGTGTAGATTTCAGATGTATTAGCGAAAGAATGTAATTAGTCTAATAGATTCAGTGCAAAGCCAATAGCAAAGAAAAATTGTTTCTTATGTCTGAATGTGAGAGCAATCCCTGTACATAGATCACAAAATGAGAAAAAATATAGAGATGGTATTTACATCACTCATCCACTGTAGTACAAGAATCATACTCCTTATAGTATCCAAACTTCCCAACAAACAAAATCATAATTAAACTAACAAACTCCAAATGCATGAGTTCCAATTCACAAGTCCCAGAAAGGGGTCACTTAAATTCACCATTACCTATCCAACAATCTTTTTATATGACAAAGTTAAGAAACTGATTAAACACCAATTATGTATACAGACGACCTAATATACCTGTATAGATACTTAACAAATAAAATTTTTTTCTCATTATACATATACATATACCTGAATAGAAGCAGACCCACTATCGAAAATCTTGATAGGCACAAGCCAAGTACTATAAGAATAATACCAGCTCATACTCAAATTACAGGTGGCGCCAGACGCGATAATCTCGACACCGGTGTTACCGAGCTTGGCATACGACGAAGCGACATCGACTTGGTTGATTGTGATGTTTGATAGGACGACGCGAACGTTACCCACAACTGGGATTTTCAGAGCTTTCTCAAGAGGGGGAAGTTGGAGCTCTGTGACCGAAGAGATTGCTTTGGACACGAGCAAGTTTTTGACAAAATCGAGGCCGTTTTGGGATACGAGAACGGAAATGAAGGACTCGTCGGTCGGTTGAAGAAGGGATTGCGAGGGAACAAACAGAGAGAGTACGAGGAGGAGGTGATACAGAGTTGGGGACATTGAAATGGGTACCAGAGAGAAGCCGGGGAGTAGAGAAAGGAGTCGGAGGAGATCTTCTTGACGACGATGGGAACTTGGGCTGGGGTGGGCTACAACCGAATCGGAATTAACCGAACCTTTTGTAGTTATATATAGAAAAGACTCTGGTTGGTTTGCGGTAAATTTTTGGAAATTTTAATAAAATTTTAAAATTTTTTAAAAATTATTTATTTTTTATTTTATTATATAAATTATGAATTCATATTTTATATTATTTTATTTTATTTTATTTTTTATCACTTCAAATACACTTAAAATAATTAAAATTAAATTGAGAAATTAACTGAAATAATTTAATTTGATTTCGGTTCAAATTAAATTAACTAAAATTCTATTTATGCATAAATATTTAATATTTTCATATTATTTTATAAAATAAATCAAAATTCTATTTATATATATATATATATATAAATTTAATATTATTTTTATAGATTTGTTTTTATATTATCTAAAATTATATTATATATAAAATATATTTTATTTTTTTAAAATCATTATTAATATTTAATTTTTAATTTAAATTTTCAATTATTTTGGTCCTTCATATACACGAATTGAATTAAATTTGAGTTTGAATTTGAAAAAATTACTGAATTTAAATAATCAAACCGAATTAATAAAAAAAATTAAAAGTGAATCATGCACAATCCTAGTCGAGGACAAGGCGATAAGGGAGGGAGGATATGATATGTATGATATTTTGGTGAAACGTGAATGATATTTTGGTCATTTTGGTGAAATGAAGGGAGGATCTGTTTGATATTTTGGTGAAACGTGAATGATAATTTAGACATTTTGATGCCATATCATTAAGCGATGGGCACTTCGGCAGTGGAGGTAAATAATTAACCATTTTGTCTGTCCAATTTTATTCTGAGTTTGCATGTCATCATTAAAGTTGTCTGAATATCATCCTGTAGGATAAATTTGGGATTAAGAAATTTTAAAGTTGAAATATAATTTTATGTTGAAGTTACAATTTTAATCTTTGAATTTTTATAAAAATTTATCTAAAAATGAAAATATTTTAGCATTGACGAAGGATGAGCTTTCATAAGAATTTAAATATTGAAAACACAATTTTAATTTCTAAAATTGTATTTCAAATTCAAGAACTCTCAATTCATAGACTTGGTGGCATAAATATTTATATTAATATCATAGTTCAAAAAATTGAAAAAAAAAAAACCATTTCTAAATATTTCTTAAACAAACGCATAAAAAATAAAGATATGAAAAAAAAAAAGAAAGAGAGAAAAAAAAAAACCGATTCACACCTTAATTGTTTATGAGAAAAATTTACTATTTTTTACATAAATGTGGTGGAAATTAATCATGGATAGTAGCTTAATTAGTAATACCTTGAGCTTACTTTTTAGTGGTCACTAGTTCAAGTCTCGTCAATATTATCGGAGAGTTTACTCAATTGTTAACTTTAGAATTTCAGAAATTAGTCGAAATGTGCGCAAGTTAGTTCCGATACTTGAACATTTAAAAACCATTAATTTTTCGAACCAATTCAACTAAGTTTGGCCTAATTAAATAACCTAGAGGTATTTTGTAATTATATTTGAGACATAAAAATCGCCTAAGGAAGATGCTTGTGGCACATTCCCCTTGTTTGAGGTCTCAATTTCATGTTTTTTTTTCCTTTATTTACATTTTTTTATAATTTTTGTTTTGATAATTGTTGTTTGAATAGATAAATTTGGATTAATTAGGAGTCCATTACAAGATTTTGTGAATATCCCATTTTTGCCTTTTTTGGGGGGGCAATTTTGAGTATATTATTTTTTCCCACTATAAACTTAGCATTAAGGTTTGCATCATAAATTGAAATTATAACTATTTTGGCAGAGTATATACCTTAGAATTGATAGACATATTACTAGAAAATTTTCTTTATATTTCTAGTGAATTTCAATGTCCATATTATAAGATTAGCGTTAAGATAAAACAATATCTAGTAACTTTTGCGTTTAGTTTGAATATATCAAGCTCGTTGCTTTATTTTTTGTTACTTTACTTTTCACAATTCACATATACTTGCATATATATACAACACCGTGACCTAGCATGTTATTATCGTGCACCACATAGGTGTCGTCACATTAAGAATACAATCAACAATTAAATTCATTTATTTTGCATTATTCAATTATCATCATCTCATCATACATGCGCACATGTAATGTAGATACTTTGCAAGACTAAATTATGGATGTTGTATTAGCCCTAAACACACCCTCATTTGGTGTTTGTAACATTTCGTGGGTCACAAGCCTAATGGATATGATAACCAAATTAATGTCATTTTATGGGATATAATACCACTAGATAGGATAATTAAATCAGCGTCGTTATGTAAGCTATTAACTTACTAAAACAATAATGAAACCTTTGCGTAGGTTTAGAGATTTTCAACTTATGGATATGTATACCCAGTACCGACGCTTTGGCAAGCCCCAATAGGCCTGGACTTACGGTCTCCAAAAATGGTCCCCTACTAGTTTTTAGAGTTAGGATGGGATAAGAGTCTTTTTAACCTAAATATGACTATTCAACGTCTTTTAAGAGCTTAAAAATAATTAATTCATTAGGCTCAATAACTTTCTATAAGCCTATTTGTTAGCTTATTGGGTAGAGCTCCTAATAAAACCTTTATTGCTCATCCTATCAAATTCACTCACTCATGCCTTTTTTTTTTTTTACAGCTAACAACTGTCCCCATAAAAAAATAAAAAATAAAAAAAGAAAAACTGTATTCCCTTTTCTTCCTCCCCAAAATTATAAACTCTTTTGCAACCCTCCACTCCCATGGGACCATATCGACAAGCAATCAAGTACTGGCGGTATTGAAGTTTGGAATGAAAATAGAGAGGGCCTTTTGATCATAAATTGCGTAGATAACTATAACTCTAAACTAATAGCTTGAAACTCTCATTATAGTTTTTCCTTCCCATATTGTGACTGTTTGCTATATTGTTGTTTTTGGCAAAAATTTTTTAGTAAAGGTCTCATTTTTAGGATTGGCCTTCAATCTCGAGAACCTTGGGATTGGACCTACGTATACTCTCTGTTTCCTAGTAACTCTAATCCCCAAAAATCAATATCAAACTAATCTCATTATCTATAGCCAATTTCTAATTCCATCTTAGTATCATCATAAATTATAAATCTTTTATTAGCAACACATGCTATTCAATATCATCGTCTCATAACATCAATCCATAATAAGGTAATGATAAATTAAATATGATTTATTATTAAAAAATTTCAAATTAAACAAAGAGTACCTCTAGTGTGTGCATGTGAGGCTAAATCTCATACACACAGGAGGCAACCTAGCAAATCGGGAATAACAAACTTAGGTAGGTACGCACCGGAGCCTCTAGTTAAGAGCGTGCGTACAAGAGACTATGCCTTGTGTGCACAAAAGGGGATGCGCGCGTGAGACTAAGTCTCCTGCACACAGGAGCTATAGAGATAGTCATGCGTCATTCGCATGTGCATAGGATGCCAAAATCAGGGTTGTGCACACAACCTTCAGTGAGTAAGGGTGTGCAAGATAGGAGACCTTCAATTACATGTCGATTTGCTTTGTCTTGGTCTCCTCACTTTCAATGTTTGATTTTACCATTTTATGAACAATTAGATCACAATAGCTACCTTTTTTCAGTCCCTATAAGTGTTCAACGTATAACAAATCATTAATTCCCATTTAATCATGGATTTAGCAAATACCAAGTTCAATATTTAGAATCTTCCTAAGTGAATCATGTATGTATATATACATATATCAACTTGACATATTTCATGCTATATATCATTATCAACATCGTCGTATACATTAAACAAACATAAAATAATAAGAAACCAATGTTCCTTACCTCAAGTTGCTCGGTTGCAAAAGAAAACGATGTGGACAAACATCGGAAAAAATGGGGGAAACTCCAAAATGATCACCAAAATACCACTACCAAAACATCTAATATCAAATCACCTCTCAAATCTTACTCTTCACAACTTCAATTTCTTTAAGGAAACAAGAATCAACTTTATCTATGAGAGAACACTCAACTCATTCAAATCTCATTTTTTCTCATTCCTAGGAAAATTCTCCAAATACACCCTACTATATGTACTAGAAGTTGACACCCACTATGTGCATGTTTTTTAATTAAAAATTTTAATTAAAATAAAATTATAAAAATATTAGAAAAAGCGATGCAAATAGTAAATATTAATAGATAAGGGTATATAAGTAAATAATAACTTATTAAAGAGTATTTAAGGAAAATAAAAATTTACAAAAATAATAGATGGTAAAGGACATTTATGAAAGACAAAAATATAAATAGGTAAAATTACTTAATTATGTGGTAGTTATAAAAAATTACTTCTCGATACTATTAAAAATGTAAGTAATTATAAGACTTTTAAGAGTAATATAGGAAAAAGGAAAAAGGTTTCACCAAAATTATACTTTGTGAATTTTAAATCTTTACCTGCTCCTAATATTTGCTTTATAATATTATAGATATATAGATATAAACTGCTTCACCTTCATGAAAGGGAAGGGAAAAGGTGATTAGACATAGACGGTGGATAAGGAGTAGGGTAGGTATAGGCTTAGGTAGTAAAATTAATTTCAAGTTGGAAAAACCAAAAAAAAAAAAGTGAGCATCTCATGTGCACATAGACACTTAGGAGTCGTCTGCGCATGGGAAACACGATTAGGTTCACATGACCTACAAAATGACTATTACGAACTTCCCAGACTCCAAATACAATAACTCTTAGACTAAAAATTGAGCAACTAAGTCAACCAATGCATCAATCAATCACATCAAAATAAAATAAAAATTCAAAACTCAGCATATCATAAATAAAATAATATATATAAAGGTAAAATTACAAGAGAAAGAAAATCTAACCAAGTTACGAAGCAAATTAGGAGTGGCAAAATGGACGGGTTGGGCGAATTAGTGATGGTTTAAATGGGTTGAAAGTTAAATGGGTGTAACTCAAACCCACCCATTTAAAAGGAATACGTGTTAGTACAAGCCCATAAACCTGTATTCAACCCATTTACTTATAACTCAACCTACTTTAAAAAAAAATAATTAAAAATTTAAATGCATGATTTTATTAGAATAAATTAAAAATATAAAAAAATAAGACACTTATCAATAAATTAATTTTTTTTAATTTTATTATTTTTAATTTTTCAAATCCATCACTTTTATTGTTTGATTTTTTATCACAGATAACACAAACCATACCTGAATAGTAATTGTAAATCATTATTATCTTCTTTCTTTTCTTTTCTTTTGAAAAATTCTTAATCCAAACAGCCTTTAGTAAATTGCAATCCACAGAAAACTTAGGATATATATATATATATATATATAAACACATGAAATTAGATATCTAACTTCTTTCATTATACCACTTTAATTGTCTCTTATGATTTGGACCTTGTACATGATGAGTGGGATAACATTAGTCATCTCTGAAGGCTCTGGCACAAACATTGAATGTCAATTGCAAATATGCAGGAAATTGCTTCTTCAACGCTCAATTCAGTAAAACTAAATTTTTTGACAAATATTTATAAATTAGTTTTTATTTTTCTAATTCAACCTAAAAAAATTAAACAAATTTAACTTTTTTAACTTTCTTTTGCAATCTTTTGGGCACTGTTTCTATAAATAGAAGGTAAAGGCTATCTTCCTTCTTGATCAACCATTTCAAGATATCTATACATATATATACACAGAGAGAGAGAGAGAGAGATAAGGTCAATTGTTGCAGGTTACAAGCCTTTATGCCGTACGCATTCCATATCCAGCTCAAGGGCATATTATCCCAATGTCAAGCTAGCAAAACTTCTCCACTTAAAGGCTTTCATGTAACCCAGAGAGAGGGGGAGAGAGAGAGAGAGAGTTTTCTAGAGTGAGGGGTAGAGAGTAGTAAGTGAGATCACTAGAGAAATAGGGGGTTATACGTATATATCAACAGTACAAATTATTTTTTTAGTTTAATTAGGTGTTTTAATGGGTCTTGTTTGACAACCCAATTGCACTCGTTTATAAACATGTGTTTTATAAATTACACAACAACAACCCATTTAGCAAAATAACGGGAAATAAACCTATTTATTATGGGTTTAATTGTGTCGGTTGATGGGAATGGGTTGACTTTACCACCCCTAAAGCAAATCCATAGGTCATGGGCTAGCTCAAGCAAAATGGATATATGAGTTAGGGTGTTTGGCTTCAAAAATAGAATGCTCTTAATAGGTTTTCAATTCTAATATAGAATTAAAAAAAAATTCAAATTCAAGGTGGGTTTAAGAAATCAATTATTCTAAAATAATTAATTTTTCAATTAATGCTATCATAAAAAATTGAAATTAAATTTGCTGAATAATTAAATAAAATTTATTTGCCAAATTTTAAAATTTTCGAGTAGTATAGAGGTGAAGTGTCATATATGTAATATTCAATATTTTTAAAGTACAGTGCATTTTAAGGTTTGGTATTAGATTCCCTTAGAACTCTAGAGTTAAGTGTTTTGAGCGAGAGTACTATTAGGATAGCTAACCCCTTAGTAAGTCATTGCTCTACACCTAGCCAAGCCTAATGCAGAAAATATTATATCATGGAGATGAGGGTCATTATAAATGGTATCAAATCTAATGCTTAAGTGAAAGTGTGGAGCCACACAAGAGTGCATGCCTGAAAGGAGGAGAGATGTGATGGAATGACGGCGATGTTAACGAGCCGACAAGAGATTGAGCGAGTTACTATCAAAGTGCTATAAAGCACTTCTTCCCACATCGCATAGATAGAGGAAGTACCATATATGTATAATTCGACATCTTCATAGTACAACACAGTTTAAAATCATGTAGGCATTGGATTCCAAAAGAACTCCAAGGTTGAGTATGTTTGAGCGAGAGCAATATCAGGATAGATGGCCTCTTAACAGGTTCTCATATTGTACCTAATCTTGTTCATAGTGGATAATATTGTATTGTGAAGATGTGAGTTGTTACATATATAATAAATTGTCTCACTTTGCCCCTAGGCCTATACTTTCAAAGTGATCTACTTTGCTCTTTCTATCAATTATCGTTAAAATTTAATGAGAAATGCAACTTGTTCATTGCACAATATAGACATATGACTTTTTTGTCAATAAATTTAATGCGACAAAGTGGATTGATTTAAAAATGCAAAGTGCTAAGTATAATTTACCCTAAATTGTTTCAGGAAGGAGGCAAAGTGAAGACAAAAATTCTACACTCGTCGTTCTTTTGTTCTGCACCATTCACCGCTCATTTATTTTGTATCAGTGACTATGGGCAATGGCTAGTATATTTCGTCCAAAATCATTATAATCGTAAAATGTTATCTCGTATTTAAAAATCAATATGACAAAATTGAGCGGTGAATGATGTAAGATAAAATAACAGTGGGTGTAACTTTACTGAAGTGAAAAATACTAATTAATGTTATGAATTTTCTTGAATTCATTTATTTTTCTCTCTTTAGTGCTGATGCAATACTTCCGAACCTGTTCCGAACTAAGAAAACGGTAATCATGTCTTATTCAGTTGGAACTTTATCATTTTTTTGGTCCAGACTCGATGAGTTCTCATTTTTCTGCGTGTATGTATTTATATGTATACACTGGAAGCTAGCAGTCTTCTTTGTCATGATTTTGCATTTTTGGAGCTGATTCTGTAGGATTGTTGGGTTACGGTATTTGGTCGTTAAAACGGTAGATCTGATAAAATATTTATCAACAGAAAATAGCCACTGTAGGAATACATAATTCCCGTTACATGATAAATTCACCAAAGGGGATCAGTTTTGATAATTTATCCAGCTTTCATTTTGAGAGAGGGAAGATCCTGACATTGTGATTTAGAAAAGTCGCATAACTATTTAGCGTCCGTTTGAAGTGTAAAATTTAGCCGAAAACTTTTAACTTTTTTTTTTTTTAATTTTTTCAACTTTCTTTGCACCCGAATAATTTTATTTTTCTCTAACTTTTTCTAATTTTTTTTTGTACTTTCTCCAACTTTTATCAACTTTCTTCAATTTTTATCAATTTTTTTTTACACTTTTGAGTAACACACCAAATACTTAACAATATAAAATTTATCCACTTTTTATTTTTTAACCAAAATTTGATCCTTCAAACTGGTGCTTAATATGATTAAATAAAATTGACTTTTTCGTAAAAAATGAAAGGTATAATTTTTTTTCGTCTTGTATATTTTTTAATTAAAATTTGATTTTTTTAATAAATTTAAAACATGCTATTTACATTTTGTAAGAAAAAAATTACTTAAAAATAGAAAACTTCACGTGATAACTTTTTCACTTGTGGGAAATTTTTTTATATTTTAGATACATATATTTTTAACATAAATAACATACTTAAAAATATAAAACAAAAAACAAAAAATCAAATTTCAGAAAAAAAAAATCATCAACTTTCAGTTGAAAAAAATCATAGGTGATGAAAAAAAATTATTGAAACTTTTTGTTTTTAAGCAAGAAGTCAAGTATATAAAACGTGACATGCATGCATTTGTATGAAATTAAAAATTATGAAAATAATTGTTAATATTTTCTTCTAACAACTTCTTAATTATTTATCCACTTTCTGAAAAATTAATATATAATTGTTCAAAAACATAAGATGTGTTTGAAGTGACAAAAAGTGAGATAAGTCGTGGGTTCATAATTCGTACAATGAGATAAAAAATAAATAATTTTTAAAATTTTTTAAAAATTTGCAGGGATTTATAGTAAACCAAACGGAACCATAATATAATAAAGTACTATTTAATTTTAAATGAAGCATAATTAATATAATTGAAATAAATTAATAAAATTTTTATTGAGATAACATTTATCTCTTTTAAGCCAACACGAAAGGCAATTTTAAGTTATGGGACGAGCATTGAGCTTGTCAAGGATCAAAATCAATTGCTTTGTCGATTTACTCTTGATAGATCATTCTTTGGGCCAAGCTTTTTGAGAAATCAATGATGGTATGATGAGTAGCTTGAATTCAATTTCCTAGCTAGACTTCACGTATATTTCATAATTGGCATTGCTTAAGAAACAAATAGGACTGATGTTAGTGAAAAAATGTCAAAAGTGTCTTTACAAAAGATACAAAAATTTAAGGGATGCCATGATTCACTTTGGAGGGCCCAAATTTAGGTGTGTAGAAAAAAATATTACTATATAAATTATATCTGATAAACAAAAATATATTAATATAATTTAATCAATTTGCATCAATAATTTATCACAAAAATAAAGTTTTATATATCAACATTCACAAAGATTATTGCTTCATATATAGACTCAATGATTTATTAATTAAAATGATGTTTAATAACTATTTATGTTACACAAACTATCTATGATTGAATCTGTAATTAATTTTTTTTGTGATTTTTTTAAAGTATATACAAGTAAGGCATTTTCATGGAAATTATCTATAACACCCGATATTTTTTTTTTTTTTTTGCCATTATTTGAATTATTAGGCTATTTTAATTATTGGACTCAAGTATTTAGTTTATTTTCTTGGGTGGATCAGATGTAGAGTTATGTTTAAAATTTAAGAATTAATTAATTGGTTAGGGGCCAATCTCTCCCTCCCATTTCTTTTCTCTTTCTTTTATTTTATCTTGCCTTTCTTTCTTTACTCTTCTATATGATAGAGGAACTAGTAGAGATGTATTTGAAATTTAGGTAGTTGTATGGACTTGATAAATCTAAATTTTCTTAATAGATGAATCGAGAAGAGATTGAAGTGCTTCCATCAATTAGATAGTTTTGAGTGAAGATGGATAAGATATCAACAGGCGAAAAGAAATTGAAAGAAATGGATGTTTATCACTAATGGGATAATTTTTTTTTTTGAAGTTTTAATTCCTTTTTTCCTTCTTTTAAAAACCTGAATAAAATTACATATAAAAAAAATCAATTATGTCTCAGTTTGAAATGGATAATTTTGTGTTTTAAAATAATTATTAATTTAAATTACTAAGGTGGCATTTGGTTTATTTTTTTATTTTTTATTTTTATTTTTTATTTTCCGTTTTGAGCTCATTTGTAATTTTGCGCTTTGGAAATAAAAAAAAACAGTTCAAAACGCATTTGGTCACTTGTATTTTCTAAACTTGTTTTAGAAAACAGAAAATGAATTTACACATAAAATGAAAATTAGTAAAAATTCATTTTGAGTATTTTCAACCCAGAATAAGAAAAATCTCAAAATAAAGAAAATAAATTATCTTCTGTTTCTTTGTTTTAGAATTTTTAAAACATAAAACGCATAAAATAAAAAAATAGAAAAACAAACCAAATGACACTTTGAGCATAATCATGTTATCAAGAAGTCCATATGTAATTATTTTATAAATTTATTTATTTTCCAGTTTATAATACTATCCAATATTGTTTCTTTTGAATGTGTTAATTTATATATATACTAATTAAATATTTAATATTATTTACACGTGCAGCGCGCGTGTCCTTTTAACTAGTTATTATTAAAGTAGTAGTGCCATTTTCCCTTAAAATAGTGAAATTATTTTTATAAATCATATTAAATAATTAAAATATAAGTAAGAAAATTAATTTATTCAGTAAAAAAATAATTTTTTTAATAATATCTAAAATAATAGAATTATTATTATAAATAATTTTAAATAACTTATTTTGCAATGATTTCAGATTTATTATATTAAATTACTCAAATTTATGATAATTTTTTTTATCTCAATTGAGAGAATTATATTTTAAATATTCTCCTCAAAATATTGAGCACTACACATCCTATAATTCCAAACTCACAATTAAATATATAATAATTAGTAGATAAGGAAGTATCCATTAATAATAGGGTCAAATTCAGATGGCGAGTGGGCATTGAAGAGTACTGCACCGCATGCACATGCGCCATGGCATGGCATGGTTGGCTGTTGGAAGGGATTGAACACTGTATTCTTGTCATCAGTTCTGATCAATTCCCTTCCTATCAAAGGCATTTGATTTACTTTTTTATTTTTTATTTTTATTTTATGTGTTAAAAATTTTAAAATGAGAAAATAAAAAATATTTTATTTTCTTTATTTTGAAATTTTTCTTATTTTTTATTAAAAATTCTCAAAATGATTTTTTGTCATTTTTCATTTTATGTCTAAAGTTATTTTTATTTTCGAAAACAAATTTTGAAAACACAAAACGAAAAATGAATTCAAAATAAAAAATGAAAAACAAAAACAGATTAAAAGATGAAAAAATAAACCAAATGAGCTCTAAATTTTTCAAAAAATTTCAAAATAACTGTAAAAAATTTTTAACTTTTTCCAATCAAATTTCGTTATTTATTATCTTTGCATCGTCACAACATCAACTTTTGGCTTTTTTTGAAACATTTCTTTGAGCTCCAAAAGCCATAAACTAGTCTTTCTGAGTGAGATTTTCTATAGTATGAGATCCAAAAAATGATTTTTTTTATTTGTTTAATCATATACTTGCCTATTGCAGAAGCTAGCGCTGCCGCACAGCACTTTTTACCCACTCTAAAAAGGTCAAGTTTGTTAGATGGTTTGAGCACTTCAATGGCGCGGCCAGATTTTTACGAAGAGCAACTCTGTCAACCCAGTGTTACGGGAATTTTAAGGATGAAAATGGTAGATAATCTGATTGATTTTTTTTTTTTTTAACTTCTCATTTAATTGCTACAGTTTATTTATTTTTTTCTTATTCTCCTCTTCTCTCTAAAGTGGAAAATGACGTGGCATTTGAATGTTTTTGTGAATATATAATATCAATAAATATAATATATAATAAATTTCATAAATAATAAAATATAATAATGATTATTATTTTTAAGAAATGTACTAGGTATACTCTCGGGTGGAGTGAAGAGATTTTAATTAAATATAAAAATGGTAAAAAATATTAGTTTAGGGTCTGATTTAATTATAATAATTTTTTTTTAATCTTATAAGCGACATCACTTTCATTTCACTCTCAACTTTGACGTGACTCGCAACCATCCTATCAAATACTTGCATATCTTCTTTATTCTTTATTAAAATCTTAAATTCACCATCTATATTAAGGAGTATTTGATTTATTAAATTCTATATACAAAAATTTATTAATATCTTTCAATCAAATTTTATTATATATCTATTTTTTATATTTTTATTACACTTTTTGTCGTTCAAACACTCTCTTCTGGTGTCAACTTGTAAAAGTAAGAGATCCTAATTAAATCAATAAGTCGTAGAAGTGTTAGTTTCGTGTTTAATTTGATTATCATAATTTTTTATTTTTATCTTATAAGTAACATCACTTCTTAATCTTGAATGGTCATTTAACTGGTAAAATATTAGATTTATTCTCTAGTAGTTATTAGTTCGAATCTCCTTCTAGTAGTCACTAGTTCGAATCTCCTTTGAGATTGTTGACTTCATAGTCCCAGAATTAGTTGATATGCATACAAATTGAGCTGGATACTTTTAGTATTAAAAAAAATAAAAAGTGTCAACTTGTAAAAGACAAGTGTCAATACATAAGACTTTTCGAATAGGACCACTCAGACTGTTGATTAAAATTTACTGATTCAGATGTATTTATTTATTTATAATTTAATATTTTCTGATCTCAATATTACCGAGCTGATGTTAAAATCAATGTCAACCCCCTCCTTTCAATATATAATACCCTAAGTTTGAGTAAACTGTCTGTGTATATATGTATGGATATAGTTCCTAATGCACTCAGGGATATGAAAGTTAAATGAATATAGCAGTTAAAGTGGGTACAAATTTTAATGACTAATCCACTGATTTTATTTTTTTTTTAATTTCAATTTTGGGGAGGCACGCGAGCGATGGTTTCTTTTCAATCTCGGATTAGGATAAATTCATTTTCTAGCTAGAATTAAATGGTTCTATCTCATTTTATGGTGTGTGAGAAACATTAATAAATTGAAATTCGACATTTAGGTTGTGTTGGTAAATTCATCAAATATAACTTTATTAGTTTATGTAGAATTTCATTATAAATTTGAATAGTTGGATATGATAATTTTATTAAATTTTTAGAATCATTATATAAATGATTTCGTCATTTTAGGAATTAGTGACATCACTACTTTAATAATAATAATTAGTAATTATTAGAAAAAATTTTATTAGCTCTATTATTTATATTTTAATACAACTTAATTTCAAAACTTTATTAATTTAAAATTTTTAATTATCCAAATTAAGCGTTATCATACGTTTATTTAATACATTGTCAGAGCACTTGTCAAAACTTGCTTTCCATTTTATTCTTATTTTTTTAAAATCAATTATATATTTTATCCCTTAATTTTTTTATTTATTAATATGGCATGTGAAATTTTTAAATTGTTGGTACAGATCACTAATTACTTATAATAATTTCAAATCAATAATCTCAAATTACGAAAAAATAAAAGAGATTAAACATAAAAATTTTACGCGAAAAACTTTTGCATGAAAAGGTAGGAAAGAGTCGGAAAAATTTTCCCTACAAGCAACATGTATCTCGGTTACAAAGTTTTCGACGAGTGATTCAGGGTTTGTTTGGAGTAAAAAAAATGAGATAAATTGAGATAAATTGTGATTTGGGGGAGTTCGTAATGCGTGCAGTGAGAGAAAAAAGTTGATGTGATATAAAGTTAACAGAGATTTATAGAGATTTTTAGAAATTTTCAACAAATTTGTACAAGTCAAACGAACCCTCAATTGATACTTCTATCATATTATTGAATTTTTTGATCTACCGACAAGTGGAATAACTTACTTTGTCAATGTACGATAAAGAATGTGCAAATATTTGAATGCCTTTAAAAGCTTCTTACAAAGAATTTCAATAAATTAATGTTATTGTAACTATAAAAAAAGAAAAAAGAAAAAGGAGTGAATCTTATTTTTCAAACACAATGCGTTTCTCGATATTGTTTTTTCTGTGTACAAAAAATTTTAGGAGAAAGTTTCTCAAGTAGGTATAAACAAATCTTATGTGAAATAGAATTTAAAAATCGGATTTTTTTTTAATTTTCTAAAAATAGGTATAAACACCATTCAACATTGATAAAGAATTAATATATATATATATATATATAGCCAACAAGTAGTTGAAGAACACTTAGGTGTTATTTAGTTTGTTTTTATATTTTTTGTTTTGAATTCATTTTTCATTTTGTACTTTTCAAAATAAAAAAAAAAATAGTTCAAACGCATTTGTTTACTTGTGTTTTCAAATATTGTTTTAGAAAATAAAAAATAATAAAAAGTTATTTTGAGCGTTTTGAATTCAAAATAAGAAAAATAGAATATTTTTTATTTTCTTGTTTTAGGATTTTTAAAACATAAAGTACGTAAAACAAGAAATAAAAAAAAAGAATCACATATTACCTTATTTTTTGCTATTAATTTTACAGCTGCTAACAAGATGTTCATCAGGTAAAATTTTAGGGGTATTGCCCCACAAGGAACAACTAGGTAGAACTCTATTCAACCATTTGAATTGGATTTTAGCTCCATTTGGAGTTCTACCAAATAAAATAAAATCTTATAAAACTCTATAAACATAAATTACGAGACAATAAAATTTAAAATTTTCACTCACTGCACGAATTATGAGATATTTATTTTTATAATTTTATTTTATTTTATACATTTTTATATAACTCCAAACACACCCATTATTTCTAAAATTTATTTATCCGTCCATGTTATCCATATGAGTAGAGATCCAGAGAGATATGGAGAGGACATCATGCATGACGAACGAAGAAATATTTTTATTTTTATTATTTTAGGCTCCCATTGACAACCGAATCAGTTTCTCTTTCTCTCGCTACTCAGATTTTTTACTTTTTCTGAACTTATCAAACACTAAAAAATAAAATAAAAAATAAAAACTAACTTTTAATAACTGGCTAGCTGGTTACTTTAAACTTAATTTTTTTTATTTTTTATTTCCTAAGCCTTAGGCTCCATTTGAGAACTTTGGTAATTTCTCAACTCTTGATTACTTAACTTTTTGGGTTTTTTTAAAATGATCAAATTTATCTTATTACATTTTAATTTTTTTAAATTATGAATGACAAAAATATCAAATTAAAAAAATTTAAAAAGCTAGTTAGTTTTTTTTTTTTTTGTGTTTGTTTTCCAAACTAAGACTTAGATTTACATGTATAGACAGTAGTATACCCATTATATTATATATATGGTTGAAAAAAATATTTAAAAAATTTAGGTTGAGTTTGGGAAAAAAAAGCTAGTTAACAACTAGCAACTAGTAGTTATTAACTATTAAAAAGTTAACTTTTTGTATTTGGGAAGGGAAAAAATTAACTTTTTAGTAGTTAACTTTTTTATTTTTTTATTTATTTTAGGTTTTTGCTCTTGAATGTTTAGAAGAAATTTAAAATGTAAAATAATAAATTTGGTTATTTTAAAAAAATCAAAAAATTAATAGCTGATAGTCGGTCGTTGGGTGCCCAAACGCAGCCTTAATAGGTAACCGAGTGGGTGAAATTTTCCCATACCTTACTAAATGGGCAATTGTTTGACCTCTGGCACCAAAATGGAGTGGGCTACAACAGATAGAGTAAAATCACACAATTTTTTTTTAGTATATATATATATATATATATTCAACTTGGATCATTTAATTCTGTAGGGACTCCGTGCAGAAACCGAGATACAAAATAATGTGTCAAAAATGACAAGGTGCGGCGTGCGTGTGAAATCTTAATGAGGACCAGTATGGGTGCATGGTCTCCTCTCCTCTCCGGTACGTATCCAACCGCAGTCCATAGAGAGAATTAAGTACTATGAATAGGGTTAAGTCAGAATGGTGGTATCATCCCCGGTCCTTAGAAAACTTGCATAACAATTGGCTCATTCCAAAAGAGGTCGAAAATGGCGTCCTCCAAAGCTCTTCTTCTTCTCCTGGCTCTTCTCTTGGCTCTTGTGCTCCTAATCTCCTCCGAAGCTGCAGCTGATCAATCATCAGCTGATCACACAAGTAAGTTTTCATAATTTTCTACAAAATGCTGTTTTAAGTTGTAAAAGTGAAGCGGTCGTGCTATCACCTTACGTTACTTGTATTCTTTTATTCACTTCAATTTACTCATGTCTAACTGTTACGATAAGAGTACGTGATATGTGTTCGATTTACATATCTAAATTAAACACTTGAACTCTTTACTTTTTTAAAATATTTGAAAAACTAATAATTGGATGTTAATAGTAAGTAAAAATTTTTAACCTTTAATGTATATAATAACTAAAGTTTTCATTTTTTTCTAAATTCTATTAAATTTAAATACATTACTTAATAATAATATTAATAATCTTATATTATATATATATATATATATATATTGGAAAATATATAATATATTAAATACTTTCGACATATCCTAATATTCATACGCAACTATGGAATAAATATCTTTTGTAAAAATAAGATTTGAGAAGGTCTAACACACCAAGACACATGCCTACTTAAGTCCATGTAACAATATAGCCAATCAAAGAAACTACGCTACTATGTGTGGCACAGCGCTAGCCATCTTTTTTCCAAATAACACTTGAGAACTAATGCTTACAAAAATAATTCAATTTAATCATTGTTATCAAATTTATTTCTACTTCTGTAACAAAATGTCTTCTCTCTTTTTTTCTTTTCAATATTTATTTATATATATATATATATATATTTTAATTTCAAGAGGAAAGCATGAAGACTGAAAGTGTTGAAGATGCCAAGTATGGAGGCTACCCAGGAGGCGGCTACGGAGGTCCTGGTGGTGGTGGATATCCAGGAGGCGGCCATGGAGGTCCTGGTGGTGGTGGATATCCACGGAGGGGTTGCCCCTACGGCTGCTGCTATGGTTGTTGCCGGGCTTATCGCAATGGACCTGGGTGCTACAGGTGCTGCTCAAGTGCTACCGAGGCACCTGATGCTGTATTTGCAGATGATTCTAAAAACTAATGTCAGCTCTGTATGAATATCTTCTGTGAGATCTCTACAAATAAGGGGAGTCAAATGATTCAACTGTCGCGTCAATCAAAACTGAATAGTGATATTGTAAATAGATTAAATATAATATATAAATAAAATTAAATAGTTAAATAAATAAAAATTACCTAAAATTTTGTATTTATTAAATATTTCTTCTAATGTTAATTTTTTATGTTTATAATGTTGTTTATCAGTTAAAATATTTTTTCTAACTAAAAGCATTAGTCTTATATATGTAAATAATTAAACAGTAATTTTACATGTGTTTTGTGAACTTATATTTGTTTTAATTTATAAAAATTGCATTTTAATTTATAAAATAATAGAAAAATTGGATAATAACTTTAATTTATATATATTCTCGGACCGATCAATTTAAATGAACCGTGAACTATTTGTAAGAGTCATAATGATATTTTGTGCATTGTTAGTTTAGATAAATTTAAAAAATTATATTTAAACTTGAATTTTCTTTAAAAATTTATTAAAAATAAACATTTAAATTAAAATTTTAATTTTAATATGCTTAAAACTTTAAATATCTATATTTTTACACTTTTTGTATTATTTATATAATAAAGAAATTTAAAATTTAAAATTTGAGATATTTTTAACTATTGGATTTGCTCAATGACTATGATTATTTTTCTTTTTTCTTTACCTTTGTTGTCTTTTTGGTCATTTCATATGAAAGTATAATCTCTCACTTTTTTCATTTTTTTTGGAATACTTTTTATATAAAAGTTTTTAAATTACTATTTTAAAAAATGTATTAATATTTTTATAATAAATA
This sequence comes from Vitellaria paradoxa, assembly GCA_019916065.1. NCBI lineage: Eukaryota > Viridiplantae > Streptophyta > Magnoliopsida > Ericales > Sapotaceae > Vitellaria > Vitellaria paradoxa. Next base: position 513,358 of record JAINTL010000033.1, on the reverse strand, counting down.
ATAAAATTATATACCTTTATTAAATAATGTAAGGATATCTTACTCTCTTTTAATTAGTAATTTTTAACTTTACAAGTTATTTTTATAATTTTTATGTAAATATTCTTTATAAATTTAAATTTAAATTATTTATACATCAAATTATATTTATGTGTTTTTAAACACGGACAATTACTAGTACATATAATTAAGCTCCGAGCTCACCAACTCGTTCCAAGTACAAGTCCAGACTAATGAAATTTTGATGAAATTGAATTAAAGAAATTTTCTCTTTTGCCCTTATTTTAAACTCCAATATGCATGCACACAGTGTTCCTCCCGGATATCAAGTCCCTTAGCCCATAATTTAGGAAAAATGTTACATTTACAACATTTTTTTTCTACATTATTTTACAACATTAAAAACGACGTCGTTATGGACCAGTATATTACGCTACCCGAGATTCTTACACCCTCTCTCTGACACTCTTTTTACACTATACTGGTCATGACTCGTCATGATCAGTTCATTTTGAATGTTATAAAATAATGTTAGAAAAAATTGTTGTAAACGTAACATTACTCATAATTTAGCCTCAGCATTTGCACACAGTATTTCTTTTAGGAATTTCATCAAACGACACTGCTGCATCATTGATAAAGCAACAACTTTGCATAAAAATCAATTAAACCACTCCACCCACAGGCACGCTGGATGACCAACTCGATTTTTTACCAATTTACGTGAGGAACTCAGTTAGTAAAGCGAGAAAATAACACCATTTTCTACGAAAGTCTCTGCACAATTTGTTTCATGAAAATCTGAAATTAGTTTGTTTTATGTGTTTACAACGATATAAGATTCAAGGCATTTTCTTTTGTCTTTGATTTAAAAAAAACAAAAAATTATATTTGAAATAGGTTTGTTTTATGTGATTGTAGATATATAATGTTGACATATATAAAATATAGAAATATAAAAATTATAATTAGAAAATCATTTTCCGTTTCATTATAAGTTTTCTTATTGTTTCCTATTCTTATTCTAATTTAGTTTTCCTATTCTTATTCTACTTCGGCAGCTCTATAAATAGGGTTGCTATTCTATTGTATTCAAGACAATTTAATATAATTTGATATACAAAATTTTTTCAATTTCCTTTTATTTCTTTTTATTTTTTTAACATGGTATCAGAGCTCATAGTTTTTGATCCTGGGTAGACTAGGTATCCAACAACTACATCTTTTAACATGGTATCAGAGCTCATGGTTTTTGATCCTTGGTAGACTAGGTATCTAACAATCACATCTTTGGCCGCCAGTGTTGCCCTTCCTAGCGTTGCCGCTGCCTCCGCTGCTCCTCTACCCAATTTCATATTACTTTTGTTTATGCCATATCTAGTCTTTTTTTTTTTTTTGAAAATTTTAAATTTCAAATTTCTCTTTTGGATATATTTCTTGCTGCTTCAGTTTCTCTATTGAGACCCTAATCACTCGTTTGAAGACATGAACATGCTGTCTTGCACTTTTGGCTTTGCATATTTTGGCCATTCAACGCCTTTCTCCCTGTAAGTTTGGTTCGTGTTGATCTACATTTGTGATCCCGAGGCACGTTAATAGATTTGGGTTCGTGATCTACGTTTTTTTTGTGTCCTCGAGGCGCGTTAGTAGATTTGGATCTACGTTTTTGTGTTCTTGAGACCTATTGTAGTTTTGGATCTACGTTTTTTTGTGTCCTCGAGGTGCGTTAGTAGATTTGGATATATGTTTTTGTGACCTCGGGGTGTGTTAGTAGATTTGGATTTACGTTTTTTTTTGTGATCTTGAAGCGCGTTAGTAGATTTGGGCTGGTGATCTTATGGCGTCTAACCAAAGCTATGTTCGTGATCTCTCAAAGAATGTAATCTCTCAAAGTTATGGCATATTCGTGACTGCTTTCCTCTTAGTCTCCAAACTCAAGTTGGTCTAGATTTGGATCTACGTTTTTTTGTGATCTCGAGGCGCGTTAGTAGTTTGGGCTTGTGATCTTACGGCGTCTAACCAAAGCTATGTTCGTGATCTCTCAAGGCGTGTAATCTCTCAAAGCTACGGCATATTCGTGACTGCTTTCCAATTCTTAGTCTCCAAACTCAAGTTGGTCTCTAATTTCCCATCTTAAGTTTGAGGGAGGGTGTTGACATATATAAAATATAGAAATATAGAAATTATAATTAGGAAATCATTTTTCCTTTTCATTATAGGTTTTCTTATTGTTTCATATTCCTATTCTAATTTAGTTTCCTATTCTTATTTTGATTCTACTTTGACACTTCTATAAATAGGGTTACTATTCTATTATATTCAAGATAATTTAATATAATTTAACATACAGAATTTTTCCAATTTCCTTTTATTTCTTTTTATTTTCTTAACATATAAGACGGCATTTAGTTTGTATTTATATGTTTTATTGTCTATTTTTATTTTTTGTTTTAAGTTTCGTATTTTAAAATACTAGAACTACATTTAGTTTAATATTTTCTATTATTTATATTTTGGGATTCTTCTTGTTCTACATCAAAAAGGCTCAAAATGACTTTTGGCAATTTTGTGTTTTACGTGTGAACCTTTGTTTTGTTTTTAGAATAGGTTCTGAAAACATGGGTGACCAAAGAAGTTTTGAACTATTTTTCTTATTTTTAAAAACACAAAATAAAAAATGAGGACAAAATAGGTATCCTAAGAGGGCATTTGGAGTGACAAAAAGTAAGATATTTTGATAAAAGTTACAGTGAAATAAAAAGTAAATAATTTTTAGAAATTTTCAACACACCAAACACACCCTAAATGGACCCTAAAATTAAAGCATTTTTTTTTTGTAGAGAGAGAGAAAGAGAGGGGAAAAAACTAAGCAAACAAAAAATCAAATTCATGAGCAAACAAGCACGAAGTACCTTATTGATGGCAACACAGGCGAACGTGCAGGACTTCGGGATGTGCGTTGGAGCCTGATGGTGCTTCAATGTTAGTGCTTTGATCACTTGTTACTGCTTCAATCGTTAGAACAAGATTATATACATGAGCAAAGGAATTAAAGTGAAAAAAAACAAAACTTCTCAAATCTGTTGGGCCTATTTTTATTCAATTGAATTACACTCACATTTATAAGCTGCAAAGGTGAGTTTTAGAATTTGTATGTGATTTTTCCTTATCTCAAAATGAATCTAAAAACGCTTTAGCCTTTCAATACTAAAAGACTTTACAAAAACTCTTCAGCTTTTTCAAGACTCTTTAAAAAAAAAAAATGCTAGGGCTCATACATCAAATAAATTATTGGCCCAAATTCATTCTTTAAATACGTTTAATTGCCAACATTTTCTCCCCTTAAACTTGTTATTCTTGGTGTCATCACTCCAAGCATCATTCACAACTGTTGGAATACTTGATTTTTCAGAGACTTTGTGAGTGATAGTGTAGAAATTTCGTGGTCCTTCAATCCGGGCCTTCGTTGACTCGCTTTCCCGGAGAATGATGAAACTCTCCCTAAAATGATCACTGGTGTGGTGCTTGCCAAAAAATCTCCGATGCTTAAGTTAGCACAGGTGGCAGGATTTTTGTATAGAAAATAAGAGAAAGAGAGAATTTTCTCATACCTGTTAGGTTGATTTTATCCCCTATTTATAGGAATATTCTGTAGAGTTGTAGTTGGAGTCAAATTAGGAGTTTTCCCAGATTTGTTACGATTTCCTTAGCTGGATAAGGCAAGCAGGGGATTCAAATCAATCTCTATATTTCCCGTTGATCTTGCCCTTCAAGTTGTCAAAGTACCCGTGCCTCCTCGTCGTCCCAGGAAGAGGAGTTCGAGTTGATAGGGTGGTTAGCTAGCTCGGCTGAATACCTTGGCTCCCTTTATCTGTTCAAGTTACAGGATCACTTCGGTCATCCAAAGGAGCAGATCGGCCCACCCCCGATCGGTGGGTCGGCTCGGTTCCCCTTTTCTGGATTCTCCCGATCCTTTCACTCTGACGCCGAGGGGTCTCTAAGTCATTTCAGATATTCTCAGAAGATCCTCATTATCAGTTACCCCTCGATTCCCCATGCCTACAAGCAGGGTTGGGGGAATCGAGTGAGTCGACCTCCTCTGAGCCACGCGCATTTAAAGCTGTCAGTTGTTATTATGGCGTCGTTTCGCGTTCTTGCAGCTTTTCCATCTGGGTTGCCACACGTCATTATTGGATTGGTGTTTTTTGGTTTCCTTGGAGGCCTTACCGATTGTTTCCACGCGGCACCATCTTACACCGTTCTTTTTCAAATTTGGACGCATTCATTTGCCGTGCGCCTTTTTATTTTCCCCCTCGTTCACTTTGTTGGGCTTCCACCACTTCTGTTTTCTCCATCTTCGAGTTGCAGAGTCCTCTATTTTCTGGTACATTCCTCTAGCCCCTGTCTATTTATTTTTCCCATCTCATCTTATTACCCTTTTTTATGCTTTGGTTTCTCGTTCGAAGTTTGTGGGCTTATAAGAGGTATAATAAGCTGCCTAACCCTATAGGTTTCATAAGAACTCTTTCATTTCTTAAGGCGATTTCCGCCTTTTTGATTTTTGAATATTACAGTCTTAGGCTTCGAACTTTGAACCTTTCTGCGATCATGGCTCCCCGGATGAGACTTATCGTTAATGAGGACAGTGATGACTCGTCCGCGGGCAACGTACCCTACATTGCCTCAGAGGCGGTTAGTTTGAACAAGGGTTTCAAACCTTCAATGAGCTCCCCTGGGATCGACCATCAGGAGGCTTCATCGTCTGGGAGGGATGGCCTCCTTGAGCTGGATTGTGCAACAATCCACTCAGTCGTGAATAAGGCTAAATTAAAAAAACTTCTCAAGGCATTTCAACCAACGAAGAATCTTTCTTACCGGTGGCCCGCTTCTGAAGACACTGCTTGCTCTCCCTTAATGCCTGGGGTTATCACTGTGTATGAAGCCGCTCTGTCGAGTGGGTTGCGATTCCCTTTGGCGCGACCTATTAGGGAGGTACTTTCTCGCCTTAGTTTGAACCCGGCCCAGCTTGTGCCGAACAACTGAAAGATCCTCGTAGGGTGCACAGTGATTTGGAAGGCTGCCACAGGCAAGCACCTTTCGGCAGACGAATTTTTGTACTACTACCGAGTTGTAGAATCTGGCCGGGGCTGGTACTATTTTTCGGCTAGAGCAAAAGAATTCAATTTGGTCGATGGCTATTCTTCCTCCGTCAAGCATTAGAAGGAGAACTTTTTTTTTCTCTTCGGAGATGGGTGGAGTTCTGCCCTTGGGAGACCGAAGAGGACAAGTCGATCCGTTGTCCCCTCGCATGGGGTCGGCCCGACGAAGAAGGTATGCTATTTCCCTTTTCTCTTTAAATTAATCAAATCCCTACCTATACCTCATCCTGACCTCTACTAATTTGTCCAGCCAAAGCTCAACTTTCCCTGACTGATATTCAGTTGGAACGAATCCTTCTGGCTCAGACTTTTCCCGACCATCACTACAGTGTTCTGATTACTGCTGAGAGTCTAGCCGAACATATGCTTGGCCCTGAACCAAGCTCCGAAGCTTTGGAGATCGAACGTGAGAGGAGTGAGTCATTGATAACATTTATATTTTGTTTTTATTTTGGGACTCATCTTTTCCTGTTATTTGATTTGTAGACGCCGATGTTGCCGCCTCCATCTTTTATGACGACCAGATGAAGTTCAATAAGGAGGCGTATAAGGGTAGGAAGGCCTCAGGGTCGGATCCCCAGTCGACCAAAAGAATTAAAATTGTAAGTTCGGGTCCTTCGAATGATGCGACGCCTCACTCAGAGCTTAGAGGCAAGGACCCGACCTCTCACCTTTTGGAGCAAGGCGTCCCCCCAGTCATCGAACCGAGCGATCTTGCATCCACGGCGCCCTCTTTGCTCCCATTGGGAGTCAGCCAGAAGCTGAGGTAGCTTCAGGTTCCTTCTCGGGCAATCTTGTTGATGACTTGGCTCTGGCGATTAGAAGGATGGAGGGGATCATTACCCCTGAAGACTTGGCTCGGTCGAAAGGGATCTCTCCTACTCGGTTGGCCAAGAACATTGCCCATGACCTTGCTAAGGTACTCCTCTTTTTTTTAAGCTCTTTTATTCCTCGCTGCTTGCATTGACACGCACGTAAATTGACAGGTCATGCTTTATTCTGCTGAACTCGGTACCCGGTTCGTTGAAATGAACCGAAGTTTTCTCCAGGAAAACAGAAAAAACGAGCATCTGCTGGCTCGATTGTCTGCTCTGGAGGAGGAGATCCAGAAGGTCAAAGCCGAATCTGCTGCTGCTACATCCGAGCATGACGCCACTTTAGCCGCTCGGGACGAGGCCGTGTGACGCTCGGATGATCTGTCTTCCACGCTGCTTATCGAGACCAATTTAAAGGAAGCACTGACTGGGCAAGTGGAGCTACTGAAAATGAAATGGGGGCACGGGCGGCAGCTACCGTTGAAAAATTCAAAGACAGCTCTGAAGGCCAAGATTGTCTTGCTGAGGCTTTCGATGATGGCTTCAATGATGCCAAGGCTAAAACCCTCAAGCGTTATCCTCACTTGGACCTTTCCGAGGTGATCTTTGTGGCCGGAGCTGCTGCCTCTATTCTCTCTGATCATTCCCCAAGTCAAGAAGCAGCTGATTTGGGGGCAGGCCCGAGCCGAGTTGCTGATCAAACCGGGGCTGCCGACGATTCTCAGCTCACCTCCAATGCTGAAACAAGGGGATAAAGACACTCCCCCCTCCTTTTTTTTGAACTTTGTACTCTTTTTCGTACTGAATTTAATGGTATTTTTCATCAATTTGTAGCTTTTCCATCCTTCTATTGCTTGCTATCTATTATGATGTGATCTGTGGTCATGATTTGTGTTATTTTACCAATACCATCGCCACAAACCCTTGACTTGTCGAGCGCCTTTTTGTGTCGAGTGGCTTCTCTCTGACCAACGAAAGCTTTCACTACTTCTTGCCATGCCGATCGACCTCTCTTAGGTCAACCGATCTGGCGGCATGCCCCTTAGGTGCTCTCGGCCTAGAGGGCATTCCTCCTTGTCGGTCGGCCTCTCTCGGGCCGACCGAGCTGTCGACACGCCCCTTAGGCGCTCTCGGCCTAGCGGGCGTTCCTCATTGTCGGTCGACCTCTCTCGGGCCGACCGAGCTGTTGACACACCTCTTAGGCACTATCGGCCTCACGAGTGTTCCTCATTGTCGATCGACCTCTCTCGGGTCGACCGAACTATCAACACGCCCCTTAGGCGCTCTCGGCCTAGCGGGCGTTCCTAATTGTCGGTCGACCTTTCTCGGGCTGACCGAGCTGTCAACACGCCCCTTAGGCGCTCTCGGCCTGTCAGGTATTTTTCCATCACATTTTCACGCACAAGAGTAGAATGAAACTGTACCGTTTTATAGTAAACCGTTCAGAGATAGAATTTTTTCAAAAGAAAAACAAAACGAAAAGAACGACTGCTTAGGATGATTCTCAAGTGAAATATCTCTTCAAGTGTTTGCTATTCCAGGGGTGAGGTAGAGTCATTCCATTGGAATCCCTAAGCCAATAGGTTCCTTCCCTGGAGCAGGAGACGACGACATATGGCCCCTCCCAATTTGGACCGAGCTCGCCTTCTCGAGGATCGCGAGTTGATTGGTTCACTCTTTTAAGCACCAGATCGCCAGTTTTAAATTTCCTAGGTTTGACCCTCTGACTGTAGTAGTGCTTCATCTTCTGCTGATATGCTGCCATTCGAATGACCGCTTGCAATCTTTGCCCTTCTAGCAGGTCTAGATCAGTTTTTAACGCGTCTTCGCTAATGTCTGGGTCAAATAATTCGACCCTCGGGCTGTGTAGACCGATCTCAACTGGGATCACCGCCTCTATGCCAAACGTTAAAGAAAACGGTGTATATCCTGTAGGAGTTCGCTCCATGGTTTGGTAGGCCCTCAGTATATTGGTAAGCTCATCCGCCCATAACCCTTTGGCTTTCTCTAACCTAGTTTTGATGATTTTCAGCAGGGACCGATTAGTTACTTCTACCTGTCCGTTGGCTTGGGGATGTTCAGGGGACAAGTAATGATGGTGAATCCCCAACTATTCGCAAAGCTCATTGAACAATCGACTTTCGAACTGTTTTCCATTATCGGTTATCACCACCATTGGGATACCAAACCTGCATAGAATTCCCTATCACAGGAACTTCCTCGTGTTTTGATCAGTGATGCTAGGCAGGGCTTCGGCTTCCACCCATTTCGTAAAATAGTCTATAGCTACCACTGCAAATTTCCTTTGTCCCATTCCTAGGGGGAGAGGGCCGATGATGTCAATTCCCCATTGAGCGAAAGGCCATGGGCTCTGTATAGTGGTCAAGTCTTGAGCTAGTTTTCTAGGAACGTTGGCGAACCTCTGGCATTTGTCGCATCTTCTCACCAAGTTCTGGGCATCTTTTTCTATGGTGGGCCAGTAATAGGCTGCGTGCAAAACTTTTTTGGTTAATATTCTTCAGCCAGAATGACTGCCACAAACTCCTTCGTGAATTTCCCTGAGTATATACTCAGCCTCGAGCTCGGTTGTGCATAGAAGCAATGGTAAAGTATGCCCCATTCGGTATAGTACTCTCTCAATGATCACATACTTGGTCGCCCGGTACTGAACTCTTCTTTGTTCGTTCTGGTCTTCGGGAAGCCTTTCCCCTTCTAAGTATTCACGAATCGGCTTCGCCCACGTTGCCTCCACCTCTATCTGATCGACCTCAGGGACCTCGGTGCTCGGCCGTTCGAGTTCCTCAATAAGGATGTTAGGATGCGACCCATTCGAAGTTGCAATCTGAGCCAGCCGATCAGCATCTTCGTTATCCATCCTTGGGATCCTTTCAATTTCCAACTTCGTGAATTTACAGGCCAACTCCTTCGCAGTCTGGCAATACTTCATCATATTATCTTCTCTAGTCTCGAATTCACCCCTGACTTGCTTAACCACTAACTGGGAATCACTCTTCACTATCACTTGGTCTGCCCCCATTCTAAGGGCGAGCCGTAGTCTGGCTATCAATGCCTCGTATTCAGCCTCATTATTTGAAGCTAAGAACTTGAAACGTAGTGTATATTCAACTCTGCATCCTTCGAGGGATACCAGCACAATACCCGCGCCCGCTAGCCCCCTACGCTGCCGAACCGTCTACATACAGAACCCAAGTTCGCTGTAAGGTATCATCATCTTTTCTGGATTCCGAGGTCGTCGTGAACTCTACCACAAAATCCGCTGCTGCTTGCCCCTTAATCGCTTGCCTCGGTTTGTATTTAATGTCGAACTGGCTGAGTTCAATTGACCACTTAACCAATCAGCCCGAGGTCTCGGGTTTATGGAGGATGTTTTTCAGGGGTTGATCTGTTAGGACAATGATTGTGTGGGCTTGGAAATATGCCCGTAATCTCCGAGCCGCAGTGATCAAGGCGAAGGCAAGCAATTCCATCCTCGGGTACCTCTCTTCAGCTCCGTGTAGTTATTTACTGACGTAATACACCGGCTTCTGTATTCCATCCTCTTCTTTTACCAAAGCCGTACTAACTGCTGTGGTTGAAACGACTAGGTAAAGATAGAGATCCTCTCCCTGGATGGTCTTGCTGAGGAGCGAGACTAATCCTAGGTAGTCCTTTAGCCGCTGAAAGGCTTCTTCACACTCGGCATTCCACTCAAATGCCTTCCTCAAAACCTTGAAGAAAGGCATACATTTATCAGATGACCTGGATATGAACCTGTTTAGAGCTGCGACTCGTCCAGCCAATCTCTGAATTTCCTTAGCTGTCCGTGGGGACTGCATTTCTAGGATTGCCTTTACCTTTTCGGGATCCGTCTCGATTCCCTTTTGTGACACCATAAATCCAAGAAACTTTCTAGAGGCGACCCCGAATGCACACTTTGTAGGGTTCAACTCATACGGTATTTCCTGAGCGTATCGAAGGTCTCTTAAAGATTTGCTACGTGGCTGACCGCTCGGCTACTTTTGACTAGCATATCATCGACGTAAACCTCCATATTTCTGCCAATCTGAGACTTGAACATCAGATTCACCAACTGTTGATATGTAGCTCCGGTGTTTTTTAGACCGAATGGCATGACCTCATAACAGTACATCATCGGTCAGTGATGAAAGTAGTATGTTCTTGATCTTGTTCGGCCATCTGGATCTGATTGTAACCTGAAAAGGCGTCCATAAAAAAAGTACCTGATGACCAGCGGTTGAATTCACGAGTGAATCAATGGTGGGCAAAGGAAAACTATCCTTTGGGCAAGCCTTGTTAAGATCTGAGAAGTTTACACACATCCTCCACTTCCCGTTTGACTTCTTGACTAAAACGACATTCGAGAGCCAAGCTGGGTAATGAACCTCTCGGATGAACTGAGCGGCTAAAAGTTTGTCCACCTCTTGGGCTATTGCTTCATTCCGCTCTGTGGCGAAAACCCTCCTTTTTTGTCTAACCGGCCGAGCATCTGTTGAGATGTTAAGATGATGAGTCATCAACTGGGGGTCAATCTCGGGCATATCTTCGTGAGACCAGGCGAACACGTCTAAATTCTGCTGGAGGAATTCCTTCAACCCATTTTTTTGCTCGTCGGTTGCTGAGGCACCTATCTTCACAATTCTCTGGAGTCCAGGCCCCCCAACCGCTATCTCTTCCAAGTCACCACCGGGTTCTCCCCTTCTTACTTCCTCTTCATCTCGAACCTCCAGCTCTTCGACAACTAATGTTTCTCTGCTGGCGCTCTGAAGAGATGATGCATAGCACTCCCGTGCGGCTTTCTGGTTTCCTTTAACGCACCCAACTCCTTGGGCCGTCGGGAACTTGATCCGCAAGTGGTAAGTTGACATGACTGCCCTGAACTGATTTAAGGCTCCTCTCCCAAGAATAACGTTGTACGCCGAAGGAGTGTCAATCACCAAGAAGTGTACCATTTTCGTCGCTTGCAGTGGCTCCGAACCAAGGGTGACAGGTAAAGAAATTACCCCGATTGGCTCGACACGGTCGCCCGCGAATTCGACCAAAGGTGAACAAACCGGACGTAATTTTTCCTTTCCGATATTCATCTTCTCAAATGCCCTCCAATAAAGAATGTCAGCTAAACTCCCACTGTTTACTAGAATCCTCCACGTCTGAAAGTTGGCTATTATAGCGAATATTACCAAAAGGTCGTCGTGCGGGTGACAGAAGTCAGAGGCCTCATCCTCCATAAAGGTTATCTGCGCCAACTCTTCCTTGGTTCTTTTAGATAGTTGGGCTATCACCATTATCTTTTTGACTCCGTCAACCTCTTTGACATACCTTTTGCGCGCTGAAGAGGTCTCACCCCCTCTCGCGAATCCTCCTGCTATAACCCGTATCTCTCCCATAGGGCGTTGTGCTCCGCGCCCCTCGTCCGAGCTCTTTCTCCCAGCGTCCCCTCGGGGTGGACTTCTCCTATTATCTCTTCAATCTCTTTTCCACCTCGCAATGAACCCGTTATACTTGCCTTTGCGTATCAGTTCTTCAATCATTCTTCTAAGGTCGAAGCATTCCTCCGTGTCATGCCCGTGGTCTCTATGGTATAGACAATACTTGGTCCGGTTTCTAGATTCCGGAGGGGCTTTCATTTCCTTGGGCCACTTAAACTCCAGATCGCCCCTAATGGTGTGCAGCACCCGTTCTAACCGAGAGTTTAGTGGAGTGAATTCTATGACTTCCTCTGATCCACTGTCCTTCCTGCTGAACCAGAAAGTCGAAGGGCTTTTGCTCTCCTTTCGTCCCTTGGGTCACTTTGCCTCTTCCTGGAGACCAAGGTATCGGCATCCCTCCGTGCCCTTATCAGGTCTTCGGCGTTCATGTGATTTTGAGCTCGGGACATCAGCTCGGCCATACCCTCGGGCGGCCTTTTTGCCAACGAGAATACGAACCGCCCTGATCTCAGGCCGCTCATAAAAGCTGTCCGCACAACCTTCTCATCGGCCTCTTCTACCTCCAACATTTCCTGATTGAACCGGCTGACATATTCTCGGAGGCTCTCTTCTCTCCCATGTCTGACCGTGAGCAGGTGAGCCGCGGGCTTCCGCTGACATTGTCCCCCGATGAAGTGAGAGATGACCTGCTTGCTTAACTGCTTGAAGTTTTCAATTGACCTTGGCTTGATCTTATTGTACTATGCCCGAGCTGGCCCCTTCAAGGTGACGGAGAACGTTAGGCATTTGATCTCATCAGGGACGGCATGAAGGTGCATGGACGAGTTGTACATGTCTAGGTGATCGACTGGATCTTTTAAGCCATCATAAGGCTCGATCACCGGCATTTTAAACTTCGAAGGTAACGGGCACTGCATCATGGATGGCGTGAAGGGCGTCCCCGTCTTATCAACAAAGTCCTCCGTAGGCCCGGCATTTTTTACCGTTGCTACGGCTCCGTCGATCTGGGCTTGCAAAGCCCTGAACCACTGTTCCATGAATCCAGCTTCTTGCGGTCTGTCTTGCTTTCCGCTATGATGACGCGGAAGGGACTCACTATATGCCCCATCCTCCGGTGCTGGGTTGCTTCTTTGGGAAAGATCAATCCTTTTGTTATTTTCACCCATGACTCCTTCATCTGGGTCATTATGGATTGCTCCACCGTTGCCTATTCCGTTATCAAGGTTATGGTAAGGGCGTGGGGGAGGAATCTGGGCCAAATGATTTACCCGTTCCATGATCGCTTGCAGGGTGGCAGCCAACCCCGCAAACTGCCTTTCCATAGCGGTGATTCGGTCCCCTCCTTTATTCTGATTCTCCATATATGGTGCTTACTCTGTTAAACGAGTTTGTACGCCGGATCTCGTACGGACCATGAAAGTGGAAACCTTTCAGTCGAGTTCCCACAGACGGCGCCAACTGATAGTGTAGAAATTTCGTGGTCCTTCAATCCAGGCCTTTGTTGACTCGCCCTCCCGGAGAATGACGGAACTCTCCCTAAAATGATCACCGGTGTAGTGCTTGCCAAAAAATCTTCGATGTTTAAGTTAGCACAGGTGGCAGGGTTTTTGTATAGAAAATGAGAGAAAGAGAGAATTTTCTTATACCTGTTAGGTTGATTTTATCCCCTATTTATAGGAATATTCTGTAGAGTTGTAGTTAGAGTCAAATTAGGAGTTTTCCCAGATTTGTTGAGATTTCCTTAGCTGGATAAGGCAGGTAGGGGATTCAAATCAATCTCTATATTTCCCTTTGATCTTGCCCTTGAAGTTGTCAAAGTACCCGTGCCTCCTCGTCGTTTTAGGAAGAGGAGTTCGAGTCGATATGGGGGTTAGCTAGCTCGGCTGAATACCTCGGCTCCCTTTATCTGTTCAAGTTACAGGATTACTTCGGTCATCCAAAGGAGCAGATCGGCCCACCCCTGATTGGTGGGTCGGCTCGGTTCCCCTTCTCTGGATTCTCCCAATCCTTTCACTCTGACACCGAGGGGTCTCCAAGTCATTTCAGATATTCTCAGAAGATCCTCATTATCAGTAAGTATATCAATAGTTTATTCACTTGACTTCACAGTACCAGCTCAACTTCTTTGAACTTGACATGATCTCTAATAAAATGAAAGTGAGTACCAATATGCTTAAATCATTCATGATGAACTAAATTTTTCGCCAGAGCAATAACTAATTTGTTATCAACATAAATCTTGGTTGAATTCATTTGTTATAACTGTAGTTGTTTCAGTAGCTTTCTCAACCAAATAACATGGCAAACACAAGAGGCTATTATTATGTATTTAGCTTCACATGCTGACAATGCTACAACATTTTGTTTCTTTGAAGACCAAGTGAATGTAGTTTCTCCAAGATAAAATACAAATGTAGTAGTTTTTTTAAGATCATCAAAATTTTTAACCCAATCATTGTCACTAAATCTAACAAGCTTCAAATTTTTTGATGAAGAATAAAAATGCCACAGTTAGTTGTTCCTTTAATATATCTCAAAATTCTTTCGGCAGTTTTCAAATGAGAAGTCCTTGGAGTTTTCATATAATGGCTAACCAATTCCACTTCAAACAATATGTCGGGATGACTATAGGTCAAATATCCCAAACACTCAATAAGACTTTTGTAATAATTAAGTAGAATTAACTAATTTCCCTTCTCATTCTCTTGTCAACATAATTCTGCACCCCACTGGTGTATCAATGGGCTAACAATCTACTATTGCAAATTTCTCTAAAATTTCTTTACATATTTTTCTTGTAAAACAAAAATCCCATCACAACCTAATGCTCTGGGCTACTAGTGCTTCAATGCTAAGGGAACAAAGTTTGGATACAAAGAGGTTTTGAACGATTGTAAATGGATTGGATGGATTTGGGAAATAAAAAATTAAAAAGATCACGATTGTAGATTAAATGAAACACGATGTCAACCATTTGATGAGGTAATATATTTTGAAATGTTGAGTTGGCTCATTAGAAGACTAGAATTTGCCTGTACTTAAAGATACAGAAATATAATTTAATGTACAAATAGCTCAAATTTAAATTTAGAAAATAAACGTACATGAAACATTGCGAAAATAACATGTAAAAATAAAAATCACTAATTAAAGAATACTAAGGTAATGACATAAAAAACAATCAAAGTAGAAAGAGAAAGAGAAATAGAAATAATGTTGGCCATTAGGCAAATACAACAGTTAAAAATATTCCTAATTCAAAATTTTTAGCAAGTCCAAAAAATATAAAAGTATATGTATTTAAAATTTAAGTATTAAACACATTAGAATTGAAATTTTAAGTAAAAAGAAAAACTCTAAAAAGGTATAGAAATATAATTTAGCGTGTAAGGGGCATTTGAAACTAAAAAAAAACTCATAAACTCCAAAAAAAAAAATCAAAAGTTTTCACCTTTTTCAAACTCCAAGAAAATTAAACTTTTAAAAAATTTGTCAAAATCCGTTCGAATGAATTTTGGTAGATTTTTTTAAAAAATTGGACTGATATTTGTATTAAAAAGTTTCATAAAACTCTAAAAGTTTTCAAGATTTTTAACTAAAGTTTTGTCACGTGTCACTTTTATATATTTCTTAACAATTTTATATCAAATCAAACACAAACATTAAATCATCATTTTAAAATAATTTTTTACACTCTTAAATTTCAAAAAAATTATTTTTCTTAATTTTTTATTTCTTTTAACACTTTCTGGCCAACCAAACCCCTCTCACACACACATACACACACACACCCCGAAAAACCTATCAGCCCCCCTCCCAAACCGAGCCTTTCCCTCCCCCAACACATCGAACTTCCACATAGGACAAATGTCCTATCAACTGACCTCCTTTATTATATAGTTTTTCAAATGTACTTACAAATATTATATGTGTAATTACTAATATATATAGTATAAATTTAAAATATTAATGTGAAGTATACTAATTTGAAGAGTAATTATTAATATAAAAAGTTCACAAAAAATTTAATAAATTAGTTGTAATGTAATGTTTATATAGTAAGAGATACACAACATATAAATATTTTTTTATTAATAATAAGGGTATAAAAGTAATTTCATGGTATTGAATTAATTTTTTTGAGAGAAAATCTAAAAGGATTTAAGTAAACTTAATATTACGACCTCGTTTGGTAATATTTATATTTACTAATTTTCTATTTATGTTTTATAAAAATGTATTTGTTAAATCTGTTTTATTTTTTATTTCCAAAAAATGAAAACTTAAATAAAAAATATAGACAAAAATGGAGAGATTTACAAAAATATAATTAAAAAATTAACATTGTACAGAAATCGATCGCAGCAGATGAATGTACAAAAATCGATTCGGTGTCGGCAGTGCTACCGACGACGTACTAATAGCATGTTGACACTAGCATTGACGACACTGAATCACGCTGAATTCTCCATGAATTTTTAGTCTAAAGTTGATGTTTTCCAGTCTAAAGTTGGTGTTGGTAATAGCACCGACGACACCCTCAGAGTATCGACATTAGCATTGACGACACTGAATTTACTCTACTTGAAGTTGTCACTTCTAGTGATGACACCTAAGAATTTCGTAGCCTCACCTGGCCGAAAAGCTGTTCCCGAAAGCGAGTTCAGTTTTCATCCACAAAGGATGGAAGGGGAAACTAAACACAGACGAAAGATGCAGATTTTATTGGATCTTTGGTTTGACGTTACTGGGTATCATGACTAATGTGCTTAGTGGGTGTGCGTGATGTGCATCAGGTACTAAGGATAGCCATTGCATCAATCTCCCTGGACCACCTGCAATTAGGAGGCCAAGCTGCGCGAGAGACTGAGGGGGAACGCTGGGTGGAAAACTTACAGTGTGTCGTCATTTCTAGTGACGACATAGGCATCTCATCAAACCTAAAAAGCTGCTGCTAAGATGGAGGACTCATTCAGGCCAGCCGGTGTTGTCAATGCTATAGCCGACATGATGTCATCGGTAGCACTGCTGACACCAAATCAATTTTTATAAATTCATCTGCTGCGATCGATTTCTGTACAATGTTTATTTTTTAATTATATTTTTGTAAATCTCTCACAAAAATGTGTTTTCATTCTCTCTCTTTCTCTTTCCATTGTGAACATTTTATTAATTTTAATTCATTTTTGTTGTATCAAATTAAATGAATTATTTTATTTAAAATTTTTATTAAACAATAATTATTTTTTAATAAATAATATAATTAAATTAAAATCAATTTAATTAATATGAAATAGAATTTATTAAATTCCCTTGATAATCAAGCTGTACTTCTTTCTAACAAGTGGCAAAGAGTTAGCAAGCAACCTTGCCCTCTTGGCAAGAGGTTCGCTGTCCCCCTCATTTCCAGTTCGGCTGCGTTGAAGTCGGGACCTAAAAGATCGAATGGAATGATACATAGACAAGTAAATTCCTCAAGAATTCCAAGGTACTTGGTATTCATCCTTCGAAAGGAAGTAGACGACTCAAGAATTTCACACTCAATGTTGATTTCCGATTCAAATGTCAGCTCCTGGTTTTGGGTGGTCCTTTCGGGGGTTCCTTAGGGACAGATTCACTCTGCGTAGATTGACTGGATGCTGAAAACCTTCCACTGGCAGAAAGAAATTACAGGAAATCGTTCAATAACACTTCTTCTTATTTTTTTCTCAATGATATCTGACGATCAAGAAGGCGAAGGTTAAATAACGGGGGAAGAAGTCAAAGATAGAAAGACTCCGCTAGAACTTTATCTCAACCTAAAACCCTTCCTATTCAAATTTCTCTTGCTTTCTGAGTGAGGCAGTGGTCTTTCTTTTTCTCAATTTTATTAAATTATTTTCAATAAATAATATAATTAAATTAACAGATTAAATAAATAATTAAATAAATTCATAATTTAATTAATTAAAGTATTAATTACACTGATATCCCTTCAACTATATTTGATTTTTAATTTACTTCTTTATCTTTTAATCCTAACATTTTGACTCTCTCATCTATTTAAAATGGGCTCTATTTGAAAGTTATTAAAAAAGTCCGTTAACTTTTTATTTATTTATTATTCCTTAATTATCTCATTATATTATTAATGTAGTTATTAATACATATTTAAATTTGAAACTTATCACTAGAGGTATACATGTGTCATGTTATATAAATAATTTGATTTTCTGTTATAAATTAAATATATTAAATTTTTTTCATCTCTTTCAAAAGAAAATTGACCCAAAAATAAAAATAAATTATATAATTATATATTATTTTTATTTTTAATATAAAGAAACAGGGTGAGTAAAACTTAATGAAAATTAAGAAAAAAATCAAACTAAACCTAATAATTTTGGGCTGTTGATATTAAAAATTTTTATTTAATTTAATTATTTTTAACTTAAATTTAGCTTAAAATTTTTAAAAAAATTTGAGGATAAATTTTATATTATTTATTATTAAAATTAAATAATATAATAAATATAAAATAAAGAAATAAAAATATTTATTATTATGGTCCGAAAAACTAATTTGGTTGGATTTTTTATCAAAATTAGGTTCATGTTGTTTTTTTTGGATCGATAAGAAAAAATTTGATTTATTTAATTTATAACAAAAAATTAAATGATTTATCTGACCTAACCTATATAAATCTCTGCTCATAAGTTTCAAATTACAAACATATTGGGATAATTAAGGAATAATAAATAAATAAAAAATTAATAAATTTTTTTAACAGTTTTCGAACAGAACTTCTTTTAAATGGATGTGGGTCAAAGTGTTAGAGTTAATAGATAAATAAGATAAATTAAAAATTAGATATAATTGAAAAGTATTCGTGTAATTAACCCTTAATTAAATTAATTTGAAAAATATTATTATTTTTAATAAATAATATAATCATTCAAAAATGTATAGATTCAATGTCACATTCAGTAAAAATTTGTGATAGATGCATAGGGTTTAAATCATATTTAATATATTTTATTTTTATTAAATTAATTATTTTTAACTAATAATATAATTTATTTATTAATTTAATTTATACTAAATTAAATTAATATAAAATATATTTTATTAAATTCAATATTTTTAAAAAAATTAACGAAATTAAATATTTTATAAAAATAAAAATTAATTATGATAAACATGATTATATTTGTAAATACAATTTTAACTTTTATTTAAAAAAATAATAACAGAAAATAAAATTAAAAAATACAAATAATTAATTTGAAAAAAACGACAACGTAAGTAAACATACCTAGCTTTAAAAGATTTATGTGCACATTATATCTGTGAAATAAACCTATTATAAAATCGAAAGCACGAGAATGTTGGGGAAAAAACCTATTATAATTTTGTTTTGGATTATTTGGGATTTCCATGTAAATTTTTGGCTGCACGAGAAGTATCAAACCCTGATGTCAGTGGTACTCTCGGCTCCCTCTTCAAGTCTTCAGCCTTCCACATCTTCGTCTCGGCCGCCGTCGTTTTCGTCGCTCGGCCCGGCGGCATAGGTAGCGCATTCAGGCATCCCCTTTCGGCCTCGCTTTATTGTCTATGGCTCATCAGGGGAGAGACAGCCTTCTCCAGATCCGGCGAGAGGTTTTAGTACCCAAATTTCTCTACCACTTCAACTAGTCGATGCTTTGGTTCTGTGTTCTGGGTTGTTTTTGTTCTGTTTGGGCAGCGTGGCTGGTACGTACATGTTAATTTACTGTTTTTTCTGCCTTGATTTATTCTGGTTATTGGTTTTGTTTCATTTGCTGTTTTCAGTTTGTGTCGGAATCGGTGCTTGTTTTACTGGCTTCGTGTAGTTATGATTAGATTTGTTTGGCTGCTGGTTGTAATAGTCCTCGTTTCAGACAAATTTTCTTTCTTGCAAACATTGAAAAAGGCTCTATACTTACTCCTGTATTATTAGTTTATCACCCTAAAATTAAAGAGTAAAAAATAAAATAAAATAAATTACTGAGCTCCCCATCACCTCAATTATTAAACCCCCTCCTCCATCTGCGAAGTAATACATTCGTCAATCAGCGTTCCAGATGAAGATGCTGCATGTCTTGCTTCTAAACGGTTTTGAGTTTTTTTTTTTGGAAGGATAACGGTTTGAAGTTTAAGACCACCCATTTTACAAAAAGACACTCAATTGCTGGTTTCAATCCCAAAACCAAAAGAGAATAGGAAACAAACAAAGACTCACTCACTGGTAGTAATGGGTTTGTTTTAGGTTCCAAATATTTAAGGGTGTTGTTAGAGAACGCGTCAATTATTTTAAAAATTCAATTTGATTATTGCCACTTATTGTTGTTTTTATTTCTAATCGAGTATCTAACTCGTCTGTCAAAATGGGTTTAGCGTGTTCCCCACTTAAGTTGTTCTATCACGTGGGCAGGACCTAGAGAATTTGGTTCCTGAGACAGAATATTTGATGAAGCCTATCTTAGAAAAAAAAAAAAAAGATCTTCTACTAAAACTCTCGAATTTCCTACATCAGACATGCTTTCAACTATAACTCTATTACAACACTTAAGCGCAATAATCAAATTCACAAACAATTTTTAGTTTTCTATAACAACAATAATAAAGATAAAAATGGATATAAAAAACTAGACCAAATATAATAGTGTGAGTTAGAAATATAGAACCTGGGAGTCAAGCGCACGCTATAGCTGATCTTTAATTGAACTAGGAAGAATTATTTCTACGTTATTCCTATGAAAGTAAAAAAGAAATGATCTAGTCTCTGTCCCAAATACTTAGATCTGTAGATTGTAGCTAAAAAAAAAAAAATTGAACAGAGAGAGATGGAGGAGGAAGAGTCGACAGATTGAGGAAGAGCCCACAGATGGTGCAGAGGTGAAAATAGTGCAGGGAAGGGGGGGGGGGAGAGAGTATCTCTTGTTTTGTAGACTTGTAGTAGCAACAATAGAAAGAGGGGGGGAGAGAGAGAAATCATATTTCTTGTCCTGTAGTAGCAAAAATTAACTAGATTAGTAGATTTACTTTTTTTTTTTAATTGGAAATTTTATTGATGAGACATCATTCTGACTGAAAACAATGAAAAAGAAAAAGTGTTTTGGATGCGCATTGAAATTGCTGTGAAGCCGAATTGTTGTGAAGCTTTTAATTCTGAAAAAAGGATGGAGTTGTTGTTGAGTGAAGCTTTTAATTTTACTGTCCCAAAAAAAAAAAAAAAAAAAAAGAACTGTTGTGAAGTCAGATTGCATGGAGAAGATCAAGAGTTTTTCAAGATTCTCACGATAAATGTCTGCTGATATCCTCAAGGTGAGAGGCAGCTGGAGAGATGTTACAGAAATATGACACTTTTAAGTTGGATATATCACTATATATAGGCCTTACTAGAGTTGTGGGGCCTAAGGCATTTGCCTTAATGGCTAGTTGCTAGGGTCGGCCCTGCCATCACCTAATTGGACGGGACGTGTTTGGCATTCTAACTAATAAAATAAACAAGTTTGGGATGGTAATGGGTAAGGAAAAAAATTAAATGGGTTTGGTAATAGTAATGATAAATTAGGTGGGTACCATACTTGTTTACATCCCTATCGATAGAGTTAGGCAGCATGGACTCGAACTCTGTCGGACAAAGCTGTAGAGACAAATCAATCTCTCTATAATATCTATATCTATATATATATAGTAGTCTATGTATCATGTTTGTATATGTATATGCAAGAGCCGACTTTTGACTGTTTGACAAAAATGCTTGAAAAAAAGTTTACCCATTGGAGGAACTCTTGAAGCTCTGTTTGCTATTGAGAAAATGAGGAGAAGGATAAGAAATTCACTAGAATTGATTTTTTTTTCCATATTCTGAGAAGCGAAAGAGTTGGGATATCATATTTGGGTGTAGTTATAAGTACATGTGGGCATTGGGCTTTGATGTAGAAAATTTGGGACTTATTTTGGAGACTTTATGGTTACTTTTGTGGAAATTATTCCCATTAGAATGATAAAATTATTTTAAGTGCTCAACTTTTTATGTTTATATATATTAATGGTTTGTATTCTTGACACTTTGTTTCTCCGTCATGCCACCACTGGGACCTAATCAGATTTCTGGAGTTGATGCTTTGGAGGCAACATATGGGTCATGGAAACCTATTGAGATTAATTCAATTTGTTGGATTGATGCCAAATATATATTGACTACTACATTAAACCTTCCATGTGCTCAAACCTTAGTGAACCTTATCTCATGCTTAAGGGAGTTGACATACAATTGGAAAATTGAAGAGGTGGAGAGACTAGGGGAAGGGAGGTCAGGCTGTAGGGGCACGCCACTGCGGGTTTCGAGAAAATAGCACTTGTATATGTAAATTTTTGGGCTAGAAAATTTTTATGTCATGGTTCGTTTCCCCTAAAATTTTGAAAATGACAAACATTATTTCAGAAAAATACTGCTAGTACATGTAAATTTTTGGATCAAAAACTTTTTATACCATAGACTGCCATTAAAATTAAAAAAAAACTTTAGTTCAAGAACATACAAATTTTTAGGTAAAAAAATTTTTAAGCTACACAATAACCTCTCTAAAATTTGAATATTTTTTTCTTAATTGTTATATATATTTCAAAATTCAGTTGCCCAACTAATTTTCATCTATACGTAACTTGATCCATCACTAATTGTTAATGACTTAAAAAACTAAAAAGAAAACTAAAAGTTCAAAAATTTAAATGGTCCCAGAAATTTAAGCATATAAAGATATTGTTAGTCTAAATATTTTAAAATTTTAAACCACTATGAACAGCCTAATATTAGTATGGAGATTGCTAGGAGTAGGAGAGGTAGAGGAAGACCCAAGAGAAGTTGGAAAAAAATTATTAAACATGACCTGATCTACCTAGATCTATCAGAGGATATGGCCCTAAACAGATTTAATTGGCGTCGACAAATCCATATAGCCGACCCCCCCTAGTGGAAAAAAGCTTGGTTTGGTTTGGTTTATGAACAGCCTAATATTAAATAATACTAACGAAACAGTGGAAAAAATAAAATAAAAAAGAAAAATCAA
The DNA here is from genome assembly GCA_019916065.1 of Vitellaria paradoxa. Lineage (NCBI taxonomy): Eukaryota > Viridiplantae > Streptophyta > Magnoliopsida > Ericales > Sapotaceae > Vitellaria > Vitellaria paradoxa. The sequence continues at coordinate 490,862 of JAINTL010000033.1, read as the reverse complement.
AAGAAAAAGGTTTTTTTTTTTTTTGGGGGGGGGTTTTGGTCAGTCAAAAGACACAAGTTAGTTTACGCCAAAAAAAAAAAAGGTCAAAAACTGCGACAGCTATGGAGCATGCATTTTTAGCTGTAAGTGTTGTTAAAATAAAGTTTCAAAACAAGATGGAAGAGAAATCACAAGTAAATTACTATAGATTTTATTGTTGATAAATTTGGTGACATGAAAAGCCATCGTTTACTTTAATTGATAAAATTCATAAGTTAAGCATATGCATATGAATCTGAGTTTTGTTTGGTAGTGTGTGTCTCTATATATATATATGTGATTTTTTTTTTAGTGATGCATATTGTTATATATTGATTACATTTTTTTATATATTAATTTATTTTTATTACTAATCGAAATTGATAATATTAATTTTAATTTTTCTAGGTCTAAATTTGCCTAGGAAGAAACCTAAATCTGCCCCTGGGCCAAAAAAAAAATCCTGGCTTTGTCCCTAGGAGAGACAATTTGTTTATGCATTCAAACAATAGAATTCAAATGCGTGGTATTCTCAAGAAATGATTGTTTTTCTTGCAGAATTGTGTAGGTATTTGAAACGCTTCATTAGTGAAGTAGCATTAGAGAAAATAAGATGAGTATTGTGCCCAAGGAGACGGTTGAGGTCATAGCACAAAGCATTGGGATCAATAACTTGTCTCAGGAAGTCGCACTTGCTCTGGCTCCTGATGTGGAATATCGTATGCGTGAAATAATGCAGGTATTTTGAATGTGCTGTGCTATCATGTTTTTCTATAGTCTATTTTAATACGTAAAAGGTGATTCATTGTTAAGTCATATTAGTGTGAATTGTGATGGTTTTGAGTGCTGCATAAGTTTGGCAATCCATTGGCTTGGAGACAGCGAGGTTATGAGGATGTATTGAATGAAGTGCTGCAATTTGCATTGTGAACACCAAACAAGAGTTTGTAATTGTTAAAACACCTAAGGAAATCCAATTCACTTGATATTACCACGTGTATTATTGTCTAAAGTCATCTCGGGCCTACAATGCTAGAGTACCGTGCAGTCAAATATGATCTCATTATTCAATATTGATAAGTACATGATTTTGCAGAGAAATTGTTTGTCGAGTTCCCAAATATTGGAATATGAGAAATAAAAAAGCTATGCAAGTCAGAAACCATATAAGCTTCCCTCAACTGTGACATGTACATTTGTCCTAAGGTTCCAAACCATGAACATTAAGAAAAACTCATTCTCTAGAGCATGAAGAAGAGAAGTTTCTTTTTTTGATAAGTTGAAGAAGAGAAGTTTCTTCAAAGCATTTCAATGCATGATGTGCACATAATTTAGCATGTACATCCAAGGGGAAGTGCTTTCCATTGAAGTTTACTGAAGTAAGCAAGTACTGGCTAGTTAGTTATTCAGATGCATTAAGTTAAACCTTCTCGGATACTATGCGTATTGCCATTCCAATACTAATTATACCCACACAGACATGCACAATTTCACAGCTGCCAATTTTGTACGAGAAGTTCTCAAAGCCAAAGACTGACCCAATAATATAATGTTTGTTTGTGCTGGATGGAGAGAGATGTTGGTGCTCATTAATGCATAATGAAAAAAAAATATTTTGCTAAAGGTTTATTTAGTAAACCGATTAAGCACATTTGGATACTGCTTAAGATGGTTTGAATTTCAAGCTAGAGGTAGTTGACTATGCTGAGTGTATAGAAGTTTAGTTTAATGTGTTTCTAAACTTTTAATTGTAATGACTCTCATCCTTAAATCTATAATTATAAAAATATCTTGAGGTTTTCAGCACTAACTAATCAACTCCAAGATTTGTCAGAGGCTCAGAACTAATTTTTATTTTGTCAAACTGCGTCTAAATTTTGGCTTTCATCTGAAGAAAATCTTGAAGAGTTGACGTCCACAGTATTCACAATAACTCAGAGTAAAGAAATATATAGAAGAGAGAAATGAATGGGTGACATAGTCTACCCATCTCCCACCCTCTCAAAATTGTATTATAGGTTGAGGTGAGGAATGGCATGGCAAATAACAGCTTCTTTTATCTTTGTGGACTCACTGCATGGGATGTTGTTAAAGTAGGTGCAAATTATGGACTACCTTTTAGCATAAATTTGGGAATTAATGATACTTCTTTTTTAAAATTTCAGGAGGCAATCAAATGCATGCGCCATTCGAAGAGAACTACACTGACAACAGAAGATGTTGATAGTGCACTCAAGTTAAGAAATGTTGAGGTAAATTTCCCATGTAGTTTTGATGCTGTAGCTTTAGCCTTTGCATTGCCCATGTTATTCTTATGTCCTACATTCCTATAGCATTGTATGCAAGTAGGCATATTTGATCCTAAGTAGTATTACAAGTTGGTAGGGAATTACAAGTGTTCTAGTCTTTTGCCTTAATTTTGTTAACCAGAAACAGATACCAGTGTATGTTGTTTGGATGTCTGCTTTTGGTTTTACAGTAAGCGAGCAGCTTCTCCTCCTCCTTGGTATAAGTGAGCTCTTATATGACATCATTTTAATAAAAACCCATTAGTAAAAAATTCCAATTAGAGAAAAGCTGCCAATGAGTGGCATGACAATATATGCAAAATTGGTGCCAAAAAAAATGAAATCTTCCATCTATCTTGCTTATCCATTATCGTATGAATTGATGATGTTCAGTATTGTAGCATTAACTACTGTGTCTTAGGTTGTGTGGCTAAGTAAAGGCTCAGTGGAGCATAATTTTGAGGTTGTCTTTACATTAGACTTTTATGGAAAAGAGCTTATTTCTTGTCATGCTTTACCATGTTTCAGACATAAATATAGTTCTATTTAAAAATTTTGATTTGTTACTGCAGCACAGTTTGTCCACTAAGTTGAAGCTTTTGCAAGTGCAGAGAGAGTTTTCCAGTAGCTGTTAAGAGTTCAGATGAATTATCTATCTTCCTATGAAAAGAAAATTTCAAATGAATCTTTTAGGACTCGTTTGATAATGTTGTCTGTTTCAGAGTTCAATTTTCAAGTTTCAGTTTCAGTTTCAGTTTTCAATTTTTAGTGTTCAGTTTTCAATTTGAAGAAAACAAAAACTGACAACACATTTGATAATGTTCATGTCACTTTGAAATATATAAAATTGAAAATGACGATATATTTTTTATACCATAAGATTAATTACCTTATAGTACAAAACATAAGTAATATGATTAATGTCATATGGTAAACATTGATGTAGTCTGTTTCAGAGTTCAAAGTGTTGAAAATTTTCTTCCCATTGTTACCTAGTCCCCACAATGAAAGGATCCCTAGAATGTATTTATCCCCCCTCCCCCCCTAAAAAAAAAAATTCCTTCGAATGTAAGATTGTTTTTCCCATTGTTCTTTTATTTTATTTTTATTTTTTGTGCAATCGGTAAATGATGAGAAGATGTTCATCAATTGTTGTCTTGCTCACAACTCTTTACTTAAGTGCTTAAATAAGAATGTGAGTGGCTGAAATAGAACTAGTTTTGCCAGTGCTCAATGAATGATATGGAATGTCTGGTAATGCAATTAAAAAATAAAAACCTTCTCAGGTGGCAACACTGGAATTGTTTGTTTCTATGAATTTTCTCTGTCTTCTCTCTCTTCTCCCAGTAAAATTTATCATTTCTAATCTTATTGTCTACATTATTTTTTCGCCTCAGCCAGTTTATGGATTTGCCTCTGGAGATCCTTTGCGGTTCAGAAGGGCTGTTGGACACAAGGATTTGTTTTACCTTGATGACAAGGATTTGGATTTTAAAGATGTAAGATATTAGTTATTATGCTAACTGCTGTGTCACTAAATTGTGTGGATTATATTTCCATATTCCTCTTCATTTTTATTTTTTTATTGATCTATTTATTTTCTCCTTACTTTTTGACGTGTAGGTGATTGAAGCTCCTCTGCCTAAAGCACCACTTGATACTTCAGTAGTTTGTCATTGGCTAGCTATTGAAGGCATACAACCTGCAATTCCAGAAAATGCTCCCGTTGAAGGTCTGTACAAAACTTAAAAGAGTTAGCTAATGGTTCAATTGGAAATATAGGTTATGCAAATTTCTAAACTTGAATCACTGTAAGAATTAAATTACTCTCAACTGGCATCTTTCGTTATTTGAATAAAACTTTGTCCTTTTGCCTTCCCCTTCTTTTGTTCTGTCGGTGTTTTACTAGCTTCTAACTTAACCAGCTGCTGCCCTTTTATGATGGAACCTAAGGGTTAAAGGGTAAATAAGGCCTCTGATGTATTGTACATTTGTTTTTTGTTTCCATGCAAAACTAAGGTTACTATTTGATATTTTTGCTTGCATGCCAAACTGTACAGGTGTTTATTTGAACTCACATATGGAAAAGAAAGACTTTGGTATGATTAAAATGTAAGCTATCATAAAAAAAGGTCTAGCGTGCTAGGATATATATCTGAAATGAAAACGAAGCATTGTAATTAATTAAAGTGCCCTTAAACCCTTATTTATATGATAGAGGGAACTTGTCAACTCTGTTGTGTAACAAGGCACATGTTCAGTGATTGGTGTGTGTGAACTGTGAAGCTCTTTGTGGTATAGCCAGCTAAACAATGCCTTAATTTATCCGAGGAGATATCACATGTGTCAGCACTTAGGTCAAATTTGCAATTGTAAACTTACAATGATTTCACTTCAGTGTCTTTGGAGTCCTAGATAAAACATGGATAGAGAACTTGGCCGTCAATCTTATTATTATGGAAACTAAAACATATATATGAATTGGATCTGATGAAATATTCTTTTCTTGGAACACCTTCCAATTTTGAGTGACTAGATCACCAAAAAGAGGATATTATATTTGTATCATTTTTGTGCATTTGCAGTTATTTCTGCTCCTCCTGATAACAGAAAGCCTGAGCAGAAAGATGATGGACTTCCCGTTGACATTAAATTGCCTGTTAAACACGTACTCTCTAGGGAGCTTCAGGTATATGATTCACTGTGATTTTTGCTCCTATACTTTTGTGTTTGTTTATGACTATTCTATTGCGCGGGAAATTTTCTGCACTAAATAATGTAGAGGTTTGGCGTGGAGTTGATTGGCTGAATAGTCTGGATGGTAGATGACAGCTTGTGGGCAGGAAGTGGAAGACAGGGTGAGCAACTGGCAGCCGTAGATACTCTGATGGCTAAGTCTGTCTTAGCAAATAGAGAATGGAGCATTTAATAATCTGCCAGACTAGATTATGAATGAGATACCTTATGGGCAATTAATAATGCTAGACTAGATAATGAGTGAGATGCTTATGCCTTGGGCTAGGTTCTATTGATAGACCAAATAAGTCTTTTGAATCCGATTAGGAGAAGGCAAGTCTTGTGCTATCTTTTATTTGTATAGAATATTTATCCCCCATTCCTATCCTGTCTATAATTGGAAATCTTTTAGATTACTGTTAGGACTTCTTGGTGTTTATTCCTTATATTTCAAAGGTTGTTGGAGATAAGTTTGGATTCTTATCCTGCTTATCAAGGATTACTATTGTCTGGTATCTTGATTGCCTATTTTCCCCTTGCTCATCTGTTATCTTGAAATTTATTGTATCAACCTCCTTGTTTTGCAGCTTTACTTTGACAAAATCACTGAGCTTGCTGTGAGTCAGTCTGATTCAGCCCTTTTCAAGGAAGCCTTACGGAGTTTGTCTACAGATTCAGGACTTCATCCTTTAGTTCCTTATTTCACATGCTTTATTGCTGATGAGGTATTGTCAAGGTTAAATATTCCAGATAAACCAAATTTGGAGCCATGTAGCATTTTTTTTTTTGTTTTTTTGCTTAGTCTTACTTTTTCCCCCTTTATATATTACCCCTTATCTATTTATTTATTATTTTGACTAATATCAGGTTTCTCGTGGTCTGAATGATTTCCGTCTGCTTTTTGCTTTGATGCGTCTTGTTGGGAGTCTTCTCCAGAATCCTCACATACACATAGAACCTTATGTAAGTCGGTTATTACAGCTGTTGTTGATTTATATAAATCTACACATGGAACTATCCTCAATTTGAAATCTTAATTTCTGAAAAATGAAGGTTTTGTAATGACTATTGGTTGGTCTACAGAAAAGTGCGCTTGTGGCATGTGTCAGTTTGGTAGTGGCTGCTTTGCCTCACCATTAACTGTGCTGTAGCCTATATTTTGGCTGTTATTAGTTGTGAAGCAATTGACTTGTCCTTGCTGGGTGACATCTAATTGTATATTCTGAACTCAGAAACTTATTATACAGAGATCTTAATAATTTGCTCTTAAGTGGCAATAAACTTCAATGAGTTTTGTGAATGGGTTCGAGAATAATATGTAAAATGTAAGAAGAACCTTCAGGTGAAGGGGATAAAGTCAGCAATAAAAACCACATGGTCTTGTAACTATATGCACTATTCTTTCTATTAACAATTCATTTGCAAATTATGGAGTCATAACATTGAAATATTAAAGGGGGATAAACTTAGCAGTAAAAAAACACGTGATCTTGTAACTATCTGCACAATTATTTCTACTAACAATTTATTTGCAAATTATGGAGCCATAATATTGAAAGATTAAGTTCATGTCTTTAAGTGGAAAAAGGGGGTATAAATTGCATTGGTAGATTTCAGGGAAGTCTCAGTGGTTTAACTGTCCAGAAGGATAAGTTAAATGATATAATGTGGCTATTGAATTTGAATTATTAATAAGATTTGTCTTACCTTGTTGGGATTGGTTATGATCCTGGCACTCCCATGCAAGTTTTGAAGAAATAGTGGAAGTACATAACCTGTTGTAGTTTTTTTCAAAAGGGGTACACTTGATTACTAAGTGAGGCTTTTTTTCTTTCCCAGCTACACCAATTGATGCCATCAGTTGTTACTTGCCTTGTTGCAAAGAGATTAGGGAACCGATTTGCTGATAACCACTGGGAACTTAGGGACTTCACTGCAAACCTGGTTGCTTCAATTTGCAGGAGGTGAGACTTATAATCTGTTTTATTTTCTGGGTACGTGAGAAATGTGTATCTTGGATTTGGTTAATGGATCCAAGGGACCATCACTAATGTTCTGTTGATTCTGTTCTTCCCACGTGCGCTAGAGATTTCCTTTGAATAAGAATCTGTGTTTTACAGATATCAATTGTGACTTTCCAACCAGCTCTCCCTAATTTATGAAGTTTGTTAGAGATTAGCATTATATGGTTTTAGCCTTCTAGATTTACCTTGTAACTTTGACTTGAAACCGCGACAATAAAATGGGTCTGACAAACTGGTAATAACCAAATCACAATTAATTCAAATGGTCAATTGATTTGAGTTGGTGGCTACCCCAGTCAATGAAGTTGCATACTTGGCTGGTTCATTGGCAACTTGACTCAGAGTGTTTGGAAATGAAAAGAAATAAGAAGTTTTCAATACACTTCACTTTGGTTTCCGTTCAGGGGTCTTATTTTGGTACTTTATTTTGATCTTGTATTTCTAATTTTTGTTTCTATTGCAGATTTGGGCATGTTTATAATAATCTTCAGACACGCTTGACAAAAACATTGGTCCATGCATTTTTGGACCCAAAACGGGCATTGACTCAACACTATGGGGCGATACAGGGATTATCAGCTCTAGGACCCAATGTGGTATTCCCTTCTTTCATACTCCTTCAGACATCTTCTTCTTGTTAAATATTGTTGGAAACTACTTTCTTCTTGGTATTGATTATAGTTCCATTGCTATTCATTAATATCAATAAAATCCATTGATTTTTATGTTGATGTCTGCAATCGGAGAAGTCATCAATGTATGTAAGAAGTAAATAAATTTTTATTCTTCCTTTTGTCGGTCGTACAGTGGTAACCAAATGTTTATCCAGACACTATAATTTGAAAGCTTTTCTTTAGCATCTTTTGCTTCTTACTTGAATCTTTCCTATTTGCAAATAGTTGCTTTCTGCCAGTATCTTCAAATGATTTTATCTCATTTTCATTTTGAATTCATTTTTTCAATTGTGTAAAACTGGTAAAAATGTTTCTGAAGTTTCCTCCCTTTTTCTTTACAATCAAATTCTGGGTAAAAGAAATAGAGAGAAATCTCACACACTGTAATTAACTCACAGGCTTTCTAGTTATATTAGAACTCTCTCTCTCTCTCTCTCCCCCCTCTCTCTCCCCCCTTCTACTTTTATGTGTAAACTGTTCTTTCAACTCTACTTTTTGTTTCAACTTTTGTAATGGAGTTCATGAGTAGTTCATGATGGTTCTCAACTTTGGATAGGTTCGCCTTCTTATGCTGCCAAACATTGAGACATATATGAAACTTCTTGAACCAGAATTGCTACTCGGAAAACAAAAGAATGAGATGAAAAGGTACGAAGCTTGGCGTGTTTATGGGGTTCTGCTGGTGAGTATACGGCATGATTCTTGTGTTATTTTATGTCATGATCACTTGTAAGGATGGGTATGTAATTGTTGTAATGAGACCGAGCACTTTTCAGTTCGCTGCAGGTTGTTGCATATATGATCGGTTGAAGTTGTTTCCCCATTTACTGTCCCAACCTCCAAATGTCATCTGGAGGATTAATGAGAGAGTAGTTACTGCAATGCCAAGTAAGATTGTCATGACTACTGCTTGTTTAAAAGTATTGCTGTTCCATCTTATTTTTGTGTGGCATATGAAAATTCAATTTTTATGCAATCATTTAATCAACCATCCAAATATCAACAAATATTCAGATGAAACAATCATACCACTAGATAGGGGTTTGTGTTAGGAAAGAAGAGCAGTTGATATACATTGCAACAGTGAAATCAATTTTATTGTTGGGATACATTTGCATTGCATGAATGATACTTTTATATGACACTTTTGAGTAGAAGAGCAATGCACTATGGTCATCAATCACATCATTGCTATAAAAGGGTTAGAGCTGCTCTTATTCATGCTAAAGCATGGGCTCCTTTTGAAGCTCACTGTTTGTTGGAAGAACATGGCAGCCCTCTACTGAGATAGCTTGAAGTGATAACTGACCTGATTGACTGCTGGTGAGTTGGCAACCCTTGGAATGTCAAGGTAAATGCTTGCCATGTAAGAGCAAGAATTGCTTATGGCTCTTGGGTTTGTGAATATTAATGGGATTTATGGTTTTTAGATGAATTTGTGATAGAGAAGATGAGATTTGACTACTGGCGAGTTGTCCTATAAAATGGTCAGCAGGGTTTATGGCAGAATATAAAACGGTGTTGAGAGATTAGAAGGCTAGGTACAAAATGTCATTTCTCTTCCATGAAAGTAGGAAAGTTTCCATTCTTGAGAGACAAAACACAGCAAGAGTATAGTTTACTAAACCAAAATAATAAGTTGTTTAATTAATTTATTAGTACTTCTGTTCATTTTATTTATATTTAAATTTATGCTCCTAAAATTTTGGTGCATTTCGTTGTTTTATGCTACTTTTTTGTGTTTCTGACCATTTTTGAAACGTTTTTGAAATCTCTAATTTCTGTGGAAATTGAAAACCTCCGCTTATGACAATTTTTGATCCTTGTTAGAAGGTTGTGGTAAAACTTGTAGGCAAACAATCCCATGGTTCACCTTTAGGACTCACTTTTGATGTCAATTTAACAGCATCAGAGGATGCAAGTTGACTGCAAAGAATTAATAGCAAGAAAAAGATTCGCACTGAAGCTTTACACCATACATATCTACAAAATCTGAACAAATAAAGTAAATTTGGAATTCTGGATTTATGTTCTCAGCAACTACCCATATGACAAAACAAGAACATACTTTTTAGTATGTAAAAAGTAACTTAACTGTTTGGAATACTCAACTGTTCCTCTTTCTCCCTAATCAGCGATACTATATTGGGAAAAAAAAAAAGTCTTCATGTTTTTCTTCTCCTCTTCGCATAAGTTCCCCACAACTCATGGTAAAGGCCTCCCAAATGAAGTTCCACTACATCTCAAAGCAAGACAATACTAAGATCTAAAACTCGATATTACCGCATCACTCACAACATGAAGAATGCGACTGGGTGGAGCTATGCACTGCCCAATTCTCCATAATAAAGGGAAGCACAAAAATCTACCCATAAAGGAGTCGAATAGAAATCCTTGAGTTGGAACTTGCCTTTCCTTGGTGCCGGCCAGCTTTGGTACAATAATCTTATTTGTGGATTCTATAGATTTTTTTTAAAGTAAAAGAATTTGCAAAAATTATCAAGAAGATGCGACTCACGAAAGATGCCTTGTACAAAACAAAATAGTTGACCGCCCATATACTCATTCCCAAAATGGCCTTGTCCAGGATCATTTGTTTCAGAGAGCCAATTATAAGAAATGAACAAAATGAACATTTTGAATGCAAGATGAACCAATGTGTTGCCAATTAGTACTCATTCTGAATGCAAGAAGAGCATAAGAAGTCAAGAGTTACAAAGGAAATTTAAGGAAAAAGACCTTAAATGTCTGAAAGTACTGGAAAGGATAAAAATTTTCTAGCAAAAATAACTTGAGTTTGAAAATGATTTGACAGTTCCTGATAAATTTTTTCCGTAAGAGTAGCCCTTCTTATGCAACCGACTTCTTGTCAATTGCATTAGGCCAAACTTTCAATAGTATGATTTCAGAATATATATTTGGTGATAAAAACTTTTTCTGATCTGACATATTCTTGTTGAAATTCCATCAAAGATAAACGCAAGGCAAATGTTGAGCCCTTGGAGCTGCAGCCTCCCCACAAGAAAGTTGAATCAGATGGCCCAATGGACATACAATCAAACAGTTCCTTGCCATCAGACATAGGAGGAGAACCAGGAGTTCTAGCACCTCTAGGTGATTCCAATGCAGGCCCATCGTCCTCTTCTAGACGGATCCCCGGTGAGAGCATAGTTGTTAGGAGCAGCAGAGGCAAAGGGGGTGATAAACAAGCTCCAAAGATGTCAGCTCTCCTCAATCAGGTTTGGAAGGATGACCTCGACTCCGGGCGTCTTCTGGTCTCATTGTTTGAACATTTTGGCGAAAGTATTTTCAACTTTATACCAACTTCTGAGATGTCTTTATTTTTGTAACAACAGTAGAAGGATTAAATTTGAACTTCTGTTGTGTTGTCTTTAGTTCTATTGTCAATTACTAATTAAAGGGCACCTATTGAGATTTCAAAGTTCTGCACTTTTTATATTTCTGTGATAACTATTCAGTACATGTTGGATTATTTGGGATTGAGTCGTGTTTCCATTTCATCAAAATGTGGCCCAAGATTTTATATAACTGTTTGAAATAGAAGTAGACGTCAATGGGTTGAAGCTACCTTGTTATTTCAAGTGTGCAAATAATCCCATGACTTTAAAGCAAGTAAAGGAGATTGAGAAACATGACATTATCGTTAAACCCACTATGTGCCGAGAGAGTCGGAAGTGGAGTGCGTTGCAGTTTCCTAATCCAATTGGGGACCTTATCAGGCCGGCGACCCAATTCTGATACTTTGTTTGGTAATGTTCATTTCTTAAAATTGATTTAATTTTAATAAGTGATTGATTTGATTTGATTTAATAAATGAAATTTTGTATTTGAAAAACATGTTTGAATTTAATAATTAGATTGAATTGATTTAAGAGAAACATCAAATTTGACTATACTAATTGAAAATAAGAAACATGGTTAATATTATATATTAGAGTAAATTTATTAACTTACTTAAATAGTTTAGGAAAAGAATGAATTTTTATCAAATTATATTGTTTTGGGTTGGCTTGGCTTTTAAATGGTATAGAAATATCAAAATTTAATTTATGAAATAAATTGAGATCTAACTCATAAAATTTTATTTTAATTCTAAACATAAAAATTAGTTGAAATTTTTATCAAATAAAATAAAATTAACTATTTCAAATAGAGTATAAGAGAAATATCAAATTTGAAGTTGACAGCAGAAAAGAGAAAATAGGATAAATATGATATATAAAGATAAATTTGTCCACTTAGATGAGTAAAAAAAAAAAAAAGTAAAAAAAAAGAGTTTTGATGTTATTAAGCCAAAAAAAAAAAAAATTAAATAAAAAAAGAGTTTTTATGCATTTAAGCCTTAGAAATCAAACAAATTGAAATGGAACAACACATCAACGTTCTAGAGCTACCATCTAATATATTCTTATAAAAGAGAAACAGTCCTTTTATTAGGCAGTACAAAAATCAAACTCCTCTTTACTTAAAAAACTTGAAGGCCTTCCTCCAAATATATATATATATATATATATTATATGTATGGAAAGACGATTTGAATGACAAAGGGTGAAACAGATGCGGAAGACTGGAATCAGTTAAAAAAAAAAACTCAAGCAGCCACTTTGGCTGCGGACTCACGTTGAACGGCTTTCAGGAGGAGGCTGTCCTCTTCCAGAACCATTTGAACAGGCAAGAAGCCCAGTCCATTGGCCATGGCGAGCATCATCCTCTTCGTCTCCGCCTTGAACTCCTCCAAATCCACCGTCCCATTCGAGTCGCGATCAAACTGCCCGAAGAGGGAGTTGTAGACCCGGTCGAGCTCCTTCGGGTCCGTCTTCTCGTCGATCCCGAAATGGGTTTCGAACACCCTCAGGCTCTGCAGCTCCTTTAGCATCTCTGCGTAGGAGAGAATGCCGTCATGATTGGCGTCGAGGCAGGCGAAACGAACGGAGACCGACCCGTTGAATGCCTCTTCGTCTTCCACAAAGCTGACTATTGTGGCACCGTCCAACACCTGTACGCTCATTTTCTCTTCTGCTGCTCGATTTCTTAACCAAATGGCAAAAGGGTCGAATATTGAAAGAGAGTTTGAAGCACAATTTGAGAGGTTTGGTTATTCTGTTTTGAGATGAAATTAAACTGGGTTTGTTCGCATGCTTATACATAGTTAGTTGGGGGCAGAGTCACATGCGCAGAAGCACTTTTCAGCCGGCTGTTTTTGTTGCCCAAGTTTTTTGAACACTTTCCAATAAGGAAGCTGACATATAATAGTGGAATTTGAAGGAATATACCCAGAAGAATTAGGATCAATTGACTCATGTTTTCTAATTAAAAAATACATCAAAGGACTTATTTGATCCTTAATTTCAGAGTATTTAAAAATAATCAAAATATATGCAAGCTGACTTGGATATTTTAAATTATCAAAAAAAAAAATTTACAATTATTTGCTAAATATTTTTGGTTACAATTTCATTTATTTCCATATAAAATGTTTTTTTTTAAATATAATTATATTTCAAAATATACACTTCTTCCCAGTTACATTTTACATTGAATACATTCCATTAACTTTATTCTATTTTTTCCGTGGACTTTGAAGAGGACCTGCTAATTGGGCAAGTACAAACTGTTGAATGAATCAGTGGGCTTTTCTAGCATGGCCACGCTGTTGACCTAGTGACAACCCAATTGAAAGTCTGCCGAGTGAAATATATATATATATATATATATAAAGGAAATTACTACGAAAGTCAAAAGACAGATCAAAATCTAATGGCAAACCTTTTGAAAACAGCCTGAGATCGACGACGCGTGGATCAGCCTCTCATAAAGAATATAAAATAGCTCTCTGTTCAATGAGGACTTGGGCACCTCTTCTAAAATATGGGTACAGGAAGAAAGTGAATCTCGTAACAGGAATTCCTAAAACTAAGAATTCTAATACATTATTTGGTGACAATAGTAATGCAAAATGGGTAACACCTCATTTGTCTCGACCCAAGTTAACTATAGTTGGTGTTAAATTGGAAATATGTTATTTCATCTAAAAACTAACAACCAATATCAAAATTCAAGTTCATATGTTCATGTTGCAGGAGCGAGACGGATTGTCAAGTTTGTGTGCGATGGAAGGCATTGTTATGCATGGTTATAATCACGGGCGGAGCTACGTTGGGACAAGGGGGGCAAGTGACCCCTCAATTTTTTAGATAAAATTACTAAAATACCCTCCTTATTATTTTAATTTTATTTAAAAATTAAATTAATTAAAAATTAAGATATTTTGATTTTATTAAAAATTTAAAGTTAACTCAAATTTTTTTAACATATAAGAAGTTTAAAAGAATCAAACTTGGTATTTTTTATGAAATAAAGTGTATCTTTTAATACATTATTGCATATTTTTGTTTATACTATCAACAAATTTAGCATATAACATAATAAATTCTATAGATAAAAAAATTTAATAATAATTATATTTTTTGGAGTAAGGGATATCTCTAATAAACTTCAGGTGGTTAAACCATTAACTGTGAGAAATATATTCACTAGTTAATATTCAAGAATAATTTATTTTCTCTCTAAGAATAACATCGTTTTTCTCCTACTCTTAATTGAAAAATAAGTCGATTGTTATTTTTTCTTGGATGTTCGGTGCCCCCTTGGCGCCCGGTGCCCCATGGCGCCCGGTGTCCCCTGGGCAAAAATTCTGACTCCGCCCTTGGTTATAATATCGCTTTGTGTGACACTCTTTGTGGACACTAAATCCCTTTATCACTCTAAAAAGTAGGCCTACTAGTATTTCTTTTATTTTGTACTAATTGATATTCAAATAAGATGACACAATTCTTATCCTATAGTTTGGTGTTTTGATTAGTGAAAATATCTAATTTAAAGTTTTATTTAATTTTGGGGGAGAGAGAAAAATAGGGGAAAACAGAGGGAAATGAAAGGAAAAATTGAGCTCTTTTTTGTTTTTATTTTTTAATGAATTGAAACATCATATTTAAAAAAAAAATCACATGCTTTTAGTGTTAAAATATGACTATTTGTTGTGTGAATAATGATGAAAATAGTTTAGCTTTGCTAGTTGACGTGGCGAGTAGTTCTGACATTATTTTTTATCAATGTTGGTACAAAATAAATCAGGGACATGTGACACCTTGTTGAGTATAATAGGATAAGATACGTGACATTGTTCCGAGCACGATGTAATTGTGCTTGGCGTTAGCTTAATAATTAGAGAGCCGCTAAGTCTCATTATCCAATGATAAGATTTAATCATAAATGCGAGGTGGTAATAAATGAACTAAATTTATTATTTTTAATTATTATAATTAGTTAAGTTAGTTTTTTTTTTTTTAAGTGGTAAACAGATGTGATATTTGAACATTTCTTAATATTGTATCCTATCTATTTAGACGTTCACTTCGCCCACACGAATTTAATGCAAAATGGGTCATTAAATGGGAAATGAAAGGCATTTAAGGGAAAGTAAAACACTGGATACTTTATGGTATACATACGAGATAAAAAATCATTACAATTCAATTATTCATATATTAATTTATTTATATTGTTTTACTATAAAAAGAAAACTTAACCTTAAAATATAAGTATGCTTATTATTGTCAATTAATCGTATCACTCTTTCCTTTAGAATCTACTAAAACTATATCTAACTTTACTATCGGAGAGTTTTCTGATTGGGGACTCTCTTAGGCTATAACTACTATTTTTTTGTGCTCTACAGGCTTGAGTTCAATTTTGTTGATTGATGTGGCGAGCAGTTTTAAGAGTATTGTTTATCATTGAACAAAAAGGAAGCAATAGTCACCCCTAACAATTTTTGTGTTTTATTATTTTTCTAGTAATTGCCCATTCTTAAAGGTACAAAAATCTAATTTGGTGTGCAAATAGTTAAAATTCAAATTTATAGAGAAAACTTACATGAAAAACTGTGAAGATAAAAATCACTAATCAAAAGAAAGTAATGTATCTATATAGTGTTTGACAAATATATAAAAGTTTTATCACATTTTTTAAAATATTAATTTAAAAAATTTTATATAAAAAGTATTTAAAAAAATATAGGAATAGTAAGAAAGTATATTTTCATATGAAATGATAGAAAAAACAGCCAAAATGGAAAGAAAAATAAAAATAATCCTGAATATTTAACAAATTCAACGGTTGAAAATATTCCAAACTCAAAATTTTGAATTTTCTTATTATATAAATGATACAAAGAGTGTAAAATGTGAGTATTCAGAATTTAAGTATTAAGTATATTAAAATTGAAATTTTTAATTTTTTTATAAAATTTTTTAAAGAAAAATAAAGTTAAAATATCATTTTTTTAAAATAAAAAATTTGGTTGGTTTTATCTAATAAGTGTCCACACATTATTTAATAAATGTGTACAAGTTTATTATTCATTACAAATATCATCAAAATTTTAAAATATTAATTTAAAAACTTTTACATATAAAAAGTAGTCACAAAAATATGAGAAAAGTGAGAGATTATATTTTCATGTGAAGTGACAAAAAAGATAATCAAAGTGAAAAGAGAAAGAAGTGATCTTAATTATTAAATAAATCCAACAGTTAAAAATATATAAATATCAAATCAATAAATTATATTATTATACAGATATTTGTTTATTCATACTCGTGCCAATAACTTCTTTATATATTATTATTATTATTATTAATGAAAAAGAAATTCTATGCTGGATGGCTTTTAATTATTCTCGTTATTAACTAGATATTTACATATTTTTTCTGCTAGCAATTATTATGTTTCTACATAATTTATCCATTTAGATACCATTTAGAAATTCAAAATTTAGTAACTTTTCGTATTTAACATTAAAGGTTATTAGTTATAATTTTTGGTACATTTGATGAATTAAATAATAATTTTTAGCAATTTTTTTTAACTTTTAGGTGTTTGATAAAATTTCTAGCAACTTTTGACAATTTTAATAACTTTTGGCAACTTTAAAAATTTTTGACAATTTTTAATAATTTTTAGTAACTTTTAAATTGAACACGTTATTGTATCCGAGTAAAAAAAATGATATTTTACCAAATAATTAAAAAATAACTTTTAGTAATTTTTCATTAAAAATTAAATTGTCAAACAGTACCTTAATACGTTGAAAGTATCTCTAGGTATTATTAATTTGATTGTATATATACATTGCATGGGTTCCAAAATCTAAGATTTGATTGTATTTAATCTAATAATTTTAATTTAATTTGATTAAAACTGATTTTAAAATAAAAATAAAAAGTAAGAAATATTTTATTAAAACATAATTAATACAAAATACAGAAAATTATATCATATCAAACGCAATTGAATCTTTACCATTATTTTTCTACTGCAACCCCGCCCTGGAACCCCATTGCACGTGCTTCCTGTTCCAACATGGCGGGTGGGTGGGCCAGGTGGCCATCTGCGACGAGAAATTGCCTAATATTTTTTAAACCCGCGGCTTGCCAATCTACATTATGGACCCCCTTGACAGAGGATGGAAATATTGCAGCCTTTCCGTCAGTTTTGTTCGCTCCATAATAATTTTAATAAAAAAATAATGTAAAGTGAAAAAAATTAATGAAAGATAGCATTTATTGTTTTCTTTTGTCAAATCTCAAAAAATTTTTAACGTTTCACTATTTTTTTAACTTTTTTAATTTTCTTTAATTTAATCCATTAAAATTTATCAAATTGTTTTTTTCAACTTTCCCCACCTTTACGAAGCCTTCCTTCAAAATTTTGTATCTTTTTGTAATTATTTTAATTATTTTAAATTTTCTTTGATTTTTATAAATTTTTACTAAACACTTAAGTGACATTTGGTTTAATTTTCTATTTTCTATTTTATGCTCACAACAAGGAAATAAAAAATGCTCTATTTTTTATTTTGAGATTTTTTTTATTCTAAGTTGAAAATGCTCAAAATGACTTTTTGTCATTTTTTATTTTATGTGTAAACTTATTTTCTATTTTGTAAAACAAAATTTAAAAATACAAATGACCAAATGCGTTATAACTGTTTTCCTTATTTTCAAAAGGACAAAATGACAAATACACTTAAAACAGAAAATTAAAAACAAAAACAGTAAATAAAAAATAGAAAAACAAATCAAATGGACGCTTAATTTTTCAAGAATATAAAATATCATCACAAGTTCATTCTTATGAATCTCTTAAGATTTTACAACAGGAATAAATTTAAAAAAAAAATAAAAAAAAAATATAAGGGACATGGTTTAACGATAAATAGTTTATTTGGAGAAGACCATGATCAAATGGAAATATGACACAAGCTTCACGGAGATCAGGATTTTTATTACATGAATTGTGAATGAGGTAACAAGGTTTCTGAAAACTTCGGCACCCCAAAAATATCGACCAAGGGAGAAAATCTCTCGCGAGGATTCTTACAACAAAGAACTCCAATACATTAGCCGTTATAGGAACTTGTGAATTTTACTTTAATTTTTAAATTTAAATATATATTTTAAATACAAAATTTTATTTATCAAATTAAATCAAATCAATAATATACTTTGAAATCAAATTAACTTTAGTGGTGAAATATTTTGAATCGGAGTGCAATGGAAAGGAAAGACAGATCATTTTGTGGGTAAAACAAATGCACAAGATTGGAACAGGAAAAACGAAAATAGGTCTCAAGCTGCCACTTTGGAAGTGGACTCGCGTTGAACGGCTTTCAGGAGGAGGCTGTCCTCTTCCAGAACCATCTGAACAGGCAAGAAGCCAAGTCCATTGGCCATGGCGAGCATCATCCTCTTCGTCTCCGCCTTGAACTCCTCCAAATCCACCGTCCCATTCGAGTCGCGATCAAACTGCCCGAAGAGGGAGTTGTAGACCCGGTCGAGCTCCTTCGGGTCCGTCTTCTCGTCGATCCCGAAATGGGTTTCGAACACCCTCAGGCTCTGCAGCTCCTTCAGCATCTCTGCGTAGGAGAGAATGCCGTCATGATTGGCGTCGAGGCAGGCGAAACGAACGGAGACCGACCCGTTGAATGCTTCTTCGTCTTCCACAAAGCTGACTATTGTGGCACCGTCCAACACCTGTACGCTCATTTTCTCTTCTGCTGCTCGATTTCTTAACCAAATGGCAAAGGGGTCGAATATTGAAACAGAGCTTGAAGCACAATTTGAGAAGTTTTGGTTATTATGTTTGAGATGAAATTACACTGGGTTTGTTTGTTTGCATATTTATATGTATAGTTAGTTGCGGGCAGAATCACAAGCACAACAGCACTTTTCAGCCCGCTGTTTTTGTTGCACAAGTTTTTTGAACACTTTTCAATAAGGAAGCTAACATATAATAGTGGAACTAGAAGGCATATACCCAAAAGAATTAAGGATCAATTGAATCTGTTTTCTAGTTAAAAAATACATTAAATGATTTATCCGATCGTTGATTTTAAAGTTTTGATATTATTTACTAAGTATTTACAAAAGTATCTATATCATAATGTTTATATTATTTGTCAAATGTTTTTGACTACAATTTTATTTATTTTAATATAAAATATTTTTTTAACAAATTATAATTATATTTAAAAATATATAAAATAAGGCTCCAAACACATTTTACATCCAATACATACCATTAATTAACTTTATGCTATTTTTCTTGTGGGCTTTGAAGGGGAGGGCAAGTGCAAACTGTTTGAATGAATCAGTGGGCTTTTCTAGTGTAGCCGCGTTGTTGACCTAGTGGCAATCCAATTGACAAGTCGCCGAGTGAAATAAAATATATATACATATATGTATTATATATAAAGGAAATTACTATGAAAGGCAAAAGGCAGATCAAAATCTAATGGCAAACCTTTTGAAAACAGCCCCACAGAGATCGATGCCGCGTGGATCAGCCTCTTATAAAGAATAGACAAAAGCTGTGTCCGTTGAGGACTCGGGCACCCTCTAAAATATGGGTAAAGGAAGAAAATCAATCTCGTAACAGGAATTCCTAGAACTAAGAATTCTATTACATTAGCCCTTCGGGGTGGCCGAGTGAAAGTCGGGCTTGCCTTAAGAGCTTGGACCTCTCGAGGTTCCGGATTCGACTCCCCCACGGGGGTGGGTTACCGCTATAATGGTGGGAGCCTAAAGGCCTCCTCTCGGTCGTGCCGGTCAGCCAGGGCTTGCCTAGGCTGGTTAACTCTCCAGGGGCCGTTGCCGGCTCGGGTCCTAGAGCGTGCTTCGCCCTGTGCACACCCCAGTACAGGGTAGCGGCTGCGGACTTTCACGTATCAGAAGAATTCTATTACATTATTTGGTCACAGTAGTAATGCAAAATGGTAAAATATTACTATTGATCATTTTAATAATGATGAAAAGGAATCGATAATTACCCCTAATAATTTTTATGTTTTATTATCCTATATCTATCTATTCATACACATGCCAATAACTTCTTCATATATTATTATTACTATTATTAATGAAAAAAGAAATTGTATGTTCGATGGCTTTTAATTATTCTCCTTCTTAATTAGATATTTAGGGCCGGCTTAGAGTGGTAAAAAAAAAAAAAAGAAAAAAATAAGATAGGATGTGATTTTGAGTAAATTTTGGTATTTAGTATTTTTTTTCAAATCGCATTTTTTACAGATGAATAGTAACAACCCATTGAACGGTTCTCTAAAATTTGTTCCAATGGATTAAAAAAACCATCAATTTGTATTCTGCACCACAACATTTCGATTGAGCAAAATGATACTGTGGGAACGATTTTGATTAATCCTTTCTAACAGTTTGTATGGGTTCACCTCACATTGGTACTTGTTCAAAAGTTTTGGAGCTGGAGAACATGATTACTAAAAGAAAAATTTTATGCTTAGTTAATCTCCTTCCAGGGTTCGATTTTTTTTAGCGAAATATTTAACTTTTTTGGAATTAGTAAAAATGAAAATATGTAAAAGTGTAATAAAGGATTTTAGTAATTTTTAGAGGTTGTTGAAGTTTTATTTTGTTTTATTCTATTTTCTGGCACACCAAACGGTGCCTTACATATTTGTCTTGCAAATAATTATTATGTTTCTACATAATTTATGCATTTCGGCACCGTTGGCAAATTCAAATTTTGGTAATTTCTGTTATTTTTTATCAAAAGTTGATAGTTATGATTTTTGATGTGTTTGGTAAAATAAATAGTAAAATTTAGCAACTTTTCGTAATTTTTGAGTATTTGGTAAAACAAATAGTAAATTTTAGTAACTTTTCGTAATTTTTGAGTATTTGATAAAAATTTTGGTAATTTTTGATAACTTTTAATAACTTTTAAAAATTTTTAACAATTTTTGATAATTTTTGAGTTGAATAAGTTATTATAACTAAATAGAAAAGTAACAAAAATTGATATTTTACCAAATAACTAAAAAACAAATTTTAATTATTTTTTACTAAAAATTGAATTGCCAAACGGTATGTTAATATTAAAAAAGGATCCCTGGGTATTATTAATTTGTTTGTATATATAAATTGCTTGTGCTTCCTGTTCGAACAAGGCGGGAGCCCATTTGCAACGAGAAATTACCTAATATTTTTGAAACATGCGGCTTACTAATCTATGTTATAGACCTTTTGACAAGGGGATATTTATACTCCTCTTTTAACTTTTCTTACTCCATAATAATTTTAATTAAAAAAAAGTAGCATAGAGTGAAAGGAACCGATGAAAAATAACATTTATCATTTCCTTGTGACAAATCCTAACAAATTTTCGTCGTTTCACTAATTTTTAACTTTTTTTTTAAATTTTCTTTAATTTAATCTATTGAAATTTAGTAAATTTTTGTTTCTTCAACTTTCCTCAACATTCTGCACCCTACCTCCGACTTTTTTTTTTTTTTTTATCTTTTTGCAATTAATTGTTTTAATTTTTTTTTAACTTTTCCTTAATTTTTATAAGTTTTTACCAAACACTTATTTTTTTATAGCATATAAAATATCATCACAACTTCATTCTCATGAATCTCTTAAGAATATATCCCAATAAAAGAAAAAAGAAAAAAGAAAAAAATTACAAAATAAAAATCAAAAACAAAAATATACGAGACATGGTTTAACAATAAATAGTTTATTTGGAGGAGACTATGATAAATGGAAACGTGACATAAGTTTCTTGGAGATTAAGGATTTCCATTACGGGAATTGTGAATGAGAAAATAAGGTGCCTCAAAACTTCCGACACCCTACAAATATCGGCAAAGGGAGAAAATCTCTCACGAGGATTCTAACAACAAAGAACTCCAAATTCTTAAATTTAAACACGTAATTCAAATACAAAATTTTATTCATCAAATTAAATATACTTTAAAATCAAATCAACTTTAGTAGTGAAATATTCTGAGACCGAGTGGAATGGAAAGGAAAGACAGATCATTTTGTGGGTAAAACAGATGCCGAAGATTGAAACAGGAAAAAAAAAAAAGAAAAAAAAAAAAAAATTGGAACGGGCTCAGCCGCTCAAGCAGCCCCTTTAGTTGCGGACTCCCGTTGAACGGCTTTCAGGAGGAAGCTGTCTTCTTCCAGGACCATTTGAACAGGCAAGAAGCCAAGTCCATTGGCCATGGCGAGCATCATCCTCTTCGTCTCCGCCTTGAACTCCTCCAAATCCACCGTCCCATTCGAGTCGCGATCAAACTGCCCGAAGAGGGAGTTGTAGACCCGGTCGAGCTCCTTCGGGTCCGTCTTCTCGTCGATCCCGAAATGGGTTTCGAACACCCTCAGGCTCTGCAGCTCCTTCAGCATCTCTGCGTAGGAGAGAATGCCGTCATGATTGGCGTCGAGGCAGGCGAAACGAACGGAGACCGACCCGTTGAATGCTTCATCGTCTTCCACAAAGCTGACTATTGTGGCACCGTCCAACACCTGTACGCTCATTTTCTCTTCTGCTGCTCGATTTCTTAACCAAATGGCAAAAGGGTCGAATATTGAAACAGAGCTTGAAGCACAATTTGAGAAGTTTGGTTATTATGTTTGAGATGAAATTACACTGGGTTTGTTTGTTTGCATATTTATATGTATAGTTAGTTGCGGGCAGAATCACAAGCACAACAGCACTTTTCAGCCTGCTGTTTTTGTTGCACAAGTTTTTTGAACACTTTTCAATAAGGAAGCTAACATATAATAGTGGAACTAGAAGGCATATACCCAAAAGAATTAAGGATAAATTGAATCTGTTTTCTAATTGAAAAATACATTAAATGATTTATCTGATCATTAATTTTAAAGTTTTGATATTATTTGCTAAATATTTACAAATGTCTGTATCATAATGTTTATATTATATGTCAAATGTTTTTGGCTACAATTTTATTTATTTTAATATAAAATATTTTTTTTAACAAATTATAATTATATTTAAAAATATATGAAATAAGACTCCAAATACATTTTACATTGAATACATAACATTAATTAACTTTATGCTATTATTTTTCTTGTGGGCTTTGAAGGGGAGGGCAAGTACAACCTGTTTGAATGAATCAGTGGGCTTTTCTAGTGTAGCCGCGTTGTTGACCTAGTGGCAATCCAATTGACAAGTCTGCCGAGTGAAATAAAATATATGTATACATATATGTATTATATATAAAGGAAATTACTATGAAAGGCAAAAGGCAGATCAAAATCTAATGGCAAGCCTTTTGAAAACAGCCCGAGAGAGATCGATGACGCGTGGATCAGCCTCTTACAAAGAATAGAAAAAAAGCTGTGTGTCCAGTGAGGACTCGGGCACCCTCTAAAATATGGGTACGGGAAGAAAATCAATCTCGTAACAGGAATTCCTGAGACTAAGAATTCTATTACATTATTTGGTCACAGTGGTCATGCAAAATGGGTAACACCTGATTTGACGCGATCCAATTTGGGTGCAAAAGGCGATACTCTCGCTTCCAAGGCCCCAAGAGAATGGTGGAGGAGGTAAATCGCGGTATACGGCGGCCTCCTAGACAGGAGGATTAGTGCCTGGTGCCCACAAGAAACGACCACCACAAGAGGGTAAAACTCCCACACTGCGGTTGCCAGGACTCGAACTTGCATCCTTAGGTGCAATCTGCTACCCGAGTACCAACCGTGCTACGCCCGCGGGGCAACGATCCAACTTAACTCTAGTTGGTGTTAGATTGAAAATATGTTATTTCATCTAAAAACTAAAAACTAATATCAAAATTCGAGTTTATAGGTTGACGTTGTGGAAGCGTTATCGTAAGAGGCGGATTGTCTAGTCTGTGCGCGACAGAGGGCGATGTTATGTATGAATATAATATTATTTCGTGTAATACTTTACCTCGACGCAAAATCACTTTCTGTGATCACTTTAAAAATAGGTCTACTAGAATTTCTTTTATTGAGTACTAATTATATTCAAATAAGATGACATAATTCTTATCCAATAGTTTGATGTTCCGATTAGAGAAAATATCTAATTTACAGTTTTATTTAATTTAGAGAGAACTGTTGAAAATAGGATTTTCTTTTTAAATATAATGAACTGAAACATCATATTAAACAAAAAAAAATCACGCGCTTTTAGTGTTAAAATATTACTATTTATCGTTTTAATAATGATGAAAAGGAATCGGTAATCACCCCTAACAATTTTTGTGCTTTATTATCCTATACCTCTCTATTCATACGCATGCCAATAACTTCTTCATATATTATTATTATTATTAATGATAAGGAAATTGTATGGTCGATGGCTTTTAATTATTCTCCTTCTTAATTAGATATTTAGGGTGGGTTTAGAGTGGTAAAAAAAAAAAAAAAAAAGATAGAACGTGGTTTGGAATAAATTTTGGTATTTAGTATTTCTTTTCAAATCGCATTTTTTTGGAAATGAACAGTGACAATTCATTAAACAGTTCTCTAAAATTTGTTCCAGTGGATTCAAAAAATCACCCATTTGTATTCTGCACTACAGCATTTTGACGGAGCAAAATGATACTGTGGGAACGATTTTGACCAATCCATTCTAACAGTTTGTGTGGGTCCACCTCACATTGGTACTTGTTCAAAAGTTTTGGAGTTGGAAACATGATTATTAAAAAAAAAAAATTCTAAGAGACAAAAATAAAAATTAGAAACAAAAATATAAGAGACATGGTTTAACAGTAAATAGTTTATTTGGAGGAGACTATGATAAATGGAAACGTGACATAAACTTTCTTGGAGATCAGGATTTTCATTAGGGGAATTGTGAATGAGATAACAAGGTGCCTGAAAACTTCCGACACCCTAAAAACAAACATCGGCTAAGGGAGAAAATCTCTCACGAGAATTCTTACAACAAAGAACTCCAAAACATTAGGTCTCACAGGAACTTGTGAATTTTAATTTAATTCTTAAATTTAAACACGTATTTTAAATATAAAATTTTATTTATCAAATTAAATATTCTTTAAAATCAGATCAACTTTGGTAATGAAATATTTTGAAGCGGAGTGGAATGGAAAGGAAAGACAGATCATTTTGTGGGTAAAAAAGATGCCGAAGATTGAAACTAAAAAAAAAAAAAAAAAGTAAAAAAAAATGGAAGGAGATCAGCCGCTCAAGCAGCGCCTTTGGTTGCGGACTCACGTTGGACGGCTTTCAGGAGGAAGCTGTCTTCTTCCAGGACCATTTGAACAGGCAAGAAGCCCAGTCCATTGGCCATGGCGAGCATCATCCTCTTCGTCTCCGCCTTGAACTCCTCCAAATCCACCGTCCCATTCGAGTCGCGATCAAACTGCCCGAAGAGGGAGTTGTAGACCCGGTCGAGCTCCTTCGGATCGGTCTTCTCGTCGATCCCGAAATGGGTTTCGAACACCCTCAGGCTCCGCAGCTCCTTCAGCATCTCTGCGTAGGAGAGAATGCCGTCTTGATCGGCGTCGAGGCAGGCAAAACGAACAGAGACTGACCCATTGAACGCTTCATCGTCTTCCACAAAGCTGACTATTGTGGCACCATCCAACACCTGTACGCTCATTTTCTCTCTTAACCAAATGCGCGCAATTAGGCAAGGCTCAAAATATTCAAAGGAAGTTTGAAGGAAGAGACAATTAGTTGAAAACTTTGAGATCTTGTTTGAGATGAAAACCGGGTTTTTGTTTACGTATATTTATAGAGTTAGTTGAGGGCAAAGACAGAAGCACGGCGCTATTCAGCCCATTGGTTGCACAAGTTTTTTGAAACACTCATACAAAGGAAGCTCACGTAATGGTGGAGATTAATAAGAATATTCCCATTAGTTAGTTGTGGGCAGAGACACTGAAAAACTGTAGTTTTAAAAGCCTGTTGTTTTGCTTACCCAATTTTTTTGAACGCCTTAAAGAGGAACTAACGTACGGATGGTGAAACCGTTGAATCTCAATCGGTGGGATTTTCAGTGCGACGCGGCGAAGCCAACATTGATTGCTGATATTAACTCAAAGATCAGATCAGGACTATTAAATTAATATTCAACATTTTAAATTTATTTACATATTATTAGTTTAAAAAATACTCAAATAAATCAAAATCTTAAATTTTAATTTAATGATCTACGAGCTTAGTATCACGGAGATGGAGATGTAAGCCTTCCCTTTTCTCTCTAGTGTGGCCCATCCATGTTGACCTGGCTAGTCACGGTCCAATTGGCTGTGTTGGGTCTCTAAGAGAGTACTCAAAATCATAAAAGAAATTGACCATGAAAGCAGGGTCCGACCTAAAAAAAAATTGAAATTTAAGGTAAAATATTTGATAATACCTATTTAAAAAAATAATAAAACCTATCTAAAAATTGAGTAAATGATAAAAAAAAAGTTTATCTCAAATAAAATGATAAGGCATAAAAAAAAAAAAAAAAAGCTGATGAATGAAGATAAAGGTGAGAGACCATTAAGACACTTTTTAAGTTATGATATATATCATTATGGTAGCGTATGAAGTGATAAAAAGTGAGATAAATGAGATAAGTAATGAATTGATAATGCATGTGAAATCGATAAATTTTATTTTTAGTTTTTAATAAATTAAACGCAACCCATATAAAAAAATTGTTAAAATTATGACTTAAAAACATTTATTTTAGTAATCTGTTGGTAGGATGGACTGCGCATGAAGGTCAAAGGCCGATCAAAATCTAATGGCAGCATTTTTGTTTTTTTTTTAAACATTTCGAGATGCCGCGTGGATTAGCCTCTTGGATTAAAAAGAAAAAAAAAAAATTGTCAATGGAAATATGAAGTTGTGGGAAAGTAAACATGCAACACGGTTGTAAACTTGGCACCCTTTAAGGAATTTTTTTATGGAAATATTTTTCAAATTATTTCCTATTTTTTTTATTTAGTTCTTGCACTATTAAATATACATATTACATTTTTAAATTATTTAATTCTATTTTATTTAGTCTGAGAACTAACTCCATTTATTAAAATTAACGAAAAAATTATCATATACAAATTATGTGACCTTTTTCACCCTATTCCTGGGAGTATAATGGTCAATTCATAACTATTCTTCTTATCTGGTGCTAAAAAGTGTATGTTTTTAAATATAAATTATTAAAAATATGTTTTTATTAAATATAATTTTATGAATTTATTTTAAATTTTAAATATACATTTTATAAATACTGCTTTATTTTAAAATATATTTTTTCAATATATTTTATGAATTTATTTTAAATTTTAAATATATATTTTAGATATAATGCTTTGTTTTAAAATATATTTTTTCAATATAATTTTATGAATTTGAAATTTTAATTTATATTCATAATTTTATAATTTTAAATATATCTTTTTAATTCAAATATATTTAAATTATATCATTAACTAATATGTAAGATTATGATAATTCACTTACTACTACTTTAGCTATTCTTGTTTATGATATTTATCTAAATATATTAGTTGATAATATAATTTAAATAGATTTGAATTGAATTAAAAGCATATACTAAAATTATAAAATTATGAATATAAATTATAATTTTAAATTCTTAAAATTATTTTTGAAAAATATATTTTAAAACAAAGCATCTTATATAAAACATAGATTTAAAATTTAAAATAAATTCATAAAATTATATTCAATAAAAATATATTTAATAATTTATATTTTAAAAACATATACTTTTTGGCAGAGGGATAGCCATGGGTTATTATACTCTTCGAGTAGGGTATGACAAGACTTGCACATGATAATTTTTTTTAAGATTAGTATTCGAATCAAATAGAACAAAATTGAATAGTTTAATAATATAAGAGTAAATAAAAAAGGAAAGAGAGTTTAAGGAATATTTTTATAAAAAACAAGCTGCCCCCTTTAAAATAGGGGCAAAGGAAGAAAATCAATCCTTTTTTTTTTTTTTTTTTTCCCTTCTTTTGATAGGTAAAGAAAATCAATCCCGTACGAGGATTCTAAAACATTAGGTCGCAGTAGAATTAAAGGGAAATGGGTTCAGCTTCATTTGACCCGCAGTGCTCCACTTCCGCCAGTCATAAGGTCTGATCAAATAGGGTCAGAATGGTGTAAGGCCATAAAGACCCAAGTCCAGCCCATGATTCAATTTGGGACAGAGATTTGGCTGGCCGAGCCAGTGCCGACTTAGGTTAGTCGACCTTGTTTTCTGTCGCTAGCTAGTTTATAGCCATAGTTTTCCAGCATGGTTGATTAAGAGTATCAACGTATGCTTGGTGTTAATTCAAAAAAAGAAAAAAAAAAGGTTTAGTTTTCTGCGTTTAGTGTTCTGCTATTTTTATGAGCTACTCAACCAGTTTGAGTCTCAGCCTCAAAAGATGTCAATGGGCAGGCTATCATCAATGGGATAGTTAAGGTATAGTTAAGGTATGTGTGTTTATATATCCAAATATGCAAATTAATTTGAATTGGTTTGTTGAGTCTTGATATTAATTTAAAAAGGGATAAATTACAACTAAGCTCCTGGACATTAGGCTAATTACAATAATCTTCCTCAATCATTTGAATCTTACACTTATCTCTCATATTCCTTAATACTTGTAACATTTAGATAACTATTTTATTATTATTTTTAATAAATAATATAACTAAATTATTAATTAATTAATTTAATTAACTAAATTATAATCTATTAAATAAAATTAATCAACTATAATTAATTAATAATTAATAAAATATATTAATTAACAACTAATAATTTAATTAAGTTAATTAATGATAAAATTAATTAAAATAAATTAACTAAATTAATATAAAATATTTTTATTAAATTATTTATAATATATAATATAATTAAATTAATATGAAATATATTTTAGTGAATTATTTGGGTAAAATAATATAATTAGGTTAAATTACAGAAACTTCTTCTGAATATTAGACTAATTATTGAAATTTTCCTTAACCATTTGAACTTATCAAGGGCATTTATGTCATTTTACTGTAACACCTTAACGGCGATAGGAGAAAAACTAACGAAGGAAGTCTAATTATTACAACATTAGAGAATAAGAGAAATAAGTGTATAGTTTAAATAATTGAAATAAGTCAATGTACTTAGTCTAGTATTTAGGGGGTTTAAGTGTAATTTAGTGTTAAAAAAAGAATATCAACGTATGCACGTATATGAATGGGATTTCTTTCTCTATCTTTATTTAAAAATTCCTACCGATTTTTGCCCGCATCTCCATTAGGGGATAAAATTGTTCTTCGTCCTCTCTATACGAGAGTTCTCTGTCTGTATGCTCTTTTAAAAATAAAATTTATTTGTTAAATTAAAATCGAATTGTACATAATTTAGATCAATTAAGGTTATATATCAATACATACTACAGTTGAGAAGTATAATAAATACTATAATTGAGAAGTATAATAAATCAGTGACAGTTTCGGATTACCAAAAAAAAAATAATACATACTATAACCTCTCTATGCATAGTGATACTTTATATATATATATATATATATATATTTGATCAAGATACTCTATATAATTATAACATACACTCAGTCATAAAAAAATTTCAGTCCCAACTTAAACCAATTTTATATAACAATAATCTCCACATTATAATAAGTTATAATTTTTTAGATTCCGTCTTAAAAAAGATATAATAATAATTGTCAATATCGTAAAAAATATGCAATGTCATAATAAATATTTAAAGTGAAATAAAATATTTCTTAAAAATTATTTGTGACAATGATTTATTATTTAGAATTAATGCCATGTTTTGATATTGTAGGTATATAATAACTCATCTATATAGGCATCTTGTTATTGAAGCCAAAATATTTCTAGTTTCTCAAGCATGTTTATAGCTTCTTGTCATGAATTCTAAATTAGTGGCATGGCTGTTTTGCTGGAGGAAGAGAAAAAAGAATTTAATTAATTTGGTCGAAGATTGCAATGGTGTGTGTATTTATAGGATCTATATATTTAAAGAGAAAATTAGAGAGTAATGTAAAGTGGTTGACTTTCAAGATAACCATGTACTTTCACTTAGTTGTCTATATTTTTTTAATATCTATAACTTAAAATTGAAATCTTGAAAACTAACAAGTTTTTCTATATATATTAATGAAATACATTATATCTATTAGGGGTGTGCACAGGTTAGTTTAGTTTGACTTCATTTTTAACTCATAATCGAACTAATTTTCTTTTTTTTTGGTTCTAGAAAATTGGACCGGAAACTAAACCGATGTCAATTTAAAATCGAATTGAAAATATTGAGTTTCGTCAGTTCGATTTTTGGGCAAGTATAAATTAGGTTGGGTCGATTTAATTTTCAAGTTGAGTTGATTTACTTATTTTTGATTCGTAACATCCAAATAAATAGTATATTATATATTCATATAATATATAATAAACATAATATTATATTATATATTATATCATATATAATTACTAGCGAAAAACCTGTGCCTATGGTACTCTTCAACTAAAATTAAATATACACGCATTTGTAACACTGAGAAGCAAATTTTTTATTTTTCTCAATATAACTCTTTTTCTCAATGTAACCTTCAGATATCGTCATTAATTTCTATTAGAATGTGAGACGACCAAAAAACTAAGCGAGAGTTTGAGAAGAGTTTTAATTTGAAAAGATTTCAGCCATTTGTCGAAGAAGAAAACTAAATTTCAGCCTTTACATCTTAGTTTGTGATAGCAATATTTTTGAAATATGTTATGTTTTATTGTATAGATATAGTTTTCGTTACCAATATAAATTTGAAATTAGAATTTAGAAGGAAAAAAAAAGCCCTGAGACTAATTTTATTCAAATATTTGTAAAAATTAAAAAAAAAAGATAGAATGATGAATATAGAATTTCCACACTGGATTTCATTATAAATTTTAAATTATTTTTATAAAAATAATTTTATGTGCTTTATAAAATAAAATAAATATAGTCAATGTAACTAATTTAAATTTAAAATTAGAATTTAGAGATATAACTACTCTCGAGCCTAATTAATATTCAGTATTCTTTTGTACTTTTAAATTTTAAAAATATTAAGAGTTGTTGTATTATAAGAAATAACCTAATTATCATTAAAACTTTTTTTATTTGTGTTTTTTTAATTCAACTTTATTTTTATTTGTATGTTTAATTTAATTACTAATGTAATTGAAATATATAAATTTAACAATTATATTAAATTTTTAAGTAAGTGAGTCCCCCTTTTGGAACGTATAAACAAGTTAATTATTTTTTGGAACCTAAGAATGTCACGCCCCGAAATCCACGACCTGAGAACGTGGGGATTAAACCCAAAAATCAACTACAAATAACTATACATTAATACCAATCAGAACGGAAGTGAAAAATAACGATGCTATTCAACATTAGATTACCAATGGTTTGATATTTGCCACAAAAAAGCTACAAAATTATATGCCTCAAACTGAACTCAAAATCAATATCTAAAGCAAAATTATATGAAATGAAAGTAAAACAAATTATGACCAGCTACTTTATCTCGCAGTCCATCACGAAGATCTGCCCCTATAATATTAGTTGTAGGGAGTGAACGCTAAATCACGTATGCTAAAAAATAAGCGTTTAGGAATATGTTTCTTAGTCATGTAAAGCAAAACAACACTTAATCAACTTTAAATTAAGTAAAACTCTTTTAATACTATCACAATAATATCACAATGTCCCCATTCATTATGCTGTTCTAAATTAAATAGCAACTTAACCATGATCCCACAGTCTCATGCAAAAACAATATTCATCATCTCAATCACATCTCAGTATATATATATTTATAAATCAATATCATACTATAGGTCAGGTGCTCTGTAAAGTTATTATGTGGTCACAAAACTAAACCTAAAATAATCTTCAAGCGTGAGCCGTAGGATACAACTAGTCCCACAGTCCTAAATGTACTCATTAAATCCTTAGGCCTAAGCCATGGGTACAATTGGTCCTGTAGTCTTAGGTGTCCTCATCAGTCTCCAAACCTCAGTCATGGGATACAATTGGTCCCGCAGTCTCAAATGTACTCATGGTCCTAGTTTCGCAATCTCAATCTATCTTATTTTACTTTAGTAAGCAAACCGGTGTTACAGTCCTTGTACTAATATACGCTAGTGTAAGCTGTATATACACTTTGTACGTTTCTATCCTATTGGTTATACTATGCCATCCTACGCAGGTTTCGGGGCTTTCGACTTTTTAGTTCTAGAACCCACTTTTTGTAGTACCCTTAATGACCCTAGTATCAAATTTTTTCTAAATCAATGTCCTTTAATTAACAGTACAACATACATCAAATTTTTTCTAAATTAGGCTCCTTGTATTCATCCTATAATTTATAACTTCTATGAAATATAATATTCTCTAGGCTTAAGTTTCATGTTGTCCGATGTATGCCTAGGTTTAAACACGTAAACAAACTCACAATATCACATGTTTAAAAGAAATAAGGTTAACCAAAACAAGAATCCTAACAATCTTCATATGTCATGATAACAGTATAAATTAATCCATATTATTTTAAAATAAAAAGTATTTCAAAAATATAAAGATATTAAGAAAACTAGAAGACCTCGTAGCTTGGGCGCTGCCAGCCTAAGGCTTCGGGCCACTAACAGAACATTTCGCAGTCTGAATGCAGACAGCCCGACTTTGGTCTATTAAGAAAAATCATTCTCTCCTCTCCACCTTTGTCCACAAACTCTTTTAAAAATAAAAATTATTTATTAAATTAAAATGTTATAAATATTTATTAAATTTAAAATTATACATATTTTAAATTACTTAAAGTTATACATTAATATATATAATACAGTAGAACCACTTAATTATATAGTGATACTCCATCTAATTATAACATCCACTTAGTCATAATTATACATTTGATACTGTTTGAAAATTTATATTTCAATAATTTTAGGTATTTTTTTTGGCTAAAAGTTAGTAGTTTTAATTTTTGGTGCTTTTGATGAAATCAGTAACAATTTTTAATAATTTTTTTGTAATTTGTGGGTGTTTGGTAAAACTTTTGGCAATTTTTGACACTTTAGTAACTTTTGATAACTTTTAATAAATTTTGACAATTTTTAGTAATTTTTCAGTTGAATAAGTTATTGTAATTGAATAAAATAGTGGTTAAAAATGATATTTTTCCGAACACTTAATAGCAACTTTTAATAATTTTTTGCTGAAAATTAAATTGCTAAATAATACTGTAATATGAAAAAAGAATCTCTGAGTATTATTAATTTGTTTGTATATATACATTACGAGTGTGTTTGAAATGATAAAAAGTAATATAAATTAAGATAAAATGAAATAATTTATAAATTTGTAATTTGTGTAATGAAATAAAAAAGTAAAAATTTTTAAAAAATTTTGGAGATTTTAAAAATTTTTGAGGGTTTCTTAGTAAATCAAATGGACCCTACATATGCTTCCTGTTCCAACGTGGCGGGTGGCCATTTGCAACGAAAAATTAACTAGTATTTTTGAAACTTGCGGCTTACCAATCTATATTATGGACCGTTTGATAGGGGGTTGGAGTATTTATGCTCCCCTGTTAATTTTTCTTAATCTACAATAATTTTAGTGATAAAAAATAATGTGGCGTGAAAAAAAAAAAACTAAGGATAGCATTTATCATTTTTCTCCGACAAATTCCAAAAAACTTTTAAAGTTTCACTAATTATTAATTTTTTATAATTTTATCCATTAAAATTTATCAAAATCTGTTTTCAACTTTTCTCACCGTTCTGCAGCCTTCTTCCAACTTTTTCTATCTTTTTGTAATTGTTTTAAATTTTTTTCTTTAATTTTTATAAAGTTTTTTTTATCAAACACTTAATTTTTCTGACATATAAAATATCATCACAGTTCATATTCTCATGAATCTCTTAAGAATTTACCCCCAAAAAAAAATAATAATAATAATCTTAAAAAATAAAAATTAAAAACAAAAATATAAGAGACATGATTTAACGACAAATAGTCTATTGGAGAAGACTATGATAAATGGAAACATGACATAAGCTTCTTGGAGATTTTCAGTACGGGAATTGTGAATGAGATAACAAGGTGCCTGAAAACTTCCGACACCCTAAAAATATCGGCGAAGGAAGAAAATTTCTCACGAGGATTCTTACAACAAAGAACTTGAATACATTAGGTCTCGTAGGGACTCGTAAATTTCAATTTAATTCTAAAATTTAAACATGTATTTCAAATATAAAATTTTTATTTAGCAAGGAAAATAAGAGTATACCATGAAATGAAATCAACTTTGGTAGTGAAATATCTTGAAACGGGGTGGAATGGAATGGGAAGACAGATCATTTTGTGGGTAAAACAGATGCGCAAGATTGAAACAGGAAAAAGAAAAAAAGAAAAAAAGGAACAGGATCAGCCGCTCAAGCAGCCACTTTGGTTGCGGACTCACGTTGAACGGCTTTCAGGAGGAGGCTGTCCTCTTCCAGAGCCATTTGAACAGGCAAGAAGCCCAGTCCATTGGCCATGGCGAGCATCATCCTCTTCGTCTCCGCCTTGAACTCCTCCAAATCCACTGTCCCATTCGAGTCGCGATCAAACTGCCCGAAGAGGGAGTTGTAGAGCCGGTCGAGCTCCTTCGGGTCCGTCTTCTCGTCGATCCCGAAATGGGTTTCGAACACCCTCAGGCTCTGCAGCTCCTTCAGCATCTCTGCGTAGGATAGAGTGCCGTCTTGATCGGTGTCGAGGCAGGCAAAATGGACAGAGACCGACCCATTGAATGCTTCTTCGTCTTCCACAAAGCTTACTATTGTGGCACCGTCCAACAACTGTACGCTCATCTTCTCTCTTAACCAATGCAATTATGCAAGGCTCAGAATATTCGAAGGACGTTTGAAGCAAAAGACAATTATAAGTTAAAATCTGTGAGATTTTGTTTGGGATGAAAACTGGGGTTTTGTTTTTATATATAGAGAGAGAGAGAGAGAGAGAGAGAGAGAGAGAGAGAGTTGCGGGCAGAGATAGAAGCATAGCGCTTTTCAGCCCATTGTTACGGAAGTTTTTTGAACACTTTCGGAAAGGAAGCCAACACAATGGCGGAAATAAGAATATTCTTTTTAGGTGGTGGAAAGGAAGCCAACACAATGGCGGAAATAAGAATATTCTTTTTAGGTGGTGCTTGGATGGCAAACCTTTCCTAACAAAAAAAAGTGGTGTCAAAATTGTTACGGAAGGTTTTTGAACACTTTCGGAAAGGAAGCCAACACAATGGCGGAAATAAGAATATTATTTTTAAGTGGTGCTTGAATGACAAACCTTTCCTAATAAAAAAAATTGGTATAAAAGTCACGTGATAAAATTTGATTAGAACGAATTAAAAAAATTAATAAAAGTTAGAATTTTTTTTAATTATTATTATTAATTTTTTTTGAATCTTCAAACAGTCCTTTGTGGGTAGAGGTTAAAGAATAACATGTAATTTTTGGTATACTTATTTTGAACATATTTTTTATTTTGTATTTTTGAAATAAAAAAAATAATTTAAAATATGTTTGATTACTCGTGTTTAAAAAAAGAAAAATAAATTTACACAAAATATATAAAATGACCAAAAATTATTTTAATTTTTTTTTTGTCTAAAACAAAGGGAATCTCAAAATACGATAAACATAAAATATCAAACCAAATATATTCTTGGTATTCTTAAAATATAAATCTTAAAATAGAAAATAAAAAAATAAAAAATAAAACAAAAATAAAACTACAAACTTGATGCGACCGTAATTTAACAGCCCATTGTTTTGCTTACCCAAGTTCTTTGAACGCCCTAAAAAGGGTTCTAAACGAAAGTTGAAACCGTTGAACCTCAATCAGTGGGAGTTTCTTTCCTAGCGTGGCCCATCCATGTTGACCTAGCCAGTCACAATCCAATTGGCTGTGTTGTGTCTCTAGTAGTAGAGTCAAAATCATAAAAGAAATTGGCCATGAAAGTCGAAGGCAGATCAAAATCTAATGGCAACTTTTTCTTTTCTGAAACCAGTCCGAGATGCCGCGTGGATCAGCCTCTTAAAAAAAAAAAAAAAATTGTCAATTGAGAATATGAAATTGTCGACTAGTAAACATGCAACACGGTTGTAAACTTGGCACCCACTAAAATGGGAGTCAAGGCGGAAATTCAGGGTTATTTAGTTGGTTAAAATCAATCACAATTTATTAATTTTTATTAATTTTTTAATATTTTTCAATTAAATTTTATTATATATTATTTTTATATTAAATTTATATATTTTTAATATACGTTTTGGTTAACCAAACACCTCCTTAATCTTACACGAGGATTCTGAAATATTAGATCGTAGTGGTACTAAAGAAAAATGGCAGAGATTTCTCGGGTCGAGCCAGGGCTGAGTTAGGTTAGTCGACCTTGTTTTCTGTCGCTAGGTCATAGCCATAGTTTTCCAACATGGTTGGTTAAAAATATATATCAACGTAGGCAAGTATGTGGCTGGGACCTTTTTCTCTATCTCTATTTAAAAATTCCTATCTATTTTTGCCTCCATTCCTGCGGGACGGTATAAGAAAATTATACGATAATAGGCACTAATTATAAAACACACAAATAATTAATGAGATTTTATGAGAGAAATAAAAAAATGGGTTAATTATGGTTGAAAAGAGAAGAGAGAGAGAAATAAAAGAGTCAAAGTGAGGTTAGATATTTTTTTGTTGTATTGAACAAACACGATACAATTACATTAGTGTGTATTAAACTAAAATTTATTTCTTTCATTGAGTAGATACAATTGAAATTGGGCTTTTTTTTTGGGTGGACACAACTGATATTGGATTAATTTTTTTTTCTTTTTCTTGAGTGGATACAATAAAGCACTGAAAATAATATGGCATTTTTTTAGTGTGTATATATATATATATTTTTCCGGGTGGAGATGTGCCCCTTAGCATTAGCCAGCTCCACCCATCCATTCCTGTCGATACGAGGGCTCTTTGTCTACACACTCTTTTAGAAATAAAAATTATTTATTAAATCAAAATATTATCAAATATTTATGAAAATTAAAAATTGTACATATTTTAAATTAAGTAAGTTATATGCACATACTACAGTTGAACATATAAAGTGATATTTTATATAGATATAACATACACTTAGTCATAAAAAAATTGCAGTCCTAACTAAGGCTAGTTATATATAGTAAATATTTACATATTGTAATAAGTTATATTTGTTTATGTCCCATCTTAAAGAAACTTATCTCCACATAATAATAATTTTCAGTAAGACAAAAATAATGCAATGTCATAATAAATATTTAAGGTGAAATAAATATTTTTAAAAAGTTACTTGGGACAATGATTTAGTTTTTAGAATTGATGTCACATTTTGAACTTACGGATATATCATAACTCATCTATATGGACACTTTGCCGTTGAAGCCAAAATATTTTTAATTTCTCAAGCATATTTATAGCTTCTTGGCATTAAGGTATAGATTGGTAGCATGATTGTTTTGCTAGAGGAAGGGAAAAATGTGTTTAATTAATTTGGTTGAAGATTGCAATGGTGTATGTATTTCTAGGATTTATATATTTAACGAGAAATATTAGAAAGAGTAATATACGAAGTAGTAAATTTTCAAGATAACCATGTACATTCACTCAGTTGTCTATCTTTTTTTAATATCTATAACTTGAAATTGATCTCTTGAAAATTGACTAGTTTATATATATATATATATATATATTAGGATAAAGTATAAAAATTACCCTTATAATTTACTCTCAATGTTACTTTAGTCCCACACTTTTGAATTACAATAGTACACTTTCGATTAATCTGCAATTTGGTCATTCTATTAGTTGACCGTTAAACATAACTATTAGACTGAAGATAGAAAAGTAATTTCTTCTACAGTTTACTCTCAGTATTACCTTAGTCTTTCATGTTGCAATTGTAATAATAGTCAAATTCCTTCACTTTCGGTGTATATTTACAATATAATCTGAAATATATTTTATTAAATAATTTTTAGTAAATAATAAACTTAAAATATATATAATATATTTTCTTTTTATTGAATTAAATTATTTTTGATAAATAACATAATTAAATTAATAATATACTTAAATTAATACTTAATTTAATTTAATTAATATGAAATATATTTTATTAAATTCAAATAATTTAAAAATAATAAAATTAAATATTTTATTAAAGGTGATTCGATGGTAAAGTATATTTTATTAAAATATTTTTAATAAATAATATAATTAAATTAATAATATATTAAAAATAATACTTAATTTAGTTTAATTAGTTTGAAATGTATTTTATTAAATTCAAATAATTTTTAAGAAATAAGATTAAATATTTTAATAAAATTACATTTTTAAATGCAGTTTTAGTTTTTATTTTAGAAAAAAAAATGATAACAGAAAAGAAAGCCAGAAAACAAAGAATTAAACAAAATAGAAAAATAACAATGTTATTAAACGACCCTGTACCATTTTTTGAATTTTCTATCTCTACAATTATAAACATATATAAAATTTTGTAAATATATTTAATTCGAGATGACAAATTTATCTGTGTGACTCTTTTAATTCTATTCCATTGATTATAACAATTATAAGTGAAACTATTTAATCACCATTTAATAAAATATTAAATTTTATTAATTTTTTCAAAAAATTAATTGAATTTAATACAATATACTTCATATTAACCAAACTAAATTATATATTAAAAGAAAATATATTAAATATAATTTAATTATATTATTTATTAAATATAATTTCATGATGTTAACCCCAAGGGGTTAGATGGGATGGTCTTGGACTGGGACTTAGGGGCTTACCACCCCAAGGTCTCAAGTTCAAGTCTCCTCTCTAGCAAAAACTTGGGGCCAGCCTCCCGGGCGCAAAGCGTAGTAAAGGTTGGTAGGACGGGCCTCCTTGGCTGGACGAACCGTATCCAGTTCTTGGGTGTGGGTCCGACTCCCCGCCGCTATGCGAGTTCGCGATTGACCGCTATACATGTTGAGGGGCCGGTATGTGTGGCACAAACCAAAAGAGATTCACTCTCTAGGGGTTTGGCCTAGGGAGTGAATCTCTCGAGGTTAAATCTTAATAATTTCATGATGTTATTTATTAAAAATAATTTAATAAGACATATTTTAAATTATAATATGCTATGTAATTTAATAAAATATATTTCAAATATATACCAAAAGTTTAGAGATTTGACTGTTATAATTGAAATGTGAGGGACTAAAATAATACTTAAGATAAATTATATAAGAAATTACCTTTTTATCCTCAGTCTAACGATTATGTTTAACAATCAATTAACAGAAGGATCGAATTGCTACTTGACTGAAAGTGTAGAGATGTAACTATTATAATTAAAATGTGTGAGACTAAAGTGATACTAAAGGTAAACTATAGATGTGGTTCTTGTACTTTATCCTATATATTAAAGAAATACATTGTACCTACTAGGTGCATGAGTCAGTTCGATTTGGTTTCATACTTAACCCAAAGTTGAACCAATTTTTTTTTTTCAGTTTTTGAAAATTGGACCCAAAACCAAGTCGATTTAGAATTGAACCGAAAATATTAAGTTGGATTGCCTTTGTTTTCAAGTTAGCGTAAAATCATATTGGGTTTATTCCATTTTTGGATTGGAATAATTTGTTTATTTTTGATTCCTAAATATCTAAATAAATAATATATTATATATATTAATATAATATTATAAATATTATAATATACTTAATATAATATATTATATCATATATAAGTATATATTATATTTTTCGAGTTGGTTTTGGGTTAGTTTTAGATTGATTTGGGTTAGATTATTTTTAGTTCAATTTCAATTTGATTTGATTCTTTTATCTACTCATTCGAGAACTGAACTGAGCTGATTTTGGTATAAACTGAACCAACCCCAACCATAGTGGTTGAATTGATTCGATTTTCAGGTTGTTTAATCTTTCGTACATTCTCAGTACCCATACAACTTTTATTAAGGTTATCGAAGTCAATTAATTTTAATAACTACATCTTTATTAAATTATAACCTCCTTTTAGTAATAAAATTGGTTTAGACCCAGTATAATATATTATTAAGAGAGGTTTCATTGTATTATATATAAATATAATTAGTATCAAAATAGGTTTATAAACAAGTATATGGGGGTGAAAATTACGACTTTCATCCTTGCATCCTTTCAAGAATTATTTAAAATGTCCATTTTGTCCTCGGGAAGACTAATTTTATACTCCAATTCCAAATAAACATAGCCACGGTGAGAAGTAAGGGAAAGGTGAGATGGCCAACTACTTAAATGAAGGTATCCTTTGGATGCTCAACTTTTAGTATAAAATTATCAATTTTTAGAATTTGAGTGCTTAGTAAAATATTAAATTTTATCTCTTCTCTACTCAATAATAATAATTTGTTCAATTCAAAATTTACAAAATTTTTTACTAAATCCAAAATTTATCAAAAACTACTTAAAGTTATCAAAAGTTACCAAACATTTTATGAAACATTTAAAAATTATTAAAAGTTACTATTTATTTTATCAAACACCTCAAAAACTTAAAGAACATACTTTTGGCAAAAAAAAAAGTAAAAAATTACTAAAAATTAAATTTCCAAACAGCCCGAAATTATAAGTTTAGCGATGAAACTTTTTAGGAGAAAATAAAAATAGTTTCCGAAGTGTTGTTTTACAGCCAAAATACACATTCTTTGCTAATTGTAATAAGGGTTAGCCCACCTATTTCAACTTTACAAATGGCTTCTGGCATCTTATTATTTTTTACTGAGTAAAATTATAAAAATTATTTTTTAATCGGCTATTCTTGCATTTAAAATAACATAATTGCCTTTCATAAATAAAATTGTACAAATTTAGAAAATTTTCTTTAAGTTTAATTTGGTATAAGAGAATAGAAAAAATATTTTTTTTAAGGAAAAAAAAATTTAATTTATGTTTATATTTTTAACAAGCATATTCAAAATAAATTTTATTTTATTTTTTAACTTAATCAAATAAAAAATTAATTCTTTCATCTATTTTTTTATTTAAAAACTTATGTCATTTAAACCTTTTTTTATCACCTTCATATATATTTTTAATTTATCATATATATGTACATATATATATCTGCAGGGTACCAATTTGAGAGTATTCGTGAGATCGATTTGATATCTTTTGAAACTATTTACGATTTCGGAAGCATAATATTTACGAAGCTAGCAGTTGTTTGTGTCATTCTTCAATAACGTTATGGCGGATCAATTTGATCCGGATCCATCCGGCGGATTTGAATCTGGCGAGTATGACGAATCAATTTAATTCGGATCCATTCGATGGATTTGGAACTGTCGGGTTACAAATTGAATTTGTTGAATTTAATCTAATGTTATTAGATCATATTTAGGTGGGTTCAAGAGGGTTACAATGAAAAAATACACACAAAGGCTGTAGTGAAGAAACGAACGGTTAAAATTTTTTTACACTTTAATGACACGTGATTTTTGACATTCTGTATTAATTGTACTCTAATAAAAATTTTTAAACTTTTATTTTTATTTTGAAAATAAATTCAACTAAAATAAATTGGAACCAATAAATTAAGTGTAAAGAAATTTCAACCACTCATTTGATTATTAATTGATAAAGTAATAATTTGATAATAACAGACAGATTATTTGATTTATTAAATATTCAATACAAACAAATTTTAATGAATTAAGTGGGTCTTGAAATTTTTTAACAAGTCGTGTTTGAACTTTTTAAACACTTCTAAATCTAAAGCTTAATTCGACTCGATAAGTACAATACAAGTCGAATTTGAGTACGACAAAACTCGATTACCTCGTTTAAATTTAGGGTGAGTTTGGAGTAATAAAAAATAAGATAAAATATTATTTGAAAAAATTTTTTCCGTTTGGTGCACACATTTAGAGATGAATAGTAAGATTTTCGTTCTGACGAATTAGATTTCCGTTTGAACGGATTCAAAATTTTAGGTAGTCATGGTTTTTTTTTACTACGATCCGTCCAAATTGATTGTAAAAACTATTTGGACGGAAGTTGACCGCGCAAATTCATCGAAATGGTTTCTACAATCCATTAGAATAGTTTCTACGACCCTATAAAAAATAGTCAAAATGGGTGTCATTCAGTAACTTGAGAGTTCATGGTGAGAATGGTAAAAAAATTTTTGTTATTTGATTAACCAAATTCTAGTTATCGATTTTTTTTAGAAAAATATTGAACTTTTTTAAAATTTTGAGAAGGCGGGAATGTGTAAAAATGTATAGAGATTTTTAGAGATTTTCAGGTATTTTCAGAGATTTTCACCAAAATTTGGTGTGCCAAACGCACCCTTATTCTCAATAACTACTAAGGGTGCGTTTGGTGCACCAAAGTCTAATAAAAATCTCTGAAAATTTCTGAAAAATCTCTAAAAATCTCTATAAAATTTTACACATTCTCGCCTTCTTAAAATTCAAAAAATATTCAATATCTTTCCAAAAAAATGTCGATAACTAGAATTCGGTTAATCAAATAGCAAAAATTTTTTCATTATTCTTATCATGAACTCCCAAACTACCAAATGATACACATTTTGACTTTTTTTATGGCGTTTTTAAAACCATTCCAACGGCTTGTAGAAACCGTTCCGACAGAATCGTGCGGTTAACTTTCATCAAAATGGTTTTTACAATCCGTTTGGACAGATTATAATATACAGAAGTCATAATTATCTAAAATTTTGAATCCGGCCAAACAAAAATCTATCATCTCTAAAAATCACGGTTTGAGCAGTGTGTATCAAACACAAAAAAATTTCTCAAACTATATTTTATATCATTTTTCTTACTTTTTAGTATGTCAAACACACTCTAACTGAGTCATCTAGTCATGTCAATCACTAACCTAAACGCCCCAGTTGGGTCGGACCAAAAATCCGATCCAGTAACCCAACAAAACTGGCAACGCCGCGTGCCTTTAGATAGCATGGACCGAAAGGACAAGGATGAGCAATTTTGGACGCGTTTGGACTTAGCACTCGAGCTCACACATTACTCACGAGTCACACGTGGACTCACATCATTAATTTCTGTAATGTGGATACTGCGCGGTCAGGGTACGACAAAATGGTCACGTGGTCGTTGACTATTATACTATAGAAAATGATATCAGTGTTTGCGGCAAAGGTTGAACGCTGATAAAATTAAGAAAGTGGCAAGTATTGTCTCAAATATATACATAACCTTCCCAAAAAAAAAAAAAATAATAATAATAATAAAATAAAATAAAAATTAAGCCACGCAAGTTTGTTTAATAGGTTTGGGAGTAGAAGTTCGTATAATTATTTAGAGAGAATTATAAATTTTTTCTAATTTTTAATTATTTTTTAAATTCTGAGTTTTTTTTTTTCGAACTAACCTAATTTAACAAACCAACGGAGTGTTTGGAGTGATAAAAATTGAGAGTTTATAACTCATGTAATGAGATAAAAAGTGAATAATTTTTAGATATTTTCAGTATTTTTTAACAATTTTTAGAACTTTTCAGCGCTCCAAATAGAACCTTCAAAAACTTATGGGTTATTTGGTTTATTTTTCTTTTTTTCTATTTTCTATTTTTTGTTTTTATTTTTTATTTTCTGTTTTGAGCTCATTTTTCATTTTGTACTTTTGAAAATAAGGAAAACAGCTCAAAATTCATTTGGTTGCTTGTATTTTCAAAATTCATCTGGTGCATATTATCCCACTTTGTTTCCTTGCTCTTTTGACCTTTCTTTTCATCCTCCTTCACCAAGTGAAGCACCAAAACCTACAAAAGTTCAAAAGCACATAAATTAGCTTCTTTCCTTAAAAGATAAGAGATTTATGTAATTAAAACACCTAAAACCATTCACATTATCATAGTAAGTGTGCATTTTATGTGCTCAATCATACCCCCCAACCTAAATATTGCTAGTCCCTAGCAATGTGTGCAATCAAACCATGAGGTATAAGAACAAATGCAAGGGCACCCACAACATGTAAGCTCTTATTCAAATCAAAATAAGACAAAATAAAAACTAACTAAGGTGATGTCCATTTTCGTGGGAGACACACGACCACACTTAGCGCGTGAGGCAAGCCCTTTAAACCCCTAGGTTCCCCCTAGTGGACGAGTAAGGTCTCGTGAGGGTTTGTAGTGATGCTACCCACAAACATCTATGGTATGGTCTCAAGGTGTCAAAGAGTGATTAAGGTCAGTAACGAATCAAGTTCAAGCTCAACAAGTCACAAAACTTAAATATCATGTGTAATTCCCAAGTGCTAAGCATGAATACATGCACTATCAAAGTTGGAAAAGCATGTGTGCAAAACAGTGTCA
Source organism: Vitellaria paradoxa (assembly GCA_019916065.1). Lineage (NCBI taxonomy): Eukaryota > Viridiplantae > Streptophyta > Magnoliopsida > Ericales > Sapotaceae > Vitellaria > Vitellaria paradoxa. Next base: position 446,198 of record JAINTL010000033.1, on the reverse strand, counting down.
TTTATTCAACAAGGTCTCGAGAGCATAATCAGAACTAGGCTTTGACTTCAAAAACTCACAAGGTTGATCACTCAGAAAAAGAAACTCATTCATCAAGGGTTCACTCATACCTATGAGCATAAAATGCTCTCCTAGTTGCACACAACCACACGAATAAGTGAGTGAATTGAATTGAAGTTCCGCATGGATAGCTCATACCAAAAATAAGTTCCAATGCCATGCAATAGATTACACCACACAACCTACACAAGACCACTACATGCACACACAAGAGTTGCTCGCTTAGAATCCACTAGGTCTTTGATCCGGTTGTAACTTGGCCAAGGGTATTGGTTAACAATGGAAGATATAGAAATCAAAACACATGTCTTGGGATAAAGATGTTCAAGTACGTACAAGTCCCAAACTACCAATTTCCTTTCTATACCCTAACCAACAACATGAAGCTTATTCACAAACTTACAAACTACTTTTGGGACACTCTTAACAACTGCATTACAAAACATCAATCCCACAATTGAATAAACAAAAGGAATGAGAAAATATTTTTTTTTCTTTTTTTTTTCTTCTGTTTTTTTTTTTTTTTTTTTTAAATACCAAAGTATAGAGAAGAGCAAGTCAAGACACAAATCGACACTCATTCATACCAAACTTCAAAACAAGAATTCTCTAATCTAAGACAAAACCAAACAAAACAAAAGGAAATAAACTACTATTTACAAACTAGGACTCTAGACTTTCATTCGAAAGAAGGTGGGTCGGTCAACTCCCACGTCTCGATCTCAGCCACGAAACTCTCCAAGTATGGCTTGAGACGATGGCCATTCACTTTGAAAATAGTGTTTTGCGTGGGTTATGCACCTCACACACACCATGCTCTGAAATAGAAGTGATGACAAAGGGACCCGACCATCGAGACTTTAACTTCCCCGGAAAAAAATGTAACCTAGAGTTGTACAACAAGACTCTTTGGCCCACTTGAAAGGATTTCCTAAGAATGTGTCTATCATGCAAATCCTTCATTTTAGCCTTGGCAATCTTTACATTCTCGAAAGCATCATTTCGCAATTCATCAAGTTCATTCAATTGAAGCTTCCTAAAAGTGCCGGCATCATCTAGACTTTCATTGAATTGCCGGATTGCCCAGTAGGCTCGATGTTCCATCTCAACGGGTAGATGGCAAGCCTTGCCATAAACAAGACGATAGGGAGACATGCCTAAAATAGTCTTATAAGCCGTACGATATGCCCACAACGCATCAACTAGCCGCAAAGACCAATCTTTACGTGTGGGATTAACCGTTTTCTCAAGAATACCTTTGATCTCCCTATTTGCCAATTCAACCTGGCCACTATTTTGGGGATGATAAGGAGTCCCCACCTTATGAGTTACACCATATCTATGCATTAAGATACCCACAGGCCGATTGCAAAAATGCTTACCACCATCACTAATGATGGCCCGGGGCATCCCAAAACGTGAAAAGATATACTCTTTCAAGAATTTGACCACCATACGATGGTCATTAGTGCGAGTGGCAATGGCTTCTACCCATTTAGAAACATAATCTACGGCCACAAGAATATACTCAAAACCAAACGATATAGGAAACGGGCCCATAAAGTCTATCCCCCAACAATCAAAAATTTCCAAAATAATGACAGGATTTTGGGGCATTTCATTTCGTTTGGAAAAGGCCCCTAATCGTTGGCATCGGTCACACCTCAAACAGAAGTTATGCACATCCTTGAACATCGAGGGCCAATAAAATCCGCTTTGAAGGATCTTAGCGGTAGTTTTCTTGGCAGAGAAATGACCCCCGCAAGCCAAGGCATGGCAAAACTCAATGACACTAGAAATCTCACTATCCGGAATGCATCGTCTCACAATTTGGTCAGAGCAATACTTATAAAGGTAGGGCTCATCCCAAAAGAAGCTACGCACATTGCGTAGGAACTTAACTCTGTCAACTTTCGCCCATTGCGAAGGCATCTGGCCAGTCACTAAAAAATTAGCAATGTCTGCATACCAAAGAAGATGATCAGGAGAAGTAGTGCTTATGTGCATGATATGCTCATCAGGGAAATGTTCATTAATTGGGTGGTCACTCGATTCAGACAGATGAAGTGGCAAGCGTGACAAGTGGTCAGCCACCACATTCTCTACTCCTTTCTTATCTTTAATCTCCAAATCAAACTCTTGAAGGAGTAGCATCCATCTAATCAGACGAGGCTTGGCCTCTTTTTTGGCAAGAAGATATTTCAGAGCTGCGTGGTCAGTAAACACTGTGACACGAGATCCCACCAAATATGACCTAAACTTGTCGAGGGCAAATACTACTGCTAGAAGCTCCTTTTCCGTAGTGGTATAATTCACTTGAGCTTCATTAAGAGTCTTACTAGCATAGTAAATGACAACAGGCTTCCCCTCTCTCCTTTGCCCTAAAACAGCTCCCACTGCGAAATCACTCGCATCACACATAAGCTCGAATGGTAAAGACCAGTCCGGGCTTTGGACAATTGGTGCAGTGGTGAGTAGGTGTTTAAGTCTGTCAAACGCCTCTTGGCATGAGGTTGTCCACTCAAAAGGAACATCGTTAGACAACAATGAGCATAAGGACCGGGCAATAGAACTAAAAGACTGGATGAATCGCCGATAAAAACCGGCATGGCCAAGGAATGATCTCACGTCTTTCACACATCTAGGGGTAGGCAAATTTTGAATCAACTCTACTTTTGCTTTGTCAACCTCGATCCCCCGACATGATACTATATGCCCCAAAACTATCCCTTGTTGTACCATGAAATGGCACTTTTCCCAGTTCAGCACCAAATTACTCTCCTCACAACGCACTAACACCTTTTCAAGGTTGGACAAGCACTCATCAAATGTATCACCATAAACAGAGAAATCATCCATGAACACCTCCAAGAACCGCTCGACCATGTCACTGAAAATGCTCATCACACACCTTTGAAAAGTCGCAGGTGCGTTACATAACCCAAACGGCATGCGTCTATACGCAAATGTGCCGAATGGACATGTGAAAGTGGTCTTTTCTTGGTCCTCTAGTGCTATCTCAACCTGATTATATCCTGAATACCCATCTAGGAAGCAATAGAAAGATTTTCCTGCTACTCTCTCAAGCACCTGGTCTAGAAAGGGAAGTGGAAAATGATCTTTCCAAGTCACCGCATTCAAGCGTCTATAATCAATGCACATACGCCACCCAGTCTGGGTACGTTGAGGCACTAACTCACCTTTCTCGTTCTCAACCACAGTGACGCCTGACTTCTTAGGAACAACCTGAGTAGGACTCACCCACTTCGAATCAGAGATGGGGTAAATGATACCCGCATCAAGCAACTTAAGCACCTCCCCTTTTACAACTTCCTTCATATTAGGATTTAGCCGTCTTTGCATTTGCCTCACCGGCTTAGCATCATCTTCGAGGTATATATGATGAGAACATACTAAGGGACTGATACCTCGAAGATCCGCCACAGTCCAACCCAATGCTCGACGGTGAGCACTCAACACTGCTAACAATCTCACTTCCTGTTCTTTCTCCAAACTTGCTGACACTACTACAGGAAATGTCTCACCCTCCCCTAGGAATGCATATTTAAGCTCACTCGGTAATGGTTTCCTAGAAGGGCAAGGGGGACACTCAATTGATGGTTTGGGCTTAATCAAGGAAGGCTCCAAAGACTCAAAAATTGGTATCCAACCACTAGCTACCATGACATTCTCAGTCTCTTCTATCAACTCTCCAGCATACCTGCAATTCTCTCCATCCAACACGACACATCTCTCACTCCTCACTAAAGCACACTCCAAAGGGTCCTCCAAGTAAGACTTCTCAAAGTACTCCTCACTCAAGGCATGGATCACATCCACCTCCCTAATATCCTCATACTCTCCCATTTGCTTTCCTACCCGAAAGATATTCATCTCCATGGTCATATTCCCAAACGAAAGTTTCATTACCCCACTTCTACAATTGATCACCGCATTCGATGTAGCAAGAAAGGGTCTACCGAGTATTACCGGAATGGATTGAGTAGGGTTTGAAATGGGTTGAGTGTCCAAAACTATGAAATCAACTGGAAAGTAGAACTTGTCTACTTGAACCAGTACATCTTCCACTACACCCCTAGGCATTTTTACTGAACGGTCAGCCAATTGCAATGTCACTCTGGTGGGTTTCAGCTCACCTAAGCCTAGTTGCTGATAAACAGTGTAAGGCAATAGGTTGACACTAGCACCCAAGTCCAGTAGAGCTCTGTCTACAATGTGATTTCCTATGATGCAGAAATGGTTGGACACCCTGGATCCTTATACTTAGGGGGTGTCTCCCGCTGGATTATGGCACTGGCTTGTTCTGTCAAGAAAGCCTTTTCCTTGACATTGAGCCTCCTCTTCACAGTGCACATATCCTTGAGAAACTTAGCATAAGAAGGGTTCTGCTTGATAGCCTCAAGTAACGGGATGTTGATTCTCACTTGTTTGAACATCTCATAAATTTCTGAGTTCAACATCTCATTCTTGCCCTTTGCTAATCTCTGGGGAAAAGGTGGTCTAGGCATGTGCTCAACAGGCTGGTCTATTGGCCTAACCAATGGCCCCTCACTGGTTTTCCCATCGCTCTCTTTTTCAACCTCTCCATTCTTTTTCTCCCCACTCCCAATCTTTTCGACATCTCCACTATCCTTTGAACCCAACTGTTCACTAGGAGTATTGGCTCTAGGGTCAATCGGCTTTTGAATGATTTTACCACTCCGCAAAGTGTTAATAGCTTGAACTTGCTCATGTGAGGTAGCACCCGAGGTCGACGACTCAGTCATGTTCGCCTGGCCTTTCGGGTTGGGAAAAGGTTGTGCTGGGAGTTTACCACTCTGAGTGGTACTCATAGCCTGGGTCAACTTAGAGACTTGACCCTTGATGTCATCCAAAGCCCGAGTTACTTGATTGTTGATGTTCAGTTGTTGTTGCATAAATTGATTAAGAGTATCATCAATTGGTCTCTTATGTGGTGGTTGGTATGCAACAGAACTGGGCTGTTGGAATTGGGATGATGGTAAAGGAGGTGGTTGCTGAAATGGTTGTCCCGAATTATCATTCCTCCAGGAGAAACCGGGATGGTTCCTCCACCCTAGGGGATAAGCATTGGAAGCTTGGTTTCCACTTTGGTAAGGGACATGTCCACTTGGGTATAAGGAGCATTACTTTGACCCCTATTCGGGAATGGACGATTTGGTGCATTGTTAATGTAAGCTTGACCATAGGCTATCTCCCTAAGCAAAGGCAATTCGGGGCACAAATTTGCATCATGCCCCATTTGATCACAAGCGGCGCAAACCACTTTCTTCTCAACCAACTTTTCCTTGTTCTTCAGTTCAAGGGACTCAAGCTTATGTTGCAAGGCGGATAACCTAGCCCGTAAATCGTCACTCTCACTCAACTCTAATTGGCGACTAGGTACCGAATACCTATGTTCAGAAGATGAGGGTGGTCCAATTTCCCAATCATTTGAATCTTCGGCTACCATGTCAAAGAAATCCATGGCATCCTCCGCAGTCTTATCAAAAAGGGTACCATTGCACATGGTTGAGACAAGTTGTTTGAGACTGGGAGTTAAAGACTCATGAAATATACTCACTAACCTCCATGGCTCAAATCCGTGGTGAGGACAAGCCATCAAGAGCTCCTTAAACCTCTCCCACGCACGACAGAAATTCTCATTAGACTTGCATGAAAAAGTGGTGATCTGTCGCCTATAGTGTTGAGTCTTTTGAGTTGGAAAATACTTCTTCAGAAACTCGGTTTGCATTTCGCGCCAAGTTCCAATGGAACGAGGGCGAAGGGAGCTAAGCCACAGTTTGGCTTTGTCCTTAAGGGAAAATGGGAACAGTTGGAGTCGGACAACATCCTCATTAGCATTCGGGTCTACACAAGTGTTAGATACTTCCTCAAACTCTCTCAAGTGGTTATACGGATTTTCAGAATCAAGACCATGGAAATTAGGTAGGAGTTGGATGATTCCTGGTCTTAAGGTAAAATTGCCCCTGTTCAAAGGCAAAATGATGCAGGAAGGTGTGGTTTGCCTAACCGGGTTAAGGTGATCCCTAATCCTCCTAATTTCCGGAGCTCCATCATCCCCATTTACACTTCCATCCCCTTCTAAATTTGCCATTAAGTCTGACGATTGGGAGTTTGTGACTGACGCTAAGATATGGGGCTCTAAAGGCTCACGAATGTAAGAAGGGTTACTATGATCGAGAATGACTTCGACAACCTTGCCTGACCTCAAAAACATGCAGTGGATTACTAACCTAAGTCTGTTTGGTTTGTTGTTGTGTTTTTTTTTTTTTTTTTTTTTTTCACAAATCTAAAAGAAGGAAAATCCTAAAATTAGAGAAAAGGAATTAAAATAAAAAAAATGAAATATACAAAAGAAAAGAAATAAGGAACGATATCACCTGGAAGTCCAAATGTAACCGCACCAGCAAGTGCTTTCATCCACAAGCTCTCTGAGTTCAGCACACACACACCGTTGTTCCCCGGCAACGGCACCAAAAACTTGACCGATCTCAAAATTCTCTCGGGTTCTCTCAAGTGTAAGAGGTCGGTTGTGTCTATTCTAGGTGAGTCCTAGGTCATCTCCACAGGGAACAAGGGGGTGCCTAAGTGTTGAACAAAACTTGATTTTGAAAACAATCACAAAAGTTTTAAAAAGAAAAGATGAAAATCTTTTTGGAGTTTTCAAATAAGTAATTGAAACTTTGATTGGGAAATAGCTAGGAAAAACAATTCAAAAATTTAAAAGAAATACACTTAAACTAAAAATGTCACACTAAAGAAGTAATCAATTCAAACACTTAACCAAATACGTGAATCAATTAAATACTCAAATTAATGAAAATACTTGGTTTTAACCTAGTCCGGTAATATCCTTGAAGGCTGAATTTGGATATGTAAGTACTCAACCTAATTCTTACACCTGTAACATTAGGTTGGTAGATTTGGCGTTAAAAACCCTTTTCATAAAGAATTCACAATTCTAGGTTTTTTTTTTCAGGTTCAAAATCACCGGAACAGGGAATTGACTTCGATTCACACGAGCATAATCAAAGTTCAACTGTATCACAGGCAATTCGATTTCGAAAATTAATCTAAAATTCCGTGCCTTACGTTTTTCAAACTATCCAAATTCCACTCTTCCCATTCAATTACACTCCTAAGTTAAAACCAAGAAAAAAAAACCTAACCTAGCATAACGGAAGCGTAAGAAAATTGATTCGAAAAGAAAAACATCTTCAATGTGCAACAGAACACAAAAACGAACTAAATCGAAAAGGTTTAAAACAGTTTTTAAAGAAAATCAATGCAAACTCTGCCTTCGAGCAACACAAAACGAACTTTAAGGACAAAACACAGAGAACATGGAATTCTTATTAAAGATGAACTAATAACTTAAAACTTACACGTAAATTGTATGCGAAAACAAAATCGTACTTGAATATTCCAAAGCGAAAAGCAACGAGCCGAATCCCTAGTGCAATTCGAAAGTAAATTTTACATAAAATCCCTGGAACAGAAAGTCTGAACGTCTCCTAGGGTTTTCCGACCGTGTCCTTATCAAAATTCTACCCTTTTATATTATTACAAAAGTCAGGGGTAAAATGGTAATATTACACTCTAAATTTCCTGCTGGACTTGTGCTAGAAGAGTACCCATGGGCGCCCATGCTTGAGGCTGGGGCGCCCATGCTTGAGGTGTTTGATGAAGTCCTCAAAGAACAGGCCAAAATCAGCAGGCATGACCCTCCTCTGTGGGCGCCCATCTGATAAAGAGTGGGGCGCCCAAGGTCAGACAGGGGCGCCCATAGGTCTAGGTGGGGCGCCCATGTTGGCTGCTCTCCAACTGTTCGATGAAAGGCCTCTGAGAACCTGCTCCTCTCCCAAAATTAGCTCTCTGTGGGCGCCCATCTGCTAGGGTGGGGCGCCCATGCTTCTGGTGCATATTATCCCACTTTGTTTCCTTGCTCTTTTGACCTTTCTTTTCATCCTCCTTCACCAAGTGAAGCACCAAAACCTACAAAAGTCCAAAAGCACATAAATTAGCTTCTTTCCTTAAAAGATAAGAGATTTATGTAATTAAAACACCTAAAACCATTCACATTATCATAGTAAGTGTGCATTTTATGTGCTCAATCATTTAATATCTGTTGTTGTTGCCTTTCTTCTTCAAGTAACTAGGTATACCAGTCACTGGGAGATAATGGAAGGACCCTGGGAATGGTAGTTGGTAAGGGTGTGGTTTGGCTAGAGGATGATTTAATAGGTATCATAGCATATGATTTTTTTGATATTGGTTGTTGGGTTGATGAAGGTGGTCTAATAGGTTTAGGAGGCATGGTTGCCCTGCAAGAATTCACGGGTAAGAAAATCAGGGATGGAATTTGCTTCTCCTTTGATGTATTCAATCTTATAATCAAAAACTGATAAAATAGCTTGCCATCTTGCAAAATTTGTTTTGATGCAATATTTTGAACATCTTTTTGTAAAACATGTTTGGCAGCTTTGCAATCAATTCTAATTAAAAATTCTTGATTTAATAAATCACTTTGAAATTTTTGGATGCATAATACAATAGATAAAATTTCCTTTTTAATAGTGCTATAATTCCTTTGGGCATTAGTCCATGTTCCTGATGTAAACCGGACTAATTGTTCTTGATGGTGGCCAGGAAGACGTTGTTTTAGGATACCACCGTATCCTAGATCTGATGCATCTGTTTCTACAATTTTATAGGCTAGAGGGTTTGCTATATGCAAACATGGTAAAGACTTAAGATGTTGTTTGAGTTGTTTGATAATTTGGGTATGCTGAAGAGACCATGGGGGAGGATTTTTCTTAAGCCTTTCTCTTAATGGAGTAGCAATGATACTAAGTTTTTGATAATATTCTGAAATATAATTGAGGCTCCCTAAAAACCTCTGAAGTTATTTTTTATTTTTTATTTCATTAGGAAATTTACTTGCAAATTCTAAGGCTCCTACAATTGGAGTGATTGTTCCTTGATCAATGTAATGTCCAAGAAATCTTATCCTAGTTTGAAAAAGATTAATTCTTGATGGAGAAACCACTAAACCATTTTTCTTTATAAGATAAAGGAAAGTGTTTAAATGCTTCCAATGAGATTGAATACTATTTGAGAAGATTAATATATCATCAATGTATACTATTGAGAAATCAGAATATGGGTTAAAGATGTCATTCATGATTTTTTGAAATTCACTTGGAGCATTTTTTAATCCAAAAGGCATTACATTCCATTCATATTGTCCAAAAGGGACAGTGAATGCTGTTTTATATTTATCTGATTCTGAGATCTGGATTTGCCAAAATCCAGATTTTAAATCAAATTTTGAATATATTTTAGCAAGTACAAGCCTCTGAAGGAGATCTTGATTGGATACCTTATCCATTGCAAAACGTCATTCAAAGGTTTGTAATTTATTACTAACCTTGGAATTCCTCTTTCTATTTCAGTATTTTTATTTACATAGAAAGCAGCACAACTCTAGGGAGATTTGGATGGTCTTATCAGTTTTTTATCTAATAAATCTTGGATTTCCTTTTTGCAATAATCTAAGAGTTCTTGATTCATTTGGATAGGTCTAGCTTTTGTTTTAATCTTTGATTCCTGAAAATCTTTAATATAAGGAAGGGTGACTATATGGCTTTTCCTTTTCCAAAATGCATTTGGAATAGTAGAGGAAACTTCTTTAATTATTTTATTTTTAAAATTTTCAATTGCTAATTGCATCTGACTATCTTGAAGTTGATTTTTGATTTGTTGACACACTTTTTCTTGTTTTAGGAGCATTAAATGTTTTTCTTTTGATATGATTTTTGAGATACTATTTATTTGGATTTTTTCTATAGCTATATCTTTTAAAATATTCAAATCTTTAATATTAAGAGGATTAAGAAATTCAAATATAATTTCTTGGTCAAATATATTGGTAGAAATTCCTTTAGGAGATACAGTCATGGGTTGGATAAGATTTAAGAAAGGTGTTTCTAATATTACTTCTCTATTTAAATCTTTTACTAAAATAAATGGAGTTTTTATGCATATATTTTGATTACATACATGGGTTCTTGTTAATTTATATTTGACTTTTAATGGCATACCATTAGCAGATGATAGTCTTTCTTTTGTTGGTTCAAAATATTTTATGGGTACTAATCCTTCTTGTATACAGTTAAGGTCAGCACCAGAATTAAAGAGTGCAGTAGTATTAATAGTATATTCTTTATTAATTACAATTTTTAATTTTACATTCCATTTTTGGTAGGATATTTAGGTTAATAGGAAAATATCATTTTTTTTATGTTCTTTACTATAGGTTAACAAGGTTTCTTGATCGAAGGTTGAGGCTATAATATCCTTAATATGTTGATTTTTTAGAATTAATACTTGTTTTGTTAATTCTTGAATCTCTGATTTTGATAGTCCCAGTTCCTGTTTTAGAGTTCTAATTTCCTTTTTAATTTCTTTTATTTCAAGTTTAATGTCTTCTATTGGAATTTTTTGTAATTTCTGAGGTTGCTTAGCCTTTTTTAATATTGAATCTAGATCATAACAATTTTCTACAATCTTTTCTTTATTCTTCTTAGTCTGTTGAAGGTTTGCTTTTAATTTTAATAAATAATTTCTTTTTAACTGAGGGTCTTCTATATCTTCAATCATTTCCATAATTAGTTCTTGTTCTCTGGTAATAACATTACAATGACAGTTTTGTTTGATAATTTTGCTACTAGATGAATTATCAGATATTTCTGTATTAGATTCAGTTGATGATGTAATATTATTTATTTCAAAGTCATTTTGAGAATTTTGATTTTTCATATTCTGATTCAGAATTACTTAACATCAATATTTCCAATTGTTTTTTGAGGTGTTCATCAATATCTAAGGAATTTATTTTATCTTTTAATGGACAATTATTTTTATAATGTCCTATTTTTCCACATTTATAACATATTGGGGGTATTTTCTGATTGTTAATAGGCTTTTTCGATTTTTTCTTATGTTGGAATTGATTTGGTTTATTTTTGTAGGGCTTTTTGTAAAAAATATCTTGACTAGGTTGTCTTTTCTTTTTATAATAGGGTTTTGGTATTAGCTTTTTATGTTTTTTATGTTTTCTTGATGGAGGTAAGTTTTGTTTAGCTAATCCAAATTGTTCACAAAATGTGCCTAACTCTTTATGTGATTGTGTTAATTCTCTTTGTAATCTTTGGTTTAATTGGAAATTAGTACAAATTTCAAATGCTATGTCTTTTATAATGTCTGATATATCTGGAAATGTTAAATGTTCATAAGGTATTATGCCTTCATTTTGTTCTCTTAACCTAGTTTTTACTTTTTCAGCAAATAATCTTGGTAATCCATCAATAAATTTTTCTTTCCAGAACGGGAGACGCTGATCATCTCTCATTCTAAGTTTTGTTAAAAATGTTTCTTCATACCTTCATACCGGTGATAGTCTTGAAGTTTTGGACATTTTAAGTTTGTTAAGATTATAGACGATCTTTCTTTAATTTTTGATGTGTTTCTTATAAAATATTTAACAATAGAAAATATTAAAGTATTGACAGCGTCCTCTATTATTGTTGGATTATCATCTTCATCTTCGACTTCTATAGGTTCATTAAATTCATCAGTCTTGATAGCATTTAATATATTATCTTTTTCTGATTCAGTAAGGTATTTATCCCACCAAGTTTTGAGTCTTCCAGAAAATCCGGATATAAGAATTTCTGCTACGACTCTATCAGAACATTGTTTTTTCATTTTGTAAGCACTTGCAACCATTGTCATTTCTTGTAATTTATTAATCTTTTGATATTCTATTAATCCATCTAAATTCCATTTATAGATTCCAGTACATTTGAAAAATTGAGTTGGTTCAACTAATTCTTCATATTGTTGATCTGGGAAAGATGGTCTTGGATAATAATTTTTTATTTGTTTTGTATTATGTTTGTTATGATTCCATCTGGCCATATTGATTGTTTGATCTTGAGGAGTAAAAGTTTCTAATATTTCTTCAACTTCTGTTTCAGATAATTGTGATAATGTATGGATGGCTTTTATTGATGGAGATGGTGTTTCAGGAGCAATCATAAATGTCAATGTGTTTTGTAATTTCTTAATCTTATTATCAATATCTTGTATTAGATCTTTATCTTTTAATTGAGTATTGATTTTCTTAGGAATTTCGTGAGGAATAAATAAAGGTTTTTGATGTGAATTTTGACCTATTGCAGGTTCTGATTCTTGTAAATTATTTTCAATTCTATTTAATTGATCACTAATTGTTTTAAGGTTTTGATTTGTAAAGTTATTTTGTTCTAGGATTTTTTGTATATCTCTAGATGTTATATCAGACTCTAATGGCGATTTCATTTTATAAGGTGAAGCCTTAATGATTGAATTTCTATATTGGATAAATATTTCTTCATGAGGTGGATGGGTAGATTGTCTAGTACCTTCTGATGTATTCCATTGTTGGGTTTTTTGGGTAACATTTATTTCTTTGGTAAAAGGATAATTTATAGAATTATTGACAGCAAAATTTTCAAACCAATCAAAAAATCTAAAATGAGTTTTATAATTTTGAACATGTTTGTAAAATTTTTCTCTTATTGGTATTCTGGCAACTTCATCAAAATTTGATAAGAACCATTCTCTTTTTTGATCGTTTTCAGATGATTCAAAATCTTTCTTTAATATACTTTTGTTCATAATAAATTCTCTATCTATGACAAATATTTGAGGGTCGTCTTGCATTTGGGATTGAGTTGGGGACATATGTTCAGAAGATTTATCTTCATCATTGATTGTACTATGAAAAGTACAATCATTAACCTTAATTAGTGATTTGTTAGGTGGATTTATATCTTAAAAAGATGATAAATTGTTTTTAAATGCATTCATGAGGAATTCTTGTGATTTGCAGGTGTTTGGGACTAAAATGGATGAAGTTGGGCTAAATTGGATGAAATCAAGAAGTTGGTTCGAACACATGTTTGAACCAACTGTTGTTCAAACCAATGTTCTAACAACAGAAGGCAAACCAGAAAAAGATGCAGCAGATTTTGGCTAAGTGTTGGAAAAAGTGGTTCAAACCAATGTTCAAACCATAGGATGTTTGAACATTGGTTAGAACAACAGAAGCCAAGTATAGACCAACAAGTGCTGAAATTGATTAAGGCAAATTGGTTCGAACCTTTGTTCAAACCACATCTGGTTTGAACTTTGGTTCGATTGACAGAAGGGTGAAAAGTTGCAGAGCTTAAAAAATTTCTAAGTCCAAGACTTTGGTTCGAACTTTTGTTCGAACCAACCTTTGTTCAAACATTGGTTCGATCAACAGAAGCTGTGCAAGGTTCAACTGGAGGAAAATTTTCTAAGTCCCAAACTTTGGTTCGAACCCTTGTTCGAACCAACCTTGGTTCAAACACTGGTTAGAACAACAGAGGCCATGCAAAGTCTAATTGGAGTGAAATCTGACTAAGTCCCAGAATTTGGTTCGAACCTTTGTTCGAACCAATCAGCCTGTTCGAACCTTTGTTCGAACCAACCTGCAACTCGAGGATCCTGAAATTCAGCTTTTGAGAAATGGGCAGTTATGTACTTTTACATGTTATATTTCATATATATATGTACGAAGGAGGTCGTTTAGGGATATACAGATTCATTTCTTTCAGTTAAGCTTTCCTTTTAGAGAGAGAGAATTGTAGAGAGAGAAAGTGATTCCATCTTCATTTCTTTGAATTCTTGTATCAGAATTTCAGTTCTATGAATGGATTTACTTCAATTTTTATTGTTTTCTTCTTTTATGATGTTTGAGTAGACTTTTCTCTTGGATTCAAGGCAAGTTTCGTAGTTGATTTGCAAGAATTTCAAGGTAATGGGCTTAATGTTGAAATCTTATGTGTTAAAGGAAAAATCTATGTTTGATTTGAATTGATTATTGATTTTTGAGTTGAGATTTCAATTGAACTCCAATTTTGTATGGTTTATGGCCTTTACTTACAGATTTCTACATAGAATTATCATGCCTTTCTTTTAGATTTGTATGGCAATTGCTATTCCTAGGATTTGTATGTAAGATCTATGAGCTATGCCTATTAGGTGTTTGATTTGAATTCTCAGCAGATTTTTGTTCTTAATTTCTTACTCAAATCAGATTTGGATTGTTCTAAGTGGTTTTATTTCTAGATTATCTTTTGATCTACCCTTTTTAGGTGTAGAATCCTTGGAATTTATTGTCAATCACTACGAGCTTGTTTTGGATCCAAGGTTTTCTTAAATTTGTTTTTAAAACATTTTATCCAAACAACCATTTCTAAAACCAAATTGAATCTCTATCATTCATTGTGGGGTTGAAAATTTGTCTAAAACCTTTTCCAAGAATCATTTGTTCACTAATTTTTACTAAGGCTCTCTGTGGACACGATCCGGTTCTCACCGGTTATTGTGCTTCAATAGACACCCTGCACTTGGGGTCGAGCCAATATTGATACATTGGAATCGAGCAAGCACTTTTTGGCGCCGTTGCCGGGGAGCCTTAAGCAACGGTGAACGACGATCTTGGGAAGTTTGGGCGGATTCATCCTCACCACCATTTCCAACGACGAATTACACACTTGTTGGGTAATCTCGTTCCATCATCATTTCCATTTTCATTAGTTGTTTTTGATTTGAAATAAGTTAGTATTGGTAAACATTCATAAATTGCTTGTGCTTGTGCATTTGTTGCATCTTGTGCATGCATCTCAGGTCCGGTAGGATTGTTCAATCAATCTTGCATCCACAACATCAACCTATAGAGGAATTCATCGAGTTTTCATTAACTTCATCATCCACATCATCTACACCACAATCACCATTATCATCATCTGTTTCTACTGATTTAGCGCATTTAATGGAAAATTTGGGAGACAATGGGCAGGATGGCCAGGAGGCCATAGCTCCTTTAGATGCACGACCATTGAGGGAGTTGTTGCACCCCGTGCGACAAACTACCCCTTCTTGCATAATCCTTCCTCTAAATCAGAGGAATTTCACTTTTAAGCTTGGCACAATACAATTGTTACCCACATTTCATGGCATGGATTCGGAAAACCCATACACATACATGAAAGAGTTTGAGGATGTGTGTGCTACTTGCATGGATCAAAATGTGAGTGAAGACACCGTAAGGTTGCGGTTGTTTCCATTTTCTTTGAAGGATAAGGCCAAAATATGGCTCAATTCCTTAAGACCTCGCTCCATTGGCACATGGAGAGAAATGCAAGCGGAATTTTTGAAAAAGTATTTCCCAGCTCACAGAACATTAATGATGCAAAAACAAATCATGAATTTTTCATGTCAACCGGGTGAGTCATTTTTTCATGCATGGGAGAGGTTTAAAGATTTATGTAATGCATGTCCTCATCATGGATTTCCAATTTGGCGGCTGTGTAGTTTTTTCTATGATGCATTGCCATCTGAGCATAAACAGTTAGTGGGTACCATGAGTAATGGTCCAGTTTCTTGATAAGTCGGCTGAGGAAGCCTATGAGTTTTTGGAAGAGTTGGCTGAAAATACCAAATCTTGGGAAGGTAACATCACCTTCACCTTTAGAGTCTAGAGGAGTCCAAGCACAATCTAGCGGGAAATTAAGGTTGAATGATAGTGACGATTTGAGTGCTAGGATAGCTTCTCTCACTAGGAAGGTAGAGTTACTTGAGACAAAGAAGGTGAACATGATAAGTGAAAGAGAAGTGAGATGTGTCATTTGTGAGGTACCTGACCATAGCTACTGATGAATGCCCCACGGTTCCAGCTTTCAAGGAAGTTTTGTATGGGCAAACTTCAAACACAAACACCTCACACAATTTCCCTAAGCCATACTCCAGTCAAACTCAAGCTCAGTCAGGACATCCTCCCCTTCCTAACCAATATCACCCTGGGTTGAGAAATCATCCCAATTTTTCATGGAGGAATGATTCATCTAGTGCACCCTACCCCCCACAATTCAATTCAAACCCTTCTCAAGGTCAACCACAAGGTCCATCTTCTAGTTCTTCCAACCTCAATATAGGAAGTCATCATTAGAGGATACCCTTCAGCAGTTTATGCAAGGTCAAATTGGTATTAACAATCAAAGTGCTAAGAATCAAGAGCAAACCAATAGAGCCATTGAGGATATTAGGAACCAATTGACCAAGCTCATTCAAAGTCAGAGTCAAACTGAAAAGGGTAGATTGCCTTCACAAACCATCCAGAACCCTCAGGGTCAAGTTCATATGGGAGAAACTTTAGGTGAAAAATCGACCCATGAGCATGTGCAAGCAATCACTACATTGAGGAGTGGAAGGGTAGTTGAAAAACCAGATGATCCGAGGTTGTTGAGAGTCAATGATAAAGAGGGAATGGTTTATGGAGAAAAGGGGGAGAGTAGTGAACAAGGTGAGAGCAAAATAGAAAAGAAACAAAATGATGATGAGGGAAAGAGAAATGATGATGATGATGTGGTGGAAGAAGTTGTGAGAAATGAGAGAAATGAGAAAATGAAAAAGAACAAGGTTGAGAAGAATAAGGATGAGAATAAAGAGAGAGAACAAGTTGTAGGTTTCCAACCCCGACCACCATTTCCAAGCCAATTGAGCAAGTCAAAGAAAGAGTTGTTAAACTCTGAAATTTTTGAGGTTTTCAAGCAAGTAAGGATCAACCTACCCCTATTAGATGCCATCAAACAAGTTCCATCTTACTCCAAGTTCTTAAAAGACCTTTGTACTGTTAAGAGGAGAGTGAGTGTCAAGGAAAAGGCTTTCATGGCAGAACAAGTTAGTGCCATTCTTCAATATAAGACCCCACCAAAATACAATGACCCAGGGTGTCCTACCATAGCATGTGTCATAGGTGAGCACAAGGTGAAACAAGCCCTACTAGACTTAGGAGCTAGTGTCAACCTTCTCCCTTACACAGTTTATCAACAGTTGGGCTTGGGGGAACTTAAGCCGACTAGAGTGACCTTGCAATTAGCTGATAGGTCGGTTAAGATTCCTAGGGGCATTTTGGAGGATGTGCTCATTCAGGTTGATAAGTTTTGCTATCCTGTGGACTTCATTGTTTTAGACACTCAGCCCACCCCTCAAGGTTCCATTCCACCTGTTCCTGTCATTTTAGGAAGACCTTTCCTAGCAACTACTAATGCGGTCATCAATTGTAGGAATGGTCTTATGAAAATTCTCTTTGGGAATTTGACAGCTGAAATGAATATCTTTAGAGTTGCTAAGCAACCCATGGAGGAAGAGGAGGATATAAGAGAGGTGGACTTGATTCAGACAGTTATGGAGGAACATGTTGAGAGGGAGTTTGTTGGAGATCCTTTGGAGAAGGCATTGATATTAGGAGATGGAAAAGATTATAGGGATGAGGTTGATGATGAAGATGTCTTGGAGGTGTTGAGTTGGTTAGATAGTGCACCCATCATGTCTATAGAGCAGTCTGACCAATCTATAGAAAACCTTGCCCCAAACATGGTCAACCCTAGATCCTCCATTGTCAAGCCACCCAAGCCTGATAGGAAACCTCTTCCTAGTGAGCTTAAATATACATTTTTAGGAGAGGAAGAGTCATACCCAGTGGTCATATCTTCTCAGCTTACTAAGGACCAAGAAGAGAAGCTTGTAGAGATGTTGAAAAGACACAAGAAGGCACTAGGTTGGACAATAGCAGACCTTCATGGGATTAGCCCACTCATTTGCACACACTCCATTTACCTAGAGGAGGGGGCTAAACCAGTGAGACAACCTCAGAGGAGGTTGAATCCTAACATGAAGGAGGTAGTTAAAGGAGAAGTCCTTAAGCTCCTAGATGCTGGGATCATATATCCCATTTCTGATTCTCAATGGGTGAGTCCCACCCAAGTTGTGCCAAAGAAGTCTGGAGTTACGGTTGTTAAGAATGAGAGCAATGAACTTGTGCCCACTAGGATTCAGACAGGGTGGCGCATGTGCATTGACTATAGGAAGTTAAATGCCGTGACTAGGAAAGACCACTTCCCCTTACCCTTTATTGATCAGGTCTTAGAGAGGGTAGCTGGACAACCATTTTATTGCTTTCTCGATGGATATTCTGGATATAACCAAATCGAGATAGCCCTTGAGGATCAAGAAAAGACAACATTCACATGTCCTTTTGGTACATTTGCTTACCGGCGCATGCCTTTTGGTTTGTGTAATGCGCCGGCCACATTTCAAAGGTGCATGATGAGTATTTTTAGTGATTTTGTGGAGAAGTTTCTTGAGGTATTCATGGATGATTTCACTGTGTATGGGAGTGATTTTGATGCATGTTTGAGGAATCTAGAGAAGGTGTTAACAAGGTGTGAAGAGAAAAATCTAGTGTTGAATTGGGAAAAATGTCACTTCATGGTGACACAAGGTATTGTCCTAGGCCATGTTGTTTCTTCTAGGGGTATTGAAGTAGATAAGGCTAAGGTAGAAATCATTCAAAAGCTTCCAACCCCTAGGTGTGTGAAAGATGTGAGATCATTTCTCGGCCATGCAGGGTTCTATAGGAGGTTCATTGCATCTTTTAGTGCTATAGCTCGACCATTGTGTAACCTTCTAGTTCATGATGCACCTTTCGATTGGACCCTTGAGTGTCAGGTTGCATTTGAAAAATTGAAGGGGCTACTCACTTCAGCTCCTATCATTCAGACACCTGACTGGACCTTTGCCTTTTGAATTGATGTGTGATGCCAGTGATTGTGCCATAGGTGCAGTCTTGGGCCAAAGGAAAGATAAAAGACCTTATGTACTATACTATGCCAGCAAGTCCCTTAGTGACACCCAAAAGAATTACACCACAACTGAAAAGGAGTTATTGGCAATAGTATATGCACTAGATAAGTTTAGGTCTTATTTGATTGGCTCACATGTCATAATTTACACAGATCATGCTGCCCTTAAATACCTCCTCACCAAACAAGACTCCAAGCCTAGGCTGATTAGATGGATTCTATTGCTTCAGGAGTTTGATTTAGAGATTAAGGATAAACGGGGGGTAGAAAATGTGGTAGCGGATCATCTTTCTAGACTTCCCCAACAGGACTTGATAGCTTATGACCCTCCCATTAATGAGACTTTTCCAGATGAGGATTTACTTCTTGTGTCTACCATTGAGTCTTCCCAAATTCCTTGGTATGCTGACATAGCAAATTATTTGGCTTCAGGCATGATACCCTCTCATTGGACTTTGCTGGATAGGAAGAAATTCTTTAGGAATGTGAAATTCTTTTTCTGGGATGAGCCTTATCTTTTCAAGTACTGTCCAGACCAAGTCATTAGGAGGTGTATTCCTGATAGTGAGTTTCAGAGTGTGATGCGATTTTGTCATACCTTGGCATGTGGTGGACACTTTTCAGCCAAAAAGACTGTGGCCAAGATCTTACAATGTGGATTGTACTGGCCCACTATGTTTAAGGATGTTCATGCATTTTGCCTTGCATGTGATAGATGTCAGAGGCTTGGAGGCCTAACTAGGAGAAATATGATGCCTTTACACCCCATTTATGTCTTGGATATCTTTGATTGTTGGGGAATGGATTTTATGGGGCCATTTTTGAATTCCTTTGGATATGAATACATTTTGGTGGCCGTGGATTACGTGTCTAAGTGGGTAGAGGCCATTCCCACTAGAACAAATGACCATCGGGTAGTGATCAAGTTTTTAAAGGAAAATGTGTTTTCTCGATTTGGCATGCCAAGGGCAATGATTAGTGACAGAGGGACACATTTTTGTAATAGACCCGTAGGTATGTTAATGAAAAAATATGGGGTAGTTCATAAGGTGGGAACAGCCTATCATCCCCAAACTAGTGGTCAAGCTGAATTAGCCAATAGGGAGATAAAGAGGATAATTGAGAAAACTGTGAACCCAACTAGGAAGGACTGGTCTTTGAGGTTAACCGATGCATTATGGGCATATAGAACAGCATATAAGACCATTTTGGGTATGTCTCCCTATAGGTTGGTTTACGGGAAGGCTTGTCACTTGCCTGTGGAGATGGAGCACAAGGCATACTGGGCCATAAGACAATTCAATGAGAACATAGATGAGTCAGGCATTCAAAGGAAGTTACAATTGAATGAATTAGAGGAAATTAGGCATGATGCTTATGAGAACTCAAAGGCCTCCAAGATCACCATGAAGAGGTTGCATGATTTGAGAATTTTGCAAAAAGAATTGCATATAGGCCAGAAAGTCCTTTTGTATGACTCTAGGTTGCACCTTTTTCCTGGAAAATTGAAGTCAAGATGGGTTGGACCTTACATTGTCAAATCTATGAATGAATTTGGGGCATTTGAGATTGAAAACCTTGTGGATGGGCAAGTTTTGCAAGTGAATGGCCATCGTTTGAAACCGTATCTTGAAAATTTTGTGGCCGAGGTGGAATCTTGGGAGTTGGAGGACCCACCTCCATTTGAATGATTGGAAGTTTTGAATCAATGAATAAAGTAAATTAGGAGTAGTGTTTAGGTTTATATTTCTTTTTCTTTTATTTTACTGAATTATCATTTATGATTTGGGTTTCCTTATTTGCTCTCTTAACAATCTTTGTGAGCTTTGATGAATTTAGCTTGACAGTGTCATCCAAGTTGGGGGGAACAAGGAAGGAGATTCAATTCAGGTGACATCATTTGTGTGCATTAATTCAGGTATTTTTACAAAGGATTTGATTGACTAAGGTAATTTCCTTCCCATATTCATGATGATTTGATTGCATATTTCCACATTGGGGACAATGTTCAATTTAAGTTGGGGGGAAAGGTAACCATATTCATGATGGTAATTGTTGTGTTGGATTGATGTTGCATAACATGTTATAACCTGAGCATGAATGTTTCAAAAAAAAAAAAAAAAATCAGAAAATCAGAAAAAATTTTGCAAATTTTGAAAATTTTTGGTTAATTTTAAGAATTTGAGTCTTTTTAAATTCTTTTGGTAAATAATAGATTTAGAGAATCTAGTCTTGGTGACAATTCAATTCAGTTCTTATGAGCTAAGGCAAGAAGAGGTAAGATTCAGAGCTGAGCTAAACTGATATGGGATTTCTGATGTACATTGGTTCGAACCCATGTTTGAACAAAAGATTAAGAGGAGTTTGTTCGAACCAATGTTCAAACTAGCAGTTTGTTCGAACCCCTGTTCAAACCAAGTCAGTCAGAGTAATTTGTTCGAACCTTTGTTCGAACCAACTGAGAAAAGTTAGTTTGTTCGAACCAGTGTTCGAACCATTGGTCTGTTCGAACCCTTGTTCGAACAATCGGGCAATCCAGGCAGACTATAAATAGACCACTTCAGAAATTTTAGGGCTCATTTCACTGTTTTGGGTCCTAACACTGGTACGAACGAAGAGAGTTCACTGGGCAGCTGGGGTGTTTGATTTTGAATCCGATTGGAAGGGGCCTTTCATTTTACAAACTCAAGCTTCAATTTAACTCTAATGGGAGTTGGATTCCGGTGGTGAGGAAGCTAGGGCTCGAATCTGAATTGAGTACAGAGGTAGGTTTCGGTACTGTAGCTGATCTCCATTTCGGTTTTGATAAAGCATTGTTGAAATTAGTTATTTCTGTGAGTTTGGGAAGTAATTGGAGTGATATTTTTTTGCTTGCAATTGAAGTTGTGGAAGAGCAATTAAGAAATTCACTTAGAAGGGTGTTTTCCTAATCTGGTTGAGTGTCTGTGAGCTGATTTCTTGAACTACCCGAAAATGGCTTCACCTAAGAAAGTGTATGAGAAGAGGAAGAAGGTTAAAGGAGCTGGTCCTCAACACTCAAAACCTGAAAAACTCACCCCAACCAAGAAAAGAGCAAAAACCCAATCCACTAGCCAACCTGGGACCCTACCTGCTGTTACATCAGCTGAGATCAGCCCAGTAATTGCCACTGACCAACCAAGCCATCAATTGGACCTCAATCCAACACCTACACCTCAGCCCACATCTAACCTACCCATTGAACAATTACAATCCCACCTCACCCCCACTTCAGAGCAAACACCAAGGACACCCCTGGAACCCCAATCAGAGGCCACTCCTGAAACCATTAGAAACCTGATTGAGGAGTTAAATGAGGAAGCTGGGAATGAGGAAGAAGAGGGTGATCCCTATGATGACTTCAAGTTCTCAAGTGCTCGAGCACAAAAGGGGTTTGATAAGTATTGGAGCAAGAGGTCTGTGATAGTGGAGAGAGGGATGGAGCTGAGTCATTTTCAAGGAGAAGAATTTAAATTGAAACAGAATTTTGAAGCAAGGAAATGGGAAAAATGGGCTCAATTTAGTGGAGTAGCTGTGGTTCCCATTGTCCAAGAATTCTATGCCAACATTTTGGACCTCAAGAAGGAAGAGAAAGATTGTATTGTGACTAAGGTGAGGGGAATTCACATTGAAGTCTCTCCTAAGGATGTGAGGAAATTTTTTGGATTGAAGGAGGAAAAGCAACCTCAATTCCCATTCTCAATTGAGGAAGCTCTTGATAAGGATGCTTTGGCTAAGGTATTGACTGGAAACCCCAAAGCTGAGTGGGGCCACAAGAAGAAGATTGCTAAGAATAGGTTGAATTCAAAGTTCAACTCATTGCACTTCTTAGCATGTTCACAACTCAATCCAGTGATGAACACTTCTGAGCTGAGTTATGAGAGGGGCTTACTTTTGTATGCAATTGACAAGGGATTGAAGGTGGAATTGGGGCAGCTCATATGGGAGAATATGGCTGAGGCTTCAAAGATAAAAAAGGGGGTCAGTGGATTGCCATTTGCTGGGTTCATCACCAAGTATGTCTGTAAAAAGAAAGTTGTATCTGAATTGGGAGAACAAGTGGCCAAGCCATTGGGGCATATCACTGCTTCATCTAGGGAAAGAAGTGCAAGCCATAAGAAGAAGAAAGAAGGGACCACAACTGAAGAAGTTATGGAGAAGATGCTAGAGAAGTGGGATGAAGTGAAGGTCAAACTTGGAGAGATTAAGAATGACCAGTACTTTATCAAGCAAGAGCTCCAAAGCCAAGGGAAGAGGATTGCAGCCATTGAGGCTAAGCTGGAGCTATTACTTTCTTCTACCACTGCTGGGACTTCATCAGTGCCATCCGAGGACCCTCCTCTTGGCTCTTAGATCTTAGGAGCTGTTTTGTTTTGTTGTCACCAAGCTAGGAGTTGTAGTACTTTTTGACTTTAGTTAATTTTGTTGCTTTATTGTAGGACTTTTTGACTTGTAGTAAGCCTGTGAAGTGAGCTTTGACATGTTTTTGTAATCAAAGGCCAAATTTGAACTTTTTGTAAAACTTGAAGTGGAATGAAATGAAATGAAGTTCCTTTTTAGTTCTTGACTTGGTTCAAAGCATTTACATGGTTGATTAATGCTCATTCTTGAGAATTGCTTGTGATTTATCCTTTAAGTCTTAATTGTCAACATGGAGTTCATAGTTTCAACACTTTTGAAGTTGTGTGAAATTAAATTGTGCATTAAGAAATTGTGTGAGTATGAACTCTTGGGACTTAAGTCGACTCAAGAAATGCATATTTTTATTCTCTAATAAGTGGAGACTAGCCTTGTGAGATTTGAGCCTTTAGCTTCCCTTGTTGAGTGGTTGAACTTAATCTCACATGTTTTTCACATCTATATTCTTTTAGTAGCTCTAATTACTTGTTTTGAATCTTTAAGCATGAGAAACTCATCAGCTGGAACCATGAACATTGGAATGGATTTGTCAACTCAATTGAACTCTTGGAAGTGAAGTAGGCCATCCTTGCATTGTTGAGCCTTATTGACCTTTCTTTCTTAATTAATTTTCCTTAGGAGCCAAGTTGAGCTATGAATGCATAATTCTTTTGGAGCCTTGAACAATACCCTAATCCTTACAAAATTTTAACAACCTACCTAAGTGCCTTAGTGATGTATAAGCTTAAGGGAGGTAGAATGAGCCAAAGGTAGTGGTAGTTTTGAGGAAATGGAAGGTTGATAAAAAGGAAAGAAAAGGAAAAGAAGAGTGATACAAGGATGTGTTTTTCAATTTCTAAAAAAAAAAAAAAAAAAAAAAAAAAAAAAAAGAGTTTGAAGAGAATTGACATATTTTTTTTTTTTTGGGAACTCAAAAAGGGTGAAAGAAAAGGAACAAAGAATGGAGTATGATTGAGAAGAGAAGGATCAAATTACACAACTAAGGCACATTTTGAATTATCCCTTCCCTTCCTTGGTACCACATTTAACCCCTTAGCCCCATTACAACCCAATAAAGACCTAATAGATCTAAGGTGTTAATTGAGTTGAATTTGAAGTTCTCAATGTGAAATAGTTCAAGCTTTCCATTGCTATGGATTATTCCTTTCATAGAGCTACACCAAGTCCAATATTCATTGAATTTTATCGTTTTTGACTTAAGGAAGGTTCTTACTAGAATTGGTTTTATACTTACTCTTATGAAAGAATCTTCCAAGAGTGTCTTACCCAATTCTCATTTCATTAAAGAGAGTATGCCCTGTGAGGATTGAAGTCAAGACTTGAGAGAATTCTTGTGCATCATTGAGTTAGATTTATGTTCTAGTGAGGAATTATGAGCATGATGGATTGATTCATGTTTTAAGACCATACAATGAATAGAGGGTTGCTCCTATGAAGTTCCATGTTAACTTTTAATTGTCTTGGGGAGTTGAACTTGAAAATTCAAAGGAATTTGCATTAAGATGTCATGTGCAACTTTGAATTAGGTTAAAGACTGAGAAGTGACCTCTTGTTGAGCTAATTTGCTAGGGCCTAGCAAATCTCAAGTTGGGGGGTGTGATTGTACTATGAAAAGTACAATCATTAACCTTAATTAGTGATTTGTTAGGTGGATTTATAGCTAAAAAGATGATAAATTGTTTTTAAATGCATTCATGAGGAATTCTTGTGATTTGCAGGTGTTTGGGACTAAAATGGATGAAGTTGGGCTAAATTGGATGAAATCAAGAAGCTGGTTCGAACACATGTTTGAACCAACTATTGTTCAAACCAATGTTCTAACCACAGAGGGCAAACCAGAAAAAGATGCAGCAGATTTTGGCTAAGTGTTGGAAAAAGTGGTTCAAACCAATGTTCAAACCATAGGATGTTTGAACCTTGGTTAGAACAACAGAAGCCAAGTATAGACCAACAAGTGCTGAAATTGATTAAGGCAAATTGGTTCGAACCTTTGTTCAAACCACATCTGGTTTGAACTTTGGTTCGATTGACAGAAGGGTGAAAAGTTGCAGAGCTTAAAAAAATTTTCTAAGTCCAAGACTTTGGTTCGAACTTTTGTTCGAACCAACCTTTGTTCAAACATTGGTTCGATCAACAGAAGCTGTGCAAGGTTCAACTGGAGGAAAATTTTCTAAGTCCCAAACTTTGGTTCGAACCCTTGTTCGAACCAACCTTGGTTCAAACACTGGTTAGAACAACAGAGGCCATGCAAAGTCTAATTGGAGTGAAATCTGACTAAGTCCCAGAATTTGGTTCGAACCTTTGTTCGAACCAATCAGCCTGTTCGAACCTTTGTTCGAACCAACCTGCAACTCGAGGATTCTGAAATTCAGCTTTTGAGAAATGGGCAATTATGTACTTTTACATGTTATATTTCATATATATATGTACGAAGGAGGTTTTTACAGATATACAGATTCATTTTCTTTCAGTTAAGTTTTCCTTTAGAGAGAGAGAATTGTAGAGAGAGAAAGTGATTCCATCTTCATTTCTTTGAATTCTTGTATCAGAATTTCAGTTCTATGAATGGATTTACTTCAATTTTTATTGTTTTCTTCTGTTATGATGTTTGAGTAGACTTTTCTCTTGGATTCAAGACAAGTCTCGTAGTTGATTTGCAAGAATTTCAAGGTAATGGGGTTAATGTTGAATTCTATTGTGTTAAAGGAAGAATCTATGTTTGATTTGAATTGATTATTGAATTTTGAGTTGAGATTTCAATTGAACTCCAATTTTGTATGGTTTATGGCTTTTACTTACAGATTCCTATATAGAATTATCATGCATTTCTCTTGAATTTGTATGGTAATTGCTATTCTTAGGATTTATATGTAAGAACTATAAGCTATGCATATTAGGTGTTTGATTTGAATTCTCAGCAGAATTTTGTTCTTAATTTCTTATTCAAATTAGATTTGGATTGTTCTAAGTGGTTTTATATTCAGAATATCTTTTGATCTACCCTTTTTAGGTGTAGAATTCTTGAAATTTATTGTCAATCACTACGAGCTTGTTTTGGATCCAAGGTTTTCTTAAATTTGTTTCTTAAAACATTTTATCCAAACAACCAATTCTAAAACCAAATTGAATCTCTATCATTCATTGTGGGGTTGAAAATTTGTCTAAAACCTTTTCCAAGAATTGTTTGTTCACTAATTTTTACTAAGGCTCTCTGTGGACACGATCCGGTTCTCACCGGTAATTGTGCTTCAATAGACACCCTGCACTTGGGGTCGAGCCAATATTGATACATTGGAATCGAGCAAGCAAGGTGTTAAGATATTTTCCACTTACATCAAGATTAAAAAGATTGTACATGTCGAGGAAAACAGCTCCAGATATGAGATGGCACAAGGAAAAGCGAGTAGATGATGGGATATTAAGGCATCCCGCTGATGGTGATGAATGGAAGAATTTTGACCAAACATATCCTGAATTTGCTAAAGAACCAAGAAATGTGAGGCTAGGTATAGCTACCGATGGGTTTAATCCTTTTGGAAATATGCACAATTCATATAGTATGTGGCCTGTCATAGTTACACCATACAATTTACCACCAAGGAAATGTATGAAAGAACAATTTTTCATGATATCATTACTTATCCCAGGACCAACTGCACCTTGTCGAAACATTGATGTTTATATGCAACCATTAATTGATGAGTTGAAGGACTTATGGGAAAAAGGTGTATGCACATATGATGCATCGTCAAGATGCATCTTTCAAATGCATGTAGCTGTGTTGTGGACTATTAACGACTTTCCAGCTTATGGTAATTTGTCAGGATGGACAACAAAAGGCTATATGGCTTGTCCTAATTGTAATGAAGAACATTCAACACAATCATTGAGAGGAAAAATTGGATACATGGGTGCTCGTCGTTTTCTTCCTGAGGACCATCCTTAGCGAAGGAGTAGGCTGTTTGATGGTAAGATTGAAAACCGACCAAGACCAAAGGTTTTAACAGGTGAACAAATACTTGAACAAGTGTCAGCAGGTAAGTTTGCACCCTATGGGAAGCATCCCCATATTCTGAAGAGGCAAAAATTGATGAGCAAATATGAAGCAGATAGTATCAAGAAAATAAACCTGAACTGGAACAAAAGAAGCATTCTTTTTGAGCTACCGTATTGGAAGACACTCAATCTCAGGCACAACCTTGATGTGATGCACATAGAAAAAAATATATGTGACAGTTTACTTGGCACATTGTTAAGCATTCCTGGAAAGAACAAGGATACCCCAAAAGCTCGCATGGACTTAAAAGATATGAAAATCAGAAAAACCTTATATTTTAAGGAGCGTCCTGATAGTAAAGTTGTAATGCCTTCTGCATTGTTCACATTGTCTCCACAAGAGAAACAAATGTTCTTAGACTTCCTACAATCTATCAAGTATCCAGATGGATATGCAGCAAACATTTTCAAATGTGTAAACACAAGAGATGGAAAGTTGTCAGGTCTTAAAAGTCATGACTGTCATGTTCTTTTACAAAAAGTCCTTCCAGTTGGGATGCGTGGTGCCTTAGTAAGGATATTTGCACTGCATTGTTTGAGTTAGGCAATTATTTTCAAGAATTATGTGCTAAAACATTGAATGTAAGTTATTTTGAAAAATTAGAAGAGTGTATAGTTTTGATACTTTGTAAGTTAGAGAAGATTTTTCCTCCTGCATTCTTTGATATCATGATTCATTTGCCTATTCATTTACCCCATGAGGCCAAACTTGGGGGGCCAGTGCAATATCGATGGATGTACCCAATTGAAAGGTAATGCTCTCTAATTTTATATGTGAAATTACACATTCAATGCCAAAATAAATGTCTAATATGTAACATATAGATTGTTTTATGACATTTATATGAAGGTATCTTGGCACATTGAAAAAGTTTGTTACAAATCGAGCTCGTCCAGAAGGCTCAATTGCAGAGGCGTATCTTGCGAAAGAATGTCTTGCATTTTGCTCAATGTATCTTGATGAGACTGAAACTGTGTTCAATAGAAAAGAGCGAAATTATGATGGTGGTGACCGTGGCCCTGGATTGGCAATATTCACTCAAAGTGTTCGTCCTATTCTTCCGATGTATCGACCTCCTGACATTACTTTAAAGAACGAGATATGGCTCATTGGTTTGTCCTTTACAACAGTTCAGAAATAGATCCATATTTAGAGTATGTTTTTGCATATATGTCTTTCTTATCAAAAAACAGCAAAATAATTAGCTATAGTTTATATTACATCTTGTATTTATTTAAATAGAGAGCACAAACGCATATTGGAGAGTGAAAGTACAAGGGATATCAGGAAGAGGCAAATGGAGCTATTCCCTAATTGGTTTAAATGTCGGGTAAGACATAATTGTAACTTTTTATTTTTTTTATTTATTCACCTAATTAACTTCAACACCAATTAATATGCACTACTTTACATTGTGTAGATGAATCACTTGAGATCTCAAGGCTCGTCAGAAATAACTAATGAATTATGGTCATTAGCTAATGGCCCTGATCCGCTAATAAGACAATATTCAGGTTGCATATCTAATGGAGTTCGATTCCATATAAAGGAGTTAGAAAGTCATCGAAGAAGTCAAAATAGTGGGGTAGTGGTGGAAGGAGACCATAGGGGACAAACTCATGACTTTTATGGTCTATTATGCAAAGTATGGGAAATGAGATATATGTTTGATCATCGAGTAATTTTGTTTCAATGCGAATGGTTTGATACTGGAAGTCGCAAGACTATATACACAGATGCATATTGTACTACCATAGATGTTAGAAGTCGATGGTATACAAATGACCCGTTTGTTTTACCAAATCAAGTGCAACAAGTTTTTTATGTCAATGATACGAAATTAGGCTTCGGTTGGAAAGTTGTACAACGTGTTCAACAACGTGGGATGTGGGATATACCAGAAATAATAAGTGAGGAAATGAATGATGATGAAACAGATAATGTGTTCCAACAAGATGAAAACATCGATATTCCTCATATTGTTACTGAAGATTACATTGGAGATGAACTATGTAGACATGATATTGAAGCCGAAATCGTTCAAAATGACTTGATTAACACAAAGAGGCAGACACATGATGAATTTATTGGTCTTGATCAATTTATATGTGATGAAGATGATGAGCTTGTGGAAATGGAGCACAATGATGATGAAGATGAGTTTCATGATGATTTTGACTCTGAGTGTGACTCTGATTCTCAGTCTAACAATGATTATAATGTGTAACCTTGATTTTATTGTAAGTTATTTGTTTAAAAATGTATAACTTGTACACTTACTGAGTTACATTAATCTTATAATTTGTACACTTATTATGTTACGTTTATTTTATACTTTGTAACATTTACTTAATTACTTTGTGATTACTTATATGTTCTTTACATATAATATTATATAGGTTGTGGATATGCCAGCCGGTAAGAGAGTAGGATTGAGCAGCCGACTGTCGACTACAGATGCTACATCTTCGGGGGAGTCACCTCGTGTTGATGGAGCCTTGGCATTAGGATCACCTGTGCTAGCAAACTCACCTACACATTCAGGAGAGTCACCATGTGTTGGTAGCAATGCAGGTTTTTAATACATTTGTTTTATATTCTATTATAATTTTTTTATATTTTATAAGTTTAATTGATTACTAACTATCGAAAAAAATAATAGCTTCTGCAGAAAAATCACGTGCTCGTGGCCCTACGAAGGGCAAAGGTGTGCAACAAGAACTTATTAAAAATAAAGGAAATAAGCTTTCAGTTAAAGTTTGTCCGATTGCAGCTACATTCATTGGAAAAAAATGCTTGTAAGATTGCTAATCAATTGGGCTTCCAAATTCGTCTTAAGGCACCGTTACAAGGTGTTAATACTTGGAGCAAAATCGATAGGGGCACTAAAGAAGTCATATTTCAGAATGTGTTGGTAATGTATTGTTTGAATTACATACTTTTGTTTGGTGGTTCTTTGATATTTTTGTGTTTATGATTAATAGGAATATATTACATGTGATATCTTGCAGCAAATGTTTGAAATTGAGGACTTTTCTGAGCAGTATGTTTAGAACGCCATTGAGCAAAAATGCCACTCTATATGTAAGGATTGGCGAAGCAAGTGGAAGCAACATTACCTGCAGTTACTAAAAAATGAAAAAGACCTATATGAGAATGCCCCGGACCCATCAAGACAAGATGATTGATAGTATATGATTGACATTTTTTGGGCTTCTGAGCAACACAAGGTAATTTAATAATCACCCATTTTGAATTCCAAACAAGAGGTTAAAATATTTGAGGTTTACTAATTAATTTATTTTCTAAGAAACGAGCGGCCCAAGCGAAAATTAACCGTGCTCAGTTACCTTACAATCATACATCCGGATCCCAATCATTCCCAATGAAATTATCCCTTCAGGTAATATGTTAGTCTTTACGTAATTTTAATATTGTATATGCTAGTCTTTAGAAACCCTTGTAATATGCATTAATCGTTGCCTCCAAAATATCCTTAAATTATTAACTTCATATATAATTTCAATAAATTACCAAAATATATTTAATTTTTATCATAATAAAGTGACTCACATGCTATGTTTTTTAATGGGAGGTACATCTATCTCAAGTTTTTCTTATAGCCTTATAATTTGCTATTAACTGGGGTTAGTCTAATTGTTAACTAACTTGAACTATTACTTAATAAATAGACTGAAAAGCTTGGAGATAAGGATCTTCCATTTTCTATGTTTTATAAAGACTCATTGGAGTAAGAAGAAGAATGACTACATTCATCCAACATGCCAGGAAAATTATATATGTGTCAACTACAATTTTTTGCAACGCACGTTTTTATTTTATTCCCATTAAGACTATTTATAATGGTATCTTATATATTCTAAATATGTACAGGAGGAGATTGTCAGGCATGAGAATGAGACAATGGAGTCAGGTGACCCACTTTATACACCAGAGCAACTCTCCCAAATGGTGCTCGGAGAAAGATCGGGCTATTTGCTCGGATTTGGGAAGGGTCCAAAGCCATCCTCCTCAACAAAATCTAATGGATCCTCTAAAGCGTGTTATGAGGAGATTGAAAAGCTCAAGGTACAAAT
The DNA here is from genome assembly GCA_019916065.1 of Vitellaria paradoxa. Lineage (NCBI taxonomy): Eukaryota > Viridiplantae > Streptophyta > Magnoliopsida > Ericales > Sapotaceae > Vitellaria > Vitellaria paradoxa. Next base: position 414,726 of record JAINTL010000033.1, on the reverse strand, counting down.
TAATGAACAAAATGTGATCATTATAGAACAAAATGAGCGCATAATAAAAAAATGAAGATGATAGGAAGGCACGGGAAGAGCAGTACCAAAAACAATTTGATCAATTATTTGCAATGATGCGAGATAAATTTGGAGATGGTTCGGAAGGGACATCGACCTAGCAGGTAGGATATGAATTTATTCTTTTTTTTTATGTTTATTACCCCTAGAAATAAATATTATAATTTCTAATTCTTTAGCAATTATGTTCTTAATGCAGGAGGTTACTATCAAGAAGCTCTTAAACCAGGATTTCTCATTCGTTGCTTTGGCTGAATTTAGAAGTAAAGTAAGAAATCGCCACTGAGATTTTATATCTATGCTTAATTTGTTTGATAATGAAGTTGAGACATTGCTAGTATATACCATTTTGAGTAACAGAATTTTAGATAGAATTTTTAGTAGTTATCCTTATTTAGTTTCATATATTTTTAAAGTTATATGGTCTAAAGATGAATACTTATATTTGCATTGAAACAATTGTACTCATTTTTTGCCATGGCATGTCAAATGTTATAAAGAAAATTTAGATAATTGTAATATGAGAATGTTGTATATATACCAAGTTGGCTGCCTGTTTAATAGGAAACAAGAAAATAACACGCATTTATAAGATTAATCTATACTTAAGGTACAAAGAAAAACTCTTATTATGGTTGTATATTCTCACATCTTAACTCTTTATCAAATGTGTAAACTTTGCTGGATGACATTTTCACTATATATGACTATAATTTCTCTATAACGTAATCTTTTTCTTTTCAAAGAATAGTAAGCACGCAATAGTTGAATAATTCTAACTGTTTCACGTCTCTTATATAATCACTTTTAGATTTAATAAAAAAACAAAGAAGCGAAACAAAAAAGAAAATGAGTTGCGAAAAAAGAAACCCAAGAACTTTACTTTCCTAAGCATTACTACCTTAAGCTCTCAAATGTTTAGGCTTTAGCAAATTTTTCTTTTTATCTCCCAAAGAAAGTAAATCTTTGAGATTAATAGATAAAATGCTAAATATTTTGCCTTATTTGAAACTTCTCTTCGCTTTAATTTTCTCTCCTATGATTATTTTCAATTTTATAACTTTCTCTACTAAGGTGAATACTTATGTACAATGGAACTTATTTAGATCTTTAGGAACATGACAAACGTTTGTTGTTTTTGAATGCTAGGTGCGCATTATGCTTGGATTGCGACGTCCAAAGGTTGTTTTTATTTCATGGTTGCTACTGAGGCAATGAAGTTTCATCAAGAACTTGGTTTTGTAATCGGTTAATGGTTTACTCAATATGTAAAAACTAGTGTAAATATGTATAGAACATTGTAATAGTATTGTTGTTGAACTGATATATATTGGTTCTATGTAATTTTTGGAGACCATATGTATGTTATGTTTTTGGTTGAGAAGATATAATTGATCTTTAATTGACATTTTTATTTTTGGGTCAATTTATATAGTTACTACAAGTGGACTTTTTTTGTATGTAATGTTACAGGAAAATAAAGCAGGAAATAAAAAAAGTAGTGGTTGTATTATTTTTAAGCCTATTGACGACCAATTGGTTGCTAAAAGTGAATAATTGGCGACCATTTGGTCGCTAAATGGCATAAGCAAAGTTGAATTCTGAATAGAATTAATGACCAATGAGTTGCTAAATATCTAATATTTGCCGAACAATTGGTCACTAAAAGAAGAGGGAGTTCTAATCTTTAGCAACTACATGGCGACCAATTGGTCGCTAAAAACTTTATATTACGCGACTAATTAGTCGGGAAAAGATATAAAAATTTGGCAAAATATCATGGATTTGGCGACTATTTGGTCGCTAAAAAAACAAACTTTTGGCGACCCATTAGTCGCTAAAAGTTTTTTATTTGGTGACCAACTGGTCGTTAAAGGTTTTATATTTCATGACAAAATTTTCTAATTTGGCGACCAATTGGTCGTTGAAAATATGATTTTTGGCGACCAATTAGTCGCTAAAGGTTTTTATTTGGCGACCAACTGGTCACTAAAGGTTTTATATTTCATGACAAATTTTTCTAATTTGGTGACCAACTGGTCGCTGAAAGTACCTTATTGGCGACCAAATTTTTGGTCGCGAAAAAAGTCTCTTTTGCCGACCAAGCCATGAATTGGTCGCTAATATCTTCCTCCACCAATGTTTCGCGACCAAATGCCGACCAATTTTATTTTGGTCGCAGAAGCCTTTAGCGACCAGAAAAGAGTCTTTAGCGTCCAATTTTGTTGGTCGCCAAAAATGTGTTGTGTTGTAGTGATATGCATGGAGTTGAAGGGAAGCTTAATGATGACGATCGTGAGAGACAGGCAGTCGTCTTGGTCGGCTAGAAGTTTAGCGATCTCGACCGTTGGCACATTGTGGCCAAACCCTGGCGATGGGATCAACACCAGTTCTAATTGTCGTTGTTGTGTGTTTCTTATTTTGATTTTGGCTTTGGTTACTCTACTGTTCTTTCTATTTTACTTCGAGGCTGGAGCTACTTGTAGAGCTATTTGTAGAATTTTTCCTATTTTACGTGATAAAAAAATCTAAGAAAAGTTGTTAAGAGTTTTTTTTGATAAAAATGCCTTAAGTATATAATAATAAATTACACTTAAATCCTCTAAACATTAAGATAACTGCACGTAGACCACTTGAATATTTAAATTTTACACTTAAGCTCCTCAATTCTAAATGTTTATAATACTTAGGTCCATTCGTTAATTTTCACTATTAATAGAGTTGTAAAATGATGAAAATACCCCTGACCCATAATAACACACACACACACACACTCTCTCTCTCACACAGTTTTTCTTATTATTAAAATGGTTTATCTTATTAAAATATTTTATTAAATTATATTAATTTTATTAAATCTAATAATAGATTATTATTAGATTAAGTTATAATAATAAATTTTATTAAAACTAACTATTATTAAAAATAAATATTTATAACATTAAATTAATTAATTTAAATATATATTATTAAATTAATTAATTAAATAAATTTTAAATATATTTTATTAAATTCAATTAATTTTATATTTTTAATAAAATTATAAATTTTATTTAAATAAAATTAATTACTGTAAATAAAATTATATCACCAAAAATATTTATATTTTTATTTGTGTTTTAATAAAATTATATATTTATGTTTTTATAAATATCCAATAAACACTTTTCAATTGAGTCTAACTCAAAAACGATTGTTCTACAAATGTTTTTATCTAAAAATTTATTATTTTTAATTACATCTCTCCTTAAATGTGTTGAACTAATCATTTAAACTAGTTTTTCATAAAAATCTACTCTCACTAATAAAAAAGGTTCCAAATTATTTTAATTACTTAATTACATTTTTTTCTCATTTTAATTTTATTTTTAGTTATATGATTAAAGTCGTGTCAAATGAAAAGTAAATCAAATTAAAAAAGAATTGCATTTAAAATAATTAATGTTTTTAATTTTTACTATTTAATTATTTTTAAATATATTTTTCTTCTCTTTAAATAAAAACCACCCACATAGTAACTAATATGCAATCATTCCAATGTGAATAATGTTTAGAAAATATAAGACAAATGTAAATAAAAAGTTATAAATATATAGACTTTAAAACATACAAGCAATTACATGTACTTATATAATAATAATCAATAATTTTATTATGATACAAATTCAGTGCATAGCATGGAGTATATGAATGATATGCAATAATATGATAAATGATAAAGAATTTGAAGTTTGAAGCAATAAGAAATATGGGATTGAGATTTGGAGCCATAGTTTTCCACATGCAGAGTGAATTCCTCCAAAACCCCTCTAAGATGTTGCAGTACCCTCTACGATACATTCCTAAACAAGCATATCATAGAATGAGGGTAAAAATCAGCAAACTTAGTATAACAAAAAGACACCATCATTTTTCTATCTTAATACAAATGTCTCACTGGTTTAATTAGAAAATTGCTTGCTTGCTTTGCTTGTGGCGGTGGCGATGTGCTCGAAGGCAAAAGGAAGGAGGGAGTCGTCGGTGAGGATCACCACGTCGTTGCCAAAGACCTTATGGTTTGTGGGCTTGTTGCGGCGGAGGTTATCGTTATCCACACAGGGGAGGTCACTGTGAATCAGCGACATCGTGTATCAACTTCACAACGTCGCTGACGAGCTCACAAGTGGCGATACAGAGTGTCAGCCGAACTCGCTTGCCGCCGGTTGAATCGATTTGTTGAGGACGAAAATTCAGAGAGGCTATGGCTACCAACGGGAATAAGCTCACTGGAAGAGGGTCGAGGGAGGGGCGACCAGGGAACCGCAGGAGATGGAACCTAATGGCAGAGGTCGGAGAGGTCGCAGGGAGGGGGGTATCATGATCGGAGAGAAGGAGTTGCCAGTGGGGGAGCAGTTGGAGACCGGAGGGGACGAAGAGGGCAGGTTGGATGGAGACCGAAGAGAGAGAGAGAGCAGTGCGTAGAGACAGGGAGAGAGAGAAGGGATGAGTGCTCCTGATGGGTCAGGATATTTTTGCCATTTTATAACTCAATTAATAAAAATATTTTCCGAGATTAATAGATACATGATGGAAGACTTCTAACCATGGATTTTTTTTTTTTTGTTCTACAGCCATTTAATAAAATTATATAGTATTTGTTGTAGAGTTAAAAAATAATTATTGAAATACTGTTAATAAAAATACTGTTTAAAATTGAGTTTTTAAAAGATGAAAAATGCTATTTGAAACAGCGTTTTGTTTATTAGAAAACTGAAAAAGCCAAATCAAATGGCATTTTCCTTGAAATCAATTTTAGACTGAAAATTCTATTTCATATAGAGTTTTTTTTACTTGAAAATGCCATTTCTACTAAAAACTCTGTTTCATATAGAGTTTTCTTTTTTACAACCCCACCTGCACTACTTGTTCCTCTTTTATACCCATTAACTTGCAAAAGTTGCTCAAAACACTAACATTTTACTGAATAGCACATTTTACTGAATAAACACATAGACAAATTAAAATAATAACAATTTTTAAATAACGTCACAAACATGTAATATTATTTAAAAGTTATGATATTATTTCATGTTTGTGATATTATTTAAAAGTTGTTATTATTTTAATTTGTCTACATGTTTATTCAGTAAAATATGTTATCCAGTGAAATGTGTTATTCATTGAAATATTGGTATTTTGATCAATTTTTGCAAGTTAATGGGTATAGGGGAGGAACAAGTGAAGAAAAGAAAACTCTATATAAAACAGAGTTTTCATTCCAAGATATCAAGGACAACGCCAAATCAAATAGCGTTTTCAGTTTTTGCAGCTAACAAAACGCTGTTTCAAACAATGTTTTCCATCTTTTAAAAACTTAATTTCAAATAGCGTTTTCATTAACAGTATTTTTATAATTATTTTCAACCGGACAACAAATGCCATATAATTTTATTAAATGGCGGTGGAACAAAAAAAAAAAAAAAAAATCCTCTAACCATTGATGAACGTTTGCAAGGAAAGACCGGGGGACTTGGCAGAGAGAACAAAATACGTGTTGGAAACGAGTGTCCTTTCTATCTCACTTGGAGGCTGGGGCCACTTGTAGAGCTATTTGGAGAATTTTTTTTTTCTGTTTTACGTCATAAAAAAATGTAAAAAAATTGTCGAGAATAAAATAATTATAAGAGTTTTTTTTTTAATAAAAGCGCCTAAAAATATAATATCAAAGTGCAATTATAGTTTTTTTTTTTTTTTCCTGATTATGCCTGAAAACACATTTCATATTCCATTTTTAGTTCTTTATATTTTGTTATACACACATTTTCATTTTATATTTTACCCTCATTTAAAAAAGGCATATGCACACATTTTTATATTGTATTTTATCTTTATCTAAATCTATTGTATTCTATTTTTTATCCCTATCCTCTTCTATTTAAAAAATGTTTTTTGTGTGAGAAAATTTAATAATTTGAGATACATATAATTTTATTTTATCATTTTTTTTAGTATATCCCTTCAATTTCCTTCTTAATTTATTTGAAAATAGTGGGCTATATGTATATTATATATGTGTATAATGTATATATTAAAAAAAAAACTTGATTTCTTTAATTTCTTTATGATCTAGAACACGCATTTGAATTTCTTTATAATTTGCAACACTCGTTTCTAACAAGTTATTTGCCTTATAATTTTCAAAATTTTCCTTATAATCTATATGTATAATTTGTACAACTTACACATCTATACCACCATCTATAGCACGCGTTAACACAAGTGTAACACATATAGCAGACATTACATGTTACAATACACGGAAGAAGATAATTTACATGGGTAACAATGCGTGTAATTTAAACTGTAGCTCAAGTACACATGTAGCAGAAGAAACAATTGGCAGAAGAAGACAACTAACATGCGCAAACGTTGTTATAGTACACAGAAAAAACAGACAAATAACACGCGTATGAGTTGTTATATACACAGAAGAAATAATAGGCAGAAGAAGAAAACTAACACGTGTAAATAATACGCAGAAGGAAACAGTAGGCAGAAGAAGACAATTAACGCGCATAAGCGCTGTTGACAGTTGCAGTACACAGAAGAAACAGTAAGTAGAAGAAGACAACTAACACGAATAAATAGTACGTAGAAGAAACAATAGGCAGAATAAGACAGCTAACATGTGTAACACAAGTTTTATGCGTTGTTACAGCACGCAGAAGAAGACAACTACGTGTTTCAATTTCCTTATAATCCATAACATACAGTACGTAGAAGAGGGCAACTATGCATTTCAATTTACTTACAATCCATAACATTGCTTATAATCTATGTTAGGTGCAACTATGGTTTGCTTATAGTCTCTATTTTGCACAACTACGACGGTAATTATAATACATCTTTGTATAACTACCATCTGTGTGTAACATAATTGCAATTATAACACGCGTTACATGTTAATTGTTACAGTATGCAGAAGAAGACAATTTAATTTGTAACACACATTTCAAGTTCCTTATGCTCTGTAACATTACTAATAATCTATACGTTTATAAATTCTAAAAATATGTATAAACTAGTGATTAAACTCGTGTAATACATGAATTTGTCATATTATATATTTATTTTAATTTTTAATTAAAATTTGTGTTAATAATCATTTTAAGAAAATAATTTTAATTAAATCATATGCAAAAAATAATTAAGCTGTTAAATAAAGATATAATTTATTAAGAAATTACATGTATAATTAATTTATTTTTACTCTGTAAATATCACATGATAAATAAATTATTATCAGAGTTAATTTCCTTTACAACCTGTTAATTTCCTTTACACCCCGTTTATTTATGCCAATTTTTACTTTTACCCTCTCAACTTCATAAATGTGCACGAATACCCCTTGTACTATACACAAAAGTGTAATAATAGGTGCGGTTATGTTAAGTGTTAAAAAGTAAAAAATGTCCCTTCATTCCACTATTGCGAAGCTTCAGTGTTTCAAGTTGATAGACCACCAAACCTGTTAAAGAGCGGTTGAGAAATAGAGAACTTATCCAGTTGTGCAATTCTTGAACCTGACTCGATTTGTGTCCAGCGTTCTGTGTCACAGCAGCATAACGACGTGAAGCAATGAAACTTCGCATTAGCAAAACGATAGGGAAGAAGGGTATTTTCATCCATTCACCATATATTTTTATGGGGTATATAGCACACCTACGCTTTTTTTTTTTTGGTAACTGAGTAAGTCACCCAGTGGTTTTACCCACTGAGTTACAAACTCTTGGGGGAACTAGCACAACAACTTACAGCCATGGCCCCCACTTAAATCCTAGCCGCTCCAAATGAAAATCGAACCTACGACCTGGATATATCATCCAAGTCTTAGGCTTGACTCTTGCTCCACTGGACCAACCAACGGTGGGTACACCTACACTTACTCTAAGTGTGAAGCACATGCGCTGTTAACTTTAATGATTTTATTCATTGTTACACTTTTGTGTACAATACAAGGGGAATTAGTGTGCATTTTATGAAGTTGAAAGGATAAAAGTTAAAATGAGCCAAAGTATAGGGAGTGTAAAAGTAATTAACTCTTATTATTATCACTTAATTATATTCATCGAGAATATGAATGATTTGAAATATCATGTTAAATTGATATGTAAAATAATAAAAAATTAATTTGTTATATTATTTTTATTTTCCTTTTTATTAATAAAATTTATTAATATTAATTTTATTTGATCTCAATTATCAAAGTAGAATTAGATAAGGTAATGATAATATTTGAATTAAACTGTAATTCTAAATTTATATAATAAAATAATTGTTATTAAAATAAAAATATATGAATCATAAAATTATTTATAACTCTAAAAGTGTATCCTGCCAAATAATAATTTATCTTTTATTTTATTTGAAAAAAATTATGTTTATATTAAAAAAAACATTATGATAAATTATGATTAGAATAAATGATAGATATGATAAAAATTTATAACATATTTAAATAAATTTGAATTAAATATATATATATATATATATATATTAATGTTATAAAATTATGAATATAAACTTATACTTTTAAATTTATAAAATATATTTAACAAAATATATTTTAAAATAATGCGTTCTAGCTATCTAAAATGTATAATTAACATTTAAAATAAATTCATAAAATTATATTTAGTGAAATTATATTTTTAATAAGATCATAAAATTGAAAGTTAAATACTAATATTCAATGCTGACATAATAATTTAAAAATTATCATAATAATTAATATGGATAATGAAATGGGTAAGGATGAAAATTTCAAATAGATAAAAATTTTAATTTACATAAAATACACTATTTCTTCTTTGTTAAATAGAATTAAATTAACTATAGTCCCTAACTAAATAGAATTCTATTAGATAATTATAAATTAAAATAGAATTTAAATATATTTCAATATTTAGTACACGAAAAATTAAAAATTTTAAGAACAACTAATAATTTAATAAAATCCAAAAAGTTACATTAAAAATCATATTAATAAAAATAGAACAAATTTTAAAAATTATATTTTGTATATTTGAATGGACAAATTAAAAAATAAATCAAATAGAAGACTTTTCTTGTAATATGATGCAAAAGAATTAAAATTTTATTAATAATAAAAATATAATATAAATTTAATTAATAATTACGTTAAAAATAAAATAAAATATAAAAAATTGAATCTTATATATTTGAATAGATAGGTTAGAAAATAAGATAAAAAAATACATAAAATAAAAATAATTTTAATGTAAAGGAATATAATTTAATAAAAATAAATATAATAATAAATCTGAAGAGAACATCAAATAAATTTAAAAATAACCATAACTGCTGAAATTTAATGCACAAAAGTTTAATTTTTAACAACACAAAATATAATAAAATCTAAAAAATATGTCAACATTTACTTTAAAAAATTCAATAAAAATAAAAAAAATCATACTTTGTATTTTTGAATGAATAAATTGAAAAATATAGTAAAGAGTAGGTTTTTCCTGCAATATACAAAAAAATTAAAATGTTATCAATAATGAAAAGTATAATAAAATTTAAAAATTAATGTTAACAATCGCACTAAAAAATAAAATAAAATTTAAAAAACTCAAACCTTATATATTTTAAAAATCAATTTAAAAGATAAAATAAAATAAAAAAGCCAAACCTTATATGTTTTAATGAACCAATTAAGCAATAAGTCAAAAAAAAAAAAAATACACAAGCAAGAAAATAATTTCAATATAAAGGAATTGCACAAGAACAAATAATCACTCTTCACTATACTAATAATAAGTAAAGCTATCATAATAAAATTGTAGTAAATTTTCTAGGTGTGAATGTTATTTTATATGATTTTTTAAATTTGGTATGTGTATTAGAATTTCATGTAAATTTATATTATATTTTAGATAGAAATATATTATCTAATCTAATAAATATCAAATTACCTTAGAGAAAAGGAATAAGGAAGACTATTACAAGGTCTACAATATATCAATTCTGATAGTTGTCAGCGTGAAGAGTGTGAAAATTAATCAAAATTAAGGACCAGTAGATTAGTATGAACAAAACTTCAAACAAGAGCATTTATGTTTACCTCAAAAAATTCAAGAATATCTTAGAAAATGTTCCTATGATTGTTAAGATTTTCCTCAGCTTTTTCAAGGGGAAAAATCATGAGAAAGAGCATAACATCAAGCTACAAACTCATTATCATAAAATCAGGTGGTTCACCTGAAATACAATGATCCATTGTTAGAAATTTGATTTTTTTTTTTTTTTGGAGCCTTTTATTTCATCACTAAAGTTCTTTTATTTCTTATTTGCTCGATTCAGTGCATTCTATTTACAGTTGAATTCAATTTGTAACAATAAAATATAACAACTAGTCAATAGCAATCCAGTATCTCAAATTCATTATTTACAATAGAATTCAATTTGAAACAGTAAAATATAACTGGTCAATAGCAATCCAGTCCCTCAATTCACCAAACGCTTGTAAATTTGCAATCGCTCCTACATTTGTAAACGCTCCAAAATCTACTTTCCATTGGAGCCAAGAAAACCTATAACAAATGGGCGTATTAGAATTATAGAACGTAATTTTCCATAAAATAAAGATCCAAGGTGCTCAATTTTTCATTTTATGTAATTTATGTAATTTGAGCAACAACGGGATCCTAAAGATTGCCTCTATCAGAATTCTCGAAGTTAAACACAATTTGAGTTGATCTAAGACCCATTGTCCTGAAAAAATAAAATAAGCGAGAGGAATGAAAGCCAAACCGAAAGTGAAAACATTAAATAAACCCATAATGAAATAAAGACTCACAGTGATTTTTGAAGAGATACAAGAACCAAAGCAAGCAAATTGGTTTCTCACCCAAAGCTATGCTGATCGTGGGCCTCGTGGTGACTGTGAATTACTAGCGAGACTTGGAAGCGATCATTAACGTGGGGAAGATGGAGTGAGTCAGTTGTAATAGTTAGGGCTTTAGGGAGATGAAACGTCTTCAATCATGCAGGAGTTTTTGGATGAAAGGATAATGATGGATTTTTCCAAAAAAAAAAAAAAAATAGATGGACACAAGTGTCTAAAAAATTTTTTCACGTTTTCAGACTTTTATATAGTAGTAAACATAATTACAAATTAATATAATTATAAATATAAATAGATGTTAATAAATTAAAATATTTATTTAATAGGTTAATTATTTTTCTGCATTTTTTGGTTTAATAATAATAATATTTATTTTAAAAACCTTTATTTAACAGAGTAAATATTTTTTACATTATTTTGTTATTAATATATAGAAAAAAATAAAAAATAAGAATATGTTTCAAACAAAAATAAAAATAAGAAATTATATGATAAATAGAAGTGTAGATTAAATAAAAATATCAACTAACATCCATAAACATATTACTCTAGTTTGAATAAAATTGTGAATAAGTAGTAATTATGTACAGTATTAATTTCTTTTAGATTATATAATTTTAAATTTAAATAATTATAATTATAAATTTATGTTAATGAATTAAAATATTTATTTAACAGGTTAATTATTTTTTTGTATTATTTTGTTTAATAACAATAATAATATTTATTATGTTTTAAATAATAATTTATTAAAATATAAAAAAATAAAAAATAAGAATATGTTTTAAATAAAAAAATTAGAAGTTATATGATAAATAAAAATATAGATTGATATCCATGATAAATAAAAATGTAGATTAAATGAAAATAAAATACTAATTCCTTTATAAGACAGATAACTATAATTAAGTGTCACGTGTCATAACGATACACATATTACAATCTTAGCACAAGTTAGGTCACGTGGTGCAAGTACAACTATACATATGTCACAACCGCAGTACAAGTTAGGTCATACGTAGTGTAAGATAATTATAGTTAGATACTACATATATCTCTTATTTGAAAACAATAAGGTAGCATTTGGTTTACTTTTTTATTTTTTGTTTTATGTATTTTATATTTTAAAAATTCCAAAACAAAGAAATAGAAGATACTATATTTTTCTTATTTTGAGATTGTTCTTATTTTGGGTTGAAAATGTTCAAAATGACTTTCTATTATTTTTCATTTTATACGTAAACTTATTTTCTGTTTTCTAAAATAAATTTAAAAAGCACAAGTGATTCAATACATTTTATCTGTTTTCTTTATTGTTACAAGTCCAAAATAACAAATGCACTCAAAACAGAAACATACAAAATAAAGACAAAAAACAAAAAAAATAGAAAAACAAATTAAATGTATATCTGTTATTTGAAAATAATACATTGAATAAGTTGTGGAACTGTGAAATGAGATGTACTAAAAATTTTAGCAAAATTAGTAAGCGTGAGAAGAGAGGGATAAGAAGGAAAGACGAATAACAAATATACAGGTTTTACAAATTTTCTTTCACAAAACTAAAATGATCGGTAGGCATCCGGATATGTATCAATCTTGCATAAAAGGGATAAGAAGAAAAAAGGGAACAACTAACATGTATGGAAGTTTACAGATTTTATATACAGGTTTAAAATGGGCATCTAGATAAGTATCAATCTTGCAACGTCCCTTTGGGAGTGGTCAAGCGGGAGTTCGGAGGTGCCTAATTGGGTCTGGGCCGCGTGTGGTCCCAGGTTCGACTCTCCTTCGGAAGGGTGGGTTACCGCTTTGGCGGGCTTCTAACAGCTCCCCTCGATCGAGTCGGTCAACCAGGGCTTGCCTAGGCTGGTTTACCATCTCGTGGGCCATTGCCGGCTTGGTCCACGGGGCGGGCTTCACCCAATGCGCACCTTCGGGTAGCGGCTGCGGGCTTCTTCCCGACCCACAGAAGTATCAATCTTGCAACATTACAATGCCAGCGAAAAATCTAATACAATCATAGCAAACTCTCTCAGAACGAACTCCGGATATACCAACACACACACATATAAATACGCATTACATATATACAAATAATATAATAAAACAGTATGATTTTTTTTAAATGTACAACTCAAACTCAAACTAAGATCAAATGAGTAAGAATTATAATTCAATGAATAAGAATTATTTTTTATTATATTTAAATAAAATTTACTATTATTTATTTTACAAAGCTGTTAAAACATTTTAAATATCCTGCTACCACCTAATTTATTAAATAGAATATTTAAATTTTATCATATTTCATACTTTAACGTAAATTCGTACGCAAAAGTACAACTGGACTCAGTGTAGGAAATATTTTACGAGATTAAATCCATGATGGAACACTTCTGACCGTTGATGAACGCTTGCGGCGAGAGACCGGGGGACTTGGTGGAGAGATTGAAGGACTGGTCCAGATGACGATGATAATTGGGCGGAGCAGGGAGCTCCAGGAAGCGGATGCGTTGGAAGGCGCCGGCGGAAAGTACCAATTGGGGGTAGGAGGTGACCATGGAGTCGAAGGGAAGCTTAATGATGACGATTGTGATGGACAGGCGGTCGTCTCGGCCGGCCAGAAGATTGGCGATCTCGACCGCTGGCACTATGTGGCCGAATCTCGGCGATGGGATCAACACCAGTTCTAGTTGTTGTTGTGCTCTCCTCGTTTTGATTTTGGTCTTGGTTACTCTGCTGTTCTTTCTCTCTCACTTCGAGGCTGTGAGCTATTTGTATGTATATGTATATATATATATATATTACACGATTAAAATATTCAAGAAAGGTTGCCTAGAACAAAATAATTTTAAGATTTTTTAATTTATGTTTAAAAATACATTCCGTTTTCGGGTTTTTTGTATTTTGTTATACACACATTTTCATATTACATTTTATTTTTATTTAAAAAGGCATATGCACACATTTTTATTTAATATTTTTTCTTTTCGTATTGTATTTTATTTTTATCTAAAAACTAATGTATTCTGAACTTTCATTCTTATTTAAAAAGGCATGTGCATTCATTTTTATATTGTATTGTATCCTTCGTGTATTATATTTCTCTTTCCTCACGTATGCATGTATATTTGTGTTAATTTTTATATTGTGTTGTATCTTTTGTGTATTATATATGTTCCTCTTTCCAATCATATATATGTACATTTTTGTTATTCCTCTTTCCTTTTTTTTTTATAACTCTATTCCTTTTTCTTTCTTTAACTGTTCGCATTTTTTAAGCATATCTTTTCAATTCTTTTTACATTTTAAATCTGTAAATCTTATTTAAAAATGCATTTTTATTTGTAAAGTGGAATACGTATATATGTATTTCTATTATTCCTTTTTTCACTTTATCCTTTTTACTTATATAAAAATGGTGAGTTTAATTGCATTGTACAAATAAATTCTTGCACTCCATTTTATTTTTTTTAATTAAATAAAATTATACAATTATTCTCATTCGTCTAATAAGATATGTTGTATAATTTTAATGTCATAAGTATTATTCTATAAGAATGAGGGTAATTGTATAATGTTATTTAATACTCTTCAAAAAAAATATAAGTGTATATATATACTCGAACCAATCATAACCAAACCGATATAATTCGATTCGATTAATATTCGGTATACTTTTTGGTTAGTTTAATTATCATTTTTTATTTTTAAAAATAATCGATTTGGTTATAAAAATTATTATTTTTGAACCACACCGACTGATGCTCAACCCATGTATAATGTATAATTTGGAAATAACGTGATCTCTTTAAGTTTCTTATAGACAATCTGTAACATGCTTTATAATCTGTAACATATTATAATCCACACCCCAGGCTTCAACAATCTGTACAATCTGTAACAACCCTCTGTACAATATGTAACACACGTTTCAATATGCACCGTAACAACCCGCATTTCAAATATAATCTGTAAAAGGCATTTCAATTTCTTTATAATCTATAGCATCTTTATAATTTGTACGCGTTTCAATTTCTTCTTTGCGTTTCAATATCTTACAATCCGTACGTGTTTCAATTCCTTTATAACCTGCAACACGCGGTTCAGATTTTCAACTTCTTTCCAACTTCTTTAACATGCGTTTTAATCTATAGGCTGCGTTTGGTACACTAAAAAGTAAGAAAAAATGAGATAAAATATGATTTAAGAAAATTTTTTGTGTTTGGTGCACACCACTCAAATCATATTTTTTTGAGATGCATAGTAAAATTTTGTTCCGACGGATCAGATTTTTATTTGGACGAATTCAAAATTTTAGGCACTCATGACTTCTTTACACAACAATCCGTACAAACGGATTATAAAAATTGTTTGGACAAACGTTACCCACGTGATTCCATCAAAACATTTTCTACAATCCGTTGGAATAGTTTTAAAAATGCCACAAAAAATAATCAAAGTAGGTGTCATTTGATAGATTGAGAGAATGGCGAAAAAATTTTTATTATTTGATTAATTGAATTCTAGTTATTGACTTTTTTTAAAAAAGATGTTAAACGTTTTTTGAATTTTAAGAAAACGAGAATGTATAAAATTTTATAGATCTTTTAGAGATTTTTAAAGATTTTCCTCAACTTTTTGTGTACCAAATGCAGCCATAGTCTTTCCTAAAAAACTTTTCAACTTATAATTATAACACGCGTTCCAATTTTTCTTATAATATGGGCCCGTTTGGATGTTCAAAAACTAGCAAAAAAGTATTAAAAGTTATATTTTGTAACTTTTGGTGTGTTTGGTAGTCACAATTTTTTTACATTTTTGTTTTACTACAGTAAAAAAATAAAACCAAAAGTTTTACCAAACATACAAAATTATCACTTTTTTGCTCTGTTACAATAAGAAACTTACTAAACATACAAAAAGTTACCACTTTTTTGCTTTACTACAGTAAAAAGTTTATCAAATACCTAAAAATTACAAAAACAATGCTAAAAATTACACTTTAATCTAGCAAACACACAAAAAATGTAGCTAAAAAAAACTACCCAAAAGTTGAGGTTTTTTGTTTTTTTTGAACATCCAAACGGGCATCCAAACGGCTAGAGCCCGTTTGGATGTTCAAAAAAGGGCAAAAAAGTAAAATTTTTAGTAGTTTTTTATGTGTTTTTTTAGTTACATTTTTTTATGTATTTGGTAGAACAAAGTGTAATTTTTAATATTTTTTTGTAACTTTTAGGTGTTTAGTAAATTTGTTACTATAGCAAAGCAAAAAAGTGGTAGCTTTATATGTGTTTGGTAAGTTTTTTTTACTGTGACCGAGCAAAAAAGTGGTAATTTTTGTGTATTTGGTAAAACTTTTTATTTCATTTTTTTACTGTAGCAAAACAAAAAAGTGAAAAAAATTGTTGTTCTACTAAACACACTAAAAGTTACATTTTAACTTTTAGTATTTTTTTACTAGTTTTTGAGCCTCTAAACATGCTTGTAAGACAATCTATAGTACTTTATAATTGTACAATCTGTAACACGTGTTTATAACCTATGCAATTTATAACACGCATCTCAAATTTCTAATGTACAGTCTTTGCTAATAAGCTTTTCAACTTCCTTATAATTTGTAACACGCGCTTCAATTTTTCTTATAATATGTAAGACTATTTACAATATCTTACAATTGTACAATCTATAGCATTCGTTTCAAATATAATCTTTATAATCTCTAAACACCCATTTCAAATATCTAACACTAATCTGTATAATCTATAAACACGCATTTCAAATTTCTAACACGCCATAAAATAATGCGTTTCAACTTATGTAACCTGAGTTTATAGATACCTGAGTTTGGCATACTAATAATTTCTATAAAATTTCATAAATCTCTGACAATCCCTCTACTCTTAATTTTTTCACCATTACTAATTTCAAAAAATTCTAATATTTCACTAAAAAAAAAATTGAAAGTAGGTTAACCAAATATGTAAATTTCTTATACAATCATATTCTTCATATCGAAAGCTTTCAAATGAGTACTATTGTCGTTATTTTTTGTGAATTTTTTTGAATCTCTGGAAACGATTTTCTAAATCCGTTCCCACGATTTACTACTTTTCAGAAAAAAAAGAGCGTCAAAATTAATTCCAAACCAGAGACGGACCTACATGCTGACCAAAGGGGGCCTCGGCTCCCCTTGGTGCAAAAAAAATTTTTATATGTATATATAGTATAATTATTTTTATAAATACATCCCTTTAAAGTCGCACCCCCGGTTCAAAAAAAAAAAAGCACCCCCAATGAAAAAATATTAAAATTTATAGGAATTGGCTCCCCCTAATTAAATTTCTAGTTCCGTCCCTGCTCCAAACCACATTTTATTTTAATTTATCTTTTTTTTTTTTTTACTCCAAACGGGACTACATATGTATCTACATAATGTATATCTTAAAATATAACTTATACAATCTTTCCTTATAATCTATAATACGCGTTTCGATTTTCCTTATAATATGTAAGACAATCTACAACACCTTATAACTATATAATCTGTAACACGTATAATCTATAACACGCTATAACATAATCTTATCATGTATTTCAACTTCTTTACACATGTGATGTGTGTAAAATTTTTTTGTTTTAATAATCAATCAAATATATTTTTGTTTTGCATATTATAAATATTTACTTAATTTTCTGTTAATTTTTAATCAACCTATTAAAATAATGTGCATGAATTTTAATTTTTAATCAACCTATTAAAATAATGTGCATGAATTTTAATTTTTAATTTATTTTACTTAATTTTACGCCTATGCGCATGCAATGCACGTGAATTTTTATTTTAAAACTATATATGTATCATTAATTAATTTGTTATTTTCTTTAGAAAAATAAAAAAATTCTGACTCACCCATGATGCATGTGATTTTTTATTTAAAAACTGTGTGTGTATCATTAATTAATTTGTTATCTCATTTCAAAAAATTTCTCAAATAATAAATAATGAGTAATTATTGTTTAAAGGTATTTAAGTAGATTGTAAGTAATTAAGCGGCATTTAGATAAAATAAAAGAATATTATAAGTGTTGGGCGATATTTTTTACCTTCTTCTCCGTATACCCCTTCTCTCTCAGTTGTTCATGAAGATTCCCTCCCAGTAGTGGCCTACATACAAGAAAATGGTAAAATAAAGCTGTCGGAATTGGTCCCCGACTAAAGACACTCCGATACTTAAGTCAGTAACTCATATAAATAATAAGTTCACGTAAACGACTAGTGAGAGAGAGAAAAGGATGAGAGAAAAAGGAGCCGAAAAAAGAACCCTTACCTTGTCTTCGTTTTTGGTATTTATAGATGGAGTGTCTGTTTTACTTTTTACTGATTTGACTGTTACTTTATTTTGATATGACTTATAGTGGAGGTGGGTGGCTAACATTAAATGTCAGATGACGTGAGTTTCGAGAGCCGTGTAGAATTGTAGTACTGGAAGTAATTATACAACGTAACTAGTAAGTTATTTAGTCTCAATTTAACCAGAATATACCCCCTTGGTCAGGGTGGTTAGCGGACCACTCTTGTGGTCGGACAAGATATTTTTATGTCACACAATAAAAATAGTTAGTAGTTAAACAACATTTAAGAAAAATAAAAAAATAAAAGTTTAAAATTACTTATACACTATTTTCAAATTGTGAGTGGTTAAGGATCATTAATGGAAAAAAATTCAGACTATGAGTGGTCATTGGTGATTAAAGATCATTAATGGAAAAAAAATAAGAAGGTTTCACCAAAAAAAAGTTTCATAAAAAAAAAAAAAAAAAACTTCATCAAATCTTAGTATTTATCGTATAATAATATAGATGTAACATGAATTTATAAATTTTGAAAATATGTATGTATCTATATAATGTATACCTTAAAATATAATCTATACTATCTGGTTCAAATTTCTTATAATTTTATAACCTGTAACACGCATTTATAGATCCTGAAAGGGCGATAATATCCTCACTCCACTTTTTTGTTTTCCATTTTTTTTTTTGTTTTGGTAATTTTGTTTGTTTTGATATCACTTAAATGATAAAATTATCCTTGATTTATTAGTTTTATAAATTAGTTTTACTTATTATAAAAATAATATATTAATATAATTTAAATTTTTATAATAAATAATAACTTTTTATTCTATCAATATAATTTGAATTTTTATAATTAAAAATAATTATTTTTCTAAAACATTTCAATTATTTAAACTTACAAAAATATTTTTAATTTTAAATCTAGAAAGATAATTTATATACCATACGTGAAATTTTTTAAAAATTATATATTTATATTTTTAAAGTCTTGTATATAATTTTGTTGATCTACCCTTATGTGATTTTGATAATTAAATTTCATTATTCACTTACAATTATCCTTTTTTGAGTGCTTTGCGTTTATAGAGTCTCAAAATATATATTCATTATTTGAAAATAAAACGCCACGCTAGTTTGCAGAAGAAGAGGATAGAAGGAAGAAGAAAAGAGCCACATGTTCATGGATTATGAAAATATGTATACATGTATACGTGCTAAACACATCAGTCCATACACAGAAGAAGAGTCTGTAACACGCGTTTATAGATTATGAAAATATATATGTATGTAATAAAATAAGACGATTTTTAAAATATTTTTTTAATAAATTAATATTCAAATGTTGAGATTAAATTTTATTTTTTAATGAATGATTGAGATCTTTTATAAAATTTTTGTTCTTTGTTTCATATCGGCAAAACACTACTACTTCACTTTTTCTTTTGCCTAAGAAGTACTAAAATTGTGGTAATTTTAATGAACTAAAAAACTCATGAGTTTTGAAAATGATCTTCTTTTTTGGATTTCGAAAAAGAATTCACTTACCTATGGGTTTCAAAAGAGGACCCACTCGCTTAAAAATTTAATATAATTGTTAAATTTATATATTTCAATTACATTAGTAAAAGGGACTTACTTGCTTAAAAATTTAATATAGTTGTTAAATTTATATATTTCAATTACATTAGTAATTAAATTAAAAATACAGGTAAAAAATAGAGTTGAATTAAAAATACAAACAAAAAAACTTAAATAATAATTATGTAATTTTTCATATAATAATAGCTCCTAGTATTTTTAAAATTTAAATGTATAAAAAAATGTTGAATATTAATTAAGTTCGAGAGTAGTTATTTGTCTAAATTCTAATTTTAAATTTAAATTAGTCACATTGATTATATTCGTTTTATTTTATAAAACACATATGATTAATAATAATAATATTTTTTATTTGAGTTATTTTTATAAAACTAATTAAAAATTTATTATCAAATAGAATGTGGAACTCTATATTCATTATTTTACTTTTTTTTTATTTTTATGAATATTTGAATAAAATTAGTCTTGAGAAGTGATTTTTTTAAATTCTAATTTTAAATTTAAATTAATATAGTTGACTATATTTATATAATAAAACACAACAAATTTAAAAACTGTCCTTCTCACAAACTAAAATATTTAAATATCTCTCTCACAACTTAAAATTCAAAAGTTGAGATTAAATTTTATTTTCACCATTACTGAGATTGAGTTTTATTTTTCAATAAATAGTGAGATCTTTTACAAATAAAAACTCTTACAAATTAAAAAATTTCCTCAAACTTCTACTCAATTTTTGAGTCACTTCATATTCCGAAAGACAATTGAAATTAATTATAATATCTTGATTGACAAAAAAGGGCAAAAAATACAATAAAAATAAAAAATTGTGACATAAAGGTAATATGTGAAAAAATTTAATTAGAGGAAAGTACGAAAATTAGTTAAAGTTGGTGAATTTTGGTAACTTTTGGTGCCACCAAACAGGGTCTAAAGAGTTGTGAGAAAGATTAAAATTAAACTTCTCGGTATAATGGGTGAGTTTGGAGTACAATAAAGTGAGATAAATTGAGAGTTCATAATGCGTGTAGTGAAAAAAAAAATTGATATGATATAAAATTAACAGAGATTTATAGAATTTTTTGAAGTTTATTTATAAACCAAACGGAACCAATGTGTAACTATTAAACGCGTCAGTGCGCAGAAGAAAAGGAGAGAATAGAAGGAAGAAGGAAAGAGTTTTAGCGTTTCAATTTCCGAAGAGGATAGAAGAAAGAAGGAAAAGCCACGCGCTTCAATTTCCTTATAATATGTAACATGCGTTTATAAATTTTGAGAATATGCATATATGTATACATAATGCTGTATCTGATAATCTGTATCATGCATTTTCTTTATAATCAAGAATATGTAGCAAGTGCCCCGAAATGGGTAGTCGAGTTGGTTTGGATGGCGGGCCGAATGGCCTGAAACCAATAGGTCTCGGGTTCGACTCCTCTTGGGGGCAGTCCTTCCTCTAATTGTGGAGGGTCATCTAACAGCCTTCTCGGCTGAGTCGGTCAGTCAGGACTTGCTTAGGCTGGTTTACCTTCTCGTGGTTCTTTGCCGGCTAGGGCCACAGGACGGGTTTCACCCAGTGCGCACCCATGAGTAGCAGCTGCGGGTTTCTCCCCGACCCTAGAAGAATATGTAGCAAGTGTTTCAATTTCGTTGTAATAAAATCTGTAACACACATTTTAATTTTTCATATAATTTGTACAATCTGTATGATTTATAACACTCATTTTAATAGGCATTTCGATTTCCAGATTAATAATATGTAATAGGGCTTTCAATTTCCTCATCTTAATCTGTAACGTGTTTATAAATTCGTATATAAATGGGTGTGTTTAGATTCGTAAAAAGTGAGATAAAATGAGATAAGTTGTGGGTTCGTAAGTAGTGAGATAAAAAGTAAATAATTTTTAAAATTTTTCAGTATTTTTTTATCCTTTCTCAAATTTTTTTTTCCAATCTATATCTATTTCAAATGTATTTAAATAATTTTTAAAGTTTTTTAATATTTTTTTCCGTGTTTCAATTTTTTTTCTTTTTTTGCCAATCTATACCTACTCAAAATGTATATTTGTTATTTGAATGTCATGCAATGAGATAAGTTGTGATTCATAAGTAATAAGATAAAAAATAAATAATTTTTAAAATTTTTTAGTTTATTTTACCTTTTTAATATTTTTTTTTCTAATCTATATCTATTCCAAATGTATATAATGTATATCTGTTATTTGATCGTCGCGCCAACATGCAAAAGCAGAAGAGGAGAGAAGGAGGAGGAGGTGATAGAAGAAAGAAGAGGAAGTAAAGAGCCATAGATTATGACAATATGTATATATGTAAATGATGCATACCTGTTTTTTCGAAAATAACGCGCAGAAGAAGAGGAGAGGATAGAAAGAAGAAGAGGGGAGAAGGAAAGAGCCACACGTCTCAATTTCCTTACCTTATAATTCGTAACGCACGTTTGTCTATATGTATATAATAATGCATATCGTTTTTTTTCTTAAATTTTTTAATATTTTTTCTTTTTTTATTTTAATCACAAATTATATGACGTAAACGTAATATATTATTTATTTTTCTTAAATAATTTTATTTACTTTCTTTAGATAATTTTATTTATTTTTCTTAAATAATTTTATTTACTTTCTTTAGATAATTTTATTTATTTTTCTTAAATAATTTTATTTTCTTTCGAAATAATTGTTGTCTTCAAAAATTAAATTATCTTTTGACTCAATATCTTATTTAAATTTATCACGATGTGTTGAAGGTTCCACAATTACCTCTTTTATCTCAGTCTCTTAGATTTTTTGCTACAAAATTGATTCAAACTCTATTAGATCAATCCGTTCTGCCACTTTATAGAATTCACTGCTATATTTGCAAATAGTCTGATCATTCTACGAGCAATGCTAATATTGCTGGAACAAATATTACTTATAATCGGATGGCAAGAATCGATTTTTTAGCATCTTTTTCATCTTATTCCACAATTTAATTTTATCTTTCTTGCTTACAATTGCAAACGATCCCACCAAGTGGAAACACTTCTACGAAGTCGAATCGCAACATACTTCATCTTTTTGTCTTCAATATTTATAAATCCATCAAAATAAGGGATATTACCTTTCAGGCGAAAAATTAGACTAATGACCATAGTTCTGTTGTTGTCTTCTTTCTACGTCTATGTAAGCCAACTTGAAAGTTTCACGTGAAAGTTTCAAACTCTATGCCTTTCCTGTTGATAGGTTGACAACGAGAATCAATAATAGAACTAGCAACAAGGTCCTGGAACCGACTGCGAGGATTATCTCTGGCACACCTCCCATCACTTCTCAGTATCTCTATTAGGTTTTTCAGACGAGCAGGTATCGCTGCCACCTCATTGCACTTCTATTGTGTCTCTCTAGCGTTGTATTACGTCATCAGATTAGGATAAACTTGATACACCTAACGCAATCAGAAAACATAGAGTGAGAATAAAATCAAAATCTTAAAAATTTCTATATTCAATCAATAATGAAAATTTTTAATATCTTATAATTTCTAATCTTTATATAAGGTAAGGATGAAATAAAATAAAATAAAATAAACTCCTACTATCTAAAAAAACTAAGAAAATTATTTAAGAAAAATAAATAAAAACTCTGTTTGATTTACTGTAAACTTCTAAAAATTTTTGAAAAGTTCTAAAAATTATTTACTTTTTATCTTACTGCACAAATTATGAATTTACAACTTATCTCATTTTGTCTCACTTTTTATCACTCTAAACACACTCAAAATTATCTAAGAAAATTAAATAAAATTATTTAGGAAAAATAAATAATATTTTATGAATTATAAACTCACAACTTATTTCATTTTATCTTATTTTTTATCACTCTAAATATACCCAAAATTATCTAAAAAAATAAATAAAACTATTTAAAAAAATAAATAATATATTACGTCTACATCATTGTACAAGGGAAAGAAATTCAAGTCTTTATCCTTTTTTTTGTTTTTTCATCTTTTCAAATTTTTAATCCAAATACAACTTTAATGATTGATTTATTTCACCAATAGTACAAAAGGTGGTAAGGTAATTTTTTTTTACGTAATGATAAAAAATTATTATTCACGCGTTATTTTAACAAAACAGTTTTAAGAAATTATTCGAAGAAAATATTCTCACTCATCCGTGAATAAGAGCACAATGTATATATATATATATATATATTTTTTACGGAATGTTGCTGATCATGTCCTCGATGAATTGACCCAGATATCCATAGGAGGACCCACCCTTTGTCATCACCAGCCTGCTCTTCTCACTCACGTCCTTCACCTTCATATTCACCTCGCCGCCGTCCATTAGCCGCCGTATCCCGCTCTCAATCTCCTCTGCCGTCACAATCATGTCAGCCTCATTCCGATAGTCAACCTTTATCTCCACTGCCAGTCCCAACTCCCTTACCAGCTGGAAAGCATTCACCTGTTGTTCTGCGTAAATCGGCCACGCCGCCATTGGCACCCCGAACCACATGGTCTCCAACGTGGAGTTCCACCCGCAGTGCGAAACGAACCCTCCCACCGCTGGATGGGACAGCGCCGCCGCCTGCGGCGCCCACCCGATAACTTTTCCCACCTCCGCTGTCCTTTCCAGGAACCCTTCCGGAAGGACTTGGCGCAGATATTCACTCTCTTCCGGAGTGGTCTCCGCCTTGCTCTTCGATGGAAGCGGCCGGAGTGACCACAAGAACCGGTGTCCGCTACTCTCCAGAGCCCGCGCTATCTCGATGACTTGCTTTCTTTCGAAACCTCCCTTGCTCCCGAAGCACAGAAACACCACCGACGACGGCGGTTGGTTGTCCAACCAGCTCATGATGGGTTTAGACCGGTGGTTTTGGGTCTCATTAGAATACCCCTTTAGGTTGAGGACTGGTCCCACTGGGTAGATTTTGGGCATCTTATCGTCACCGGAAAGGGAATTGATCAACTGTGGTTCAAGCTCTTCGAATGAGTTGAGTAAAATGCCTTTCGATTCCCTGAAACGCTTAAATATGTCGAGTAACATGTGGGACGTGTCTTTGTCCAGCAACAGACTGGGGAAGACCTTGGCCGGGACTGGGTTGATAAATCCCGGAACGGTCAAATTAGCGTCCGAGTTATTCAACTCGGTGGCGTCGTGGTTGTGGGTCTCTCGAAGATTCTGAAGATGAGACATCAGACCAAGGAAGGCGGCGCCGGAGGTGAAGAAGACGTAGGTCGGGACTCCGAATTCATTGCCCAAATCCATCAAAGGGGTGCAGAACATGTCGATCACAAACCCAGCAAGAGTACGACCGGACTCGGACTCAGTGGAGGAGATCTTTTCCGAGATTAAATCTATGATGGAAGACCTGCGACTGTCGATGAACGCTTGCATTGAGATACCCTGGGACTTGGCGGTGAGGTCGGAGAAGGGCTGGTCAAGATGACAATCATAATCGGACGGAACAGGGAGCTCCAGGAAGCGGATGCGTTGTTGGAAGTTGCTGGCGGAGCGTACTAATTGGGTGTAGGATGTGATCGTGGAATCGAAGGGAAGCTTAATGATGAGTATTGTGATCGACAGGCGGTTGTCTCGGCCGGCCAGAAGATTGGCCATCTCGACCGCTGGCACTAAGTGGCCGTACCCCGGTGATGGGATCAACACCAGTTCCAGTTGTTGCTGTTGTTGTCCTGCTTTCCTCATTTTGATTTTGGTTACTCTGCTAGCTGTTATTTCTTTCTATCTCGCTTTGAGGCTGCGATGTGCGCTATTTGTACTTGATTGGGTAGCGTCCCCATCAATGGCTGATTTACAGGTTTCTGCGTGGGATCACCCTTTTGGATTACTTTCAAGATTGTACAACTAGAGAGTTCAATTTTGACATGGATTGTTAATGATTCAATTTTGACATGGATTGTTAATGAAACAATATTCTCAATGCTAGCGTACGGCAAGAGAATTGATCAAGTTTTAATAAGAGTTGGTAACGAAACGGGATTCAATTCTGAAAAAGGGGAGAATGCTACGTCACCCATGACTTAATCAGGATTGTTGGATTAAACAATCCAACATTTTATATGTATTCATATTATTTTAATTTAAAAAAATAAAAATATATTTAAACTATTAAAATTTAATTTGATAGCCTTGATCGCAAGTCATGGTCCTCCAATTTTAGCATATTACACGTTATTTTAATGTATTTATGGTTAAATTTAAAGTAAACCGATTTACACTCTATAAATTTTCTATCACACTATACTTTAATTCTTTATTAGTTAAAATTATATAATTGTCCTTTTTCATTTTTATCATATGTTTTATGTAATTATTGTGCTATAAATATCTTTATTTAAAAATTCAATCAAACGCACAATTATGATGCTAGAAATAGCTTTATTTTATAATAAAAAATAATTTTGTAAACAAAATATTCAAAAGATGACTTACCAAAAATTATTTTACCTTTCTAAGTTTTTTGATAGGTGGGCAATTACCACTTCAATTATTTTAAAAAAAAACTCACTTATGACATGTGAATAACTTTACTACAATAAAAATTTTTAATTAACTTTTTAAAAAAGTATTTCCTTTTTTTTTAGAATTATGATACTTATGATTTGTATGATAAATCTATTTTTTGGCTAAAAAGTTAATATTTTTAATACATTGATCTACTTATTTTTGTATTTTTTTAAAGGTTCATATAGACTTCTACTAAATTACTTGAGATTGATGATAGTTTAAATGATTACATTATGTATATAAAAATAAATGAAATAAATTAATTTAGTTAGAAAAAAAATAAAATAAAAATTATTTTTAATATGCTTGTTAGAAATATAAATATACATAAAATTATTTTTAGACTTTAAAATATTTTTTCAAGTCTCTTATGCCAAACTAAGCCTAGGAGTATTTGTCCAGATTTAAAAATATTTATTTATGAGGGGCAGTTATGTCATTTGAAATTATATATAAAAATAACTAGTTAAAAGGAGTCGTTTTATAATTTCACTTAATGAAAAAATAGAATGGAGTTCAAAAAACTATTTGTGGTGTGCATATAGACTTATCTTAAAATTTATTACAAAACAAAATGCTTAGGGCTCATTTGATAATATTTTGTTTTTCTATTCATGTTTTTTGGTTTTTTGTGCCTTTCTTTTTTTAAATGAAAATAGAAATTGTGTTTGAAAATATAATTTTATTTACAGTAATTAAATTTTATTTTAATAAAATATTTAATTTATTAAATTTTTAAAAAAATAACTAAATTGAAAACTATATTAAATACTAATTTAATAATTTAATTAATTAATAATTAATTTAAATAATTAATATAATTAATAATTAAATAAATTATTTATAAGAAATAATTTAACAATTTATTTAGTTATTTGGTAATTGCCAATAATATTTTGGTTTTATTACTTTGATTCTTGCAATCTTAGATAAATTTTGAAATTTAGTTGAGGTGGTGTTTGGATGGCCAAAAAAAAAATGATATAAAAGTGATAAGTGACAATATTTAATTGAAAAAAATTAAAAAAATAATAAAAATTATTTTTTTTTAATAAACCAATCATCCCCTCTATTGGTTTGGGTTGAGAGTACGCGTCTTCTTAAAATTTTAGGGAGCCAACTCCTTTAGATTTACCCAAAGCCTATTTGTTTCAACCTTTAAACCGGTATCCAATTTAATCGGTTACCCGGTTCAACACCTTACACTATTATTGCACACGCTTAGAAATTAATTTTGACAAGTCAAAATCCCCATTTCTTATTTTAAAATCGAAACCTATCTTATTGCTATTTTATTTGCTTTATAATTTTTTTTTGAAAGGTATATTTTCTTTATAATTGCAAGACAAACTTTGCAATTACTTGCATGATTTATTTGCACTTTATATTATTAAGGTGTTAGTGTTTCTTTTTTTTTTTTTTTTTAATTTAGGGAGATGAATTTTTTTTTTATTCTACTAATCCTAGCACAATGAAGTGCCACATTCAAACGTATTTCGATTCCAATTGGGTAAAATACATTTAGGCTTCGTTTGGTTTATAATTTTTCTTTAAAAAATTCTATAAATCTCCATTAACTTTATATCACATTAACTTTTTTCTTTCACTGTACGTATTATGAACTCTCAATTTATCTCAATTTATCTCACTTTTTTCTTACTCCAAACGAAACTTTATTGTTCTTCTCTTTCAAACTTTCTCTTTACTCCATTCGATTCCGATTCTCAATTTGGTGGCTTTTGACTCATGCACTTGAAAACCGACTTTATTACGTTATCTTGCCTTCCATCGAGAATGTACTCCAAGACCCGTTCAATTATTTTTCTCTTTAGTTCTTATTTTTCTTTCGCTTACGTTCTATTTGGGAAAAAAAAAATAATTTTTGGTAGCTCTACTTAACTTTTATTTTTACTTTTTTAAATATCAAATTACTCTCTTTCTCTTTTAATTTTTTTCAAACTATAAAAGACAAATTGTTAGCAAAATTTGTTTACGAATCAGTCTCTGTTTTGATGAAATCACAAAAAAAGGAAAACTTACAATTTTCGGATGATAAATTTCGAATTAAGTTGATCAAGGCTAGTATTGAATACTGCATCCTTAAAATTGAAGCTGCCCCTCACATTTGCTTTTAGTTTCAACAAGATGTTAGCCTCCTAAAATAAAATGATTGTACACATAAAAGAAAGCGATAATTTGTATGTTCTAGTAAATCAAAAGAATGTCTGTACTCTTGTATGTATGCAATATTTTTTATGTAAAAAAATTCACTGATTTTTTCACGAAAGATGCAAGTTTAGATAGGCATTGAAGTGCCTTTTTAAAAAATGTGCACTCATTAGTTTACAGAAATTACAAAAACTGTACAGAAAATCAAAATAAAAGCTTAAAAAATTGGGTCACCCTGGAAGTCATTTGACCCAACACAAACCCAAGCCCATTCTGGGCTAGACGAGTGTGCCCACACGAGGGATACAGATTGGCCCATCTAGGCCTTCCCTTTTATTATATATGGGTGACTCTAGCATCTTTTATTTTTTTTTTCAAATCTTGGCATATATAAAACTATAAAAATTTTCAAAGTTTTTTAATATGGGATAGAATCACTTTCTACATTACTAAGATCCTTACTTTGAAATTAATTTTTATTTAATTTATTTATAATTTTAAACAATTGAATATTAAATTATAAAATGTACATGAAATATTATTAATGTCACCTATAATTTAAATTTAATAATATGTAAACCTCACATAAACGTTAGCTTAAATTTCCCAAAAAAAAAAAATTATAGTTAAAACTATGAATTTAAATACAAATATGTGAACTTAATAGGACTTAAAAAAACACTAAAAAGGATATCCATTCGAATGGTTCATCGCCTAGACGTGCGTGCGGGCAGAATCCTTGACTTGGGAAAAATTCCAAGTGTTTAGGCACGGTGAGCTACGCAAATTACTTCTATAACCTTCACGTTCAAATAATACTAACGATGTTGAATTTAAAATGATTAAAAAAATTAATTAGGTCTCTTTTGGTTGATTTTTTTATTTTCTATTTTTTATTTTTATTTTTCATTTTCTATTTTGAATTATCTTTTCATTTTGTGCTTTTGAAAAATAAAATAAACAGGTCAAAACGTAATTGGTTACTTGTGTTATCAAAATTTGTTTTCGAAAACAAAAAATGACTTTACACATGAAATGAAAAATAAAAAAAAATCGTTTTGAGAGTTTTTAACAAAAAACAAGAAAAATCTCAAAATAAAGAAAACAGAGCATTTTCTGTTTTCTCGTTTTGAAATTTTTAATACATAAAACAAAAATAGAAAAGAGAAAATAGAAAAGTAAACCAAATGCCACCTTAAATATCTGGATTATTACAACTATTTATAATATTATTTTATTAGATTTATTATTATTTTATTCAATTAATTTTGTGTGAAATTTGTTTAATTATTTAATTTTGAAATTTAGCTACATTGAATTTTAGTAATTTAT
The DNA here is from genome assembly GCA_019916065.1 of Vitellaria paradoxa. Lineage (NCBI taxonomy): Eukaryota > Viridiplantae > Streptophyta > Magnoliopsida > Ericales > Sapotaceae > Vitellaria > Vitellaria paradoxa. The sequence continues at coordinate 384,754 of JAINTL010000033.1, read as the reverse complement.
TTAAAGTTTGGGGTCTAGAATTCAAATTTTGGTTGAACTTTAAATTCAGTTCTAGATTGCTACGTATATACATTTGTATATGTGTCCTTTTGGTGGAATGAAGGTGGGTCCTCCGCATGATATTCAAAATTTTCCTAGTGTCCGATGCCTTTGCCCCACCTGGTCTAGGTTCCACCTTACCAACATATATGGGTATATGTAACGTAGCGTGTATATATATATATATATATGGGTATATGTTATGTGTGGTCTGAGAAAAGGGAGTAGCTTCAAAAAAAAAAAAGAAAAGAAAGAGGGCTCGGCTGAATATTTGAAGGTTCAAGGAAAGAGGGGGAGAAAAAAAAAGAATAACGAAAGTAAAAATCATGAGTTGATCATTTCTTTTGTGGATTGAAGTTTCAAATAGATATGAGTTTTTTTTTTCTTTTTGGTTTAATTATACTTTACGTTGCTGGATAAAATGATAAAAGGAATATGGTTTAAATAATGTTAGGTTATTATGTAGAATCGAAAATAATGAATTTAGAAAATAACTTGAGTATGATAATGTGGACGAAAATGATGAATTTAGAGAAAAGTGATAACTTAGGTTTCTCTGGTTAAATAGTATTGATCAATAAAAAATTTTAATAAATTATAAAACTTGTTTAATTGATGAATTATGTGAATTATTGAATATTTATTTTATTTTGTGAAGTTTTGATTTATTTAAATTGCATGATTATTTGATAATTTTTATTAATTCCTTGTATGAATTGGGGATATGGTTTATTTATTTATTGTTGACATTTGTATAAGTTTTGAATTATTGATTTGAGTTAAATTTTATGACATTAAAATTTGTATTTTGGTGAGACCTCGGAATAGGAAAAAAAAAGTATATGTTTAGAATAAATAATAATTAGTTATTTGTGGATTAGTTGGATTAGTGATATTGATTTTAGATTTGGTTATTGATTTTTGGGTTAAGATGTACTAGAAAATAGTAGACTTATATGTATTTAAGAGTTGAAAATCTTGAGACTCTCACGGGAATTTGTTTATTATTCTAATAAGAGAGTAACCTATAAAAGGACATAGATGTCCCATGAGGCATATTTATTTTCCTCAAGTACGTATGAGGATGTAGATACCTATAATGATATATTTCCATAACTTAGGCCTGAATGTAGACACGAAGGGATTGTATATTTTTGGTTAGATCCATTGGCCACATAACGATAGCAAAGTACCTAAATTCTTTTGAATTTGACAAGTGGTTATAATTGAATTTTGGATATTGGTTACTGCTTGAATAATGAAATGATATGGTTTTGTCATCTTGGTTTAATGGTTGTTGATTATACCATTATCATTTTATGATAATAACACAATAGGACGCTATTTTATGTTTCATTACACAATGAAAAAATGTGATTTATCGGTCAATCCCTTATATCTGATGTTACATTTTGAGTGCTGCTTAACCCGAGCCTATTAGGTGTGGATGTTAGTATTTTGTTTTATACTGAAAGTGAGAGTTGTGTTGTACATATTTTTCTCTTGGTTTTGGATTATTTGGACCAGATGGAGTCTAGTCTATATATGGAGTTTTGTTATCCAACTGTTAGTAGGAATTATACAGTTGTACTATTATTACTTTATTGTTATACTTAGTTTTACTCTAGTTGCTTTAATTAGCTTTAATATTGAGTTATAATTGATGGTTATATGTGACTACATGTGATTAGTTTACGTCCTCGGGTTATAAGATTCCAGAGCGTGATAGATTGGTATTAGACTCTAAATTTAAAATAACTAAGGACAATAGAGTATATCTACACCAATCATCTTTGAATTATAAGTTTTAATATTTATATCATATACAAATATAATTCCTAATTTATTCAAGGTAAAGAATCAAATTTAAATCTAAATTTCATATGGTCGCTATCCTTACATCAGTTGCAAATTGTAAACACTTAAGTTATTTTCATCCATATATCCATGGTAAGTTTATATATGTAGATGTATTTAAGTTTTCCCTTTCCATGAAACATCCCTATCTTACACACACATACATATACACATATATCTAAAAAGAAATCCTCCTAACTTCAATTGAGATGAGAAGTAATAAGATCAAGAATCACCACCATCAAGCTCCTTCTTCCCAACTTCTCATAACTTCTCACAATTTAGAACCCATTTGTCAACTATTTTGTTTTCAGTTTTTTATTTTTATTTTCAATTTTTTAAAAATTGAACATGAAAACTCGTTTGACAAATTTATTTTTAATTTTTAGTTTTCAAAAAAATAAAAACTGTTTTTAAAATTTTTAAGAGTTATGAAAACATGAAAAACTCCATGTTTTGTCAAGTCTTTCTTTGGTCTTTGGTTTGATGGTTGTACATGCTAAAAATCCAACTCAATATTAGCCTGATGAAAACCTTATATTCCCTGAGGAGATGAGTTTTCTCAAATTTTCATTTTTAATTTTTATTTTTTTTCACAACTACTGGCAGTCACAACTATTATTCACCATCAACTACCACTATCCACTAGTCGCCACCCACACATATCCGATCACTGCTAATCGTCACAGCCTCTTACCCACCCTCCACTACTGTCAACTGCTACTACCACTCCCTCCCACCTCTAGTTTGATAATGAAATTGTGTTTGGTGATGTTAGATTTTTTTTATCTTTATTTTATATAAAAATAAATTAAATTAAATTTAATCATTTTAATTATATTATTTGTTAAAAATAATTCAATAAAAATAGAATATATTAAACATAATTTATTATATTATTTTTTAAAATAATATAATAAAAATATATTCATGTTAATTAAATTAATTATAATTAGGTTAAATAAATTTAATTATTTAAATTATATTTTATTAAAATAATTTAATTCAATAAATAAATAATTTAATTTACAATTAAAAAAATTTAATTATATTTTTCATTAAAAATAATTTTATCAAAAAAATATAATTATATTTAACATAGTTAATTAATTAATTAATAATTAATAATAAAATTAAATTAATTATGATTAATCTTGGGTAATTAAATTAGTATAAAAAATATTTGCTAAATTATTTTTAATAAGTGATATAATTAAATTGTATTTAATATATTTTTTTATGAATTAAACTATTTTAATAAAAAATATAATTAAAATAATTTAATTAATTAATTAAATCTAATTAATTTGAGTTATTAATTCATTCATTATCATGAAATATATTTTATTAAATTGTTTTTTAAAAAACAATATAATAAATTATGTTTGATATATTTTATTTTATTGAATTGAATTATTTTTAACAAACAATATAATTAAAATAACTAAATTCAATTAATTTAATAAATTAACAACTATATTATAACTAACAATTATTGTTACTAAACGTATTTTCAAGTTTTTATTTTGTTTTCTACTATAAAAATAAAAACTAGAAATTAAAAATTAAACATATAAAGAAAAAAGGATTTGACCTTGAGCGATTCAATTCCTAGGTCAAACCCCTAGAGAGTGAATTTCTTTGGTTTGTACCACACATATCGGCCTCTTAACATGTGCAGTGGTAAATTACAGACTCGCGTAGCGGCCGAGAGTCAACCTATACCCAAGAACTGGTTACGGTTCGTCCAGCCAAGGAGACCTGTCCTATCAACCTTTACTACGCTTTGTGCCTAAAAGGCTGGCCCTAAAGTTTTGTTAGAGAGGAGACTTGAACTTGAGACTTGGGGTGAAAAATTAAACACGAAAATTAAATACAAAAAATAAAAATAGACAGTTTTATCAACGGGGCCTTACTAAAAATTTTGGGTTTTTGGAGTGGATTTCAGCCACGTGCATGCACATGCATATATAGGTAAGATTCCATTTCTTCTTTATGAAGTTCTCCTCTCCTATTAGCTCCTAGGTCTAGCCACTATCCCTCTCCCATCTCCCAAGGTTGCCTACAACCACCCGTCACCGCCCATCCACCACACCTCTGGGTCTAGAGTAGTGGGGATCAATCCAGTGAGGAAGAAGAAAGAGTCCAATTGGCTCAATTAGGTGAGTCACCATAATATGTTGTGGGTACTTCGTGTAATCGGGTCCAAAATTAGGTAAATGCGTAAAGAAAAGGAATTTAGGCAATTGGGGTAATTGGATTTTATGAATTAGGAAGAAATGTGTAATTAAATGAGTAAAAGAAATTGGATTTAGAATTTATTTGATAAAATCTAATTCTTTCGCCAAAAATACCAACGCCGAATTAAATGAAAATTGCACAAAGTAAATTAATCATCTCAAATAAAAATATAAAAATTTTCATATAATGAAATTTAAGATCGGAAAAATCAAGAAACATTAATTAACAAAAAAAAAAAAAAAAAGATCAAGAGTTACAATTTCACCCCTAGTCTAGCCTATAGGTATGATATACGGGCAGATGCCAGTTGGGCATGAATTACGCATCTCAAGCCTGATCCATAATCATCATCAGATTTTAGCATTTAACCAAACTATGGCCCTGTGGGCCTTTGTACATCATCACAAGTTGTTAAGCTCCACATAATATGGAGAAACAGTGGGTCAAACCAACCAGCCCACTCTTTATAGCCTCTATCGAGCTTTGTCCCTTTAACCATGACTAAGGGTCTATCAAAGTGCATGTCATGAAGATTAACCCAATAAAATAACATTTACCAAAAGCAACTTATTGGATTTCATGAACTAGGTTCATAAATTATTATAAAATTATACTTTATTCTCACTTTAAAATGAAATGTGAGAATAGATACCGATTCTCTCATCTGCTCCTCTTCGGGAGTGAGTAAAAATTGAAATAATCAAACCGAATTGATCAAATTCAATCAATATATACAATTTTTTCGATTATTTGGTCTGATTTAAATTTTATTAGAAGTTTAGTTTGGTCAATGTTAAAATATTATGACCTAACTAACTACAATTTTTCTTTTTTTTTTTAATATTAGATTATATGTTATTTTACATATTCCAATTTATGTATTTAAATATTTTAATGTGTAGTTGATCTCATTTGATTCATACTAATCTTAATCAAGTAAATATATTGTAATTTTTTATGATTTAGTGTTTAAATTTTTTTGGGTCAATCAAGTTTTTCACTTATCCAATGGTTTACTCCCTCCTATTCCTGTTTGGTTGTTACAAGGCCTAGAAAAAAAAAAACTTAAATATGTCCATTTACAAAAATAAAGATTTTCGTAATTTGTTAAACTTATCTATTCTTAGAAAAGATAATATGAATTCGTACATTTTCATTGTTCTTATTAAATAAATTATAAAAAAGGTTGATGAAAAGAGAGAAGTAAAATGCTTTAATCACCTTAATTTTAATCACAATTATCAGGAACTACCATATGTATTATGTCCCTTACATTCATCATTTTACCCCTTGTTACTCTCAATCATTTACTATTCATCATTTTAGAATAATCGATTTGATTTTATTAGGGGTTAGATTTGAGTCTGAATAATATTACTTAATTTTTATTGATTCGATTTTGAATTAGCATATTTCAATATTTGAACTAAGTTAATCAGAACCAATCTGATTTTTTTTTTTTTCCTTTCAAAGACTCTATTATTATATTACGGATTTGAATCAAATACAGCAAAACCGATAAAATTAAGTTGTTTTGGGCTTATATGATGATCGGTCTTTTTTTGGCCTAAAATTTTAAACCTGATAAATATAAGTTTAATTTTGAATTTAGTGTGAATCCAAATTGAACCAACATCATGCATTCCTGCATTCCTTTATTATTTCAACAGTTGCCATTAAATATAGACATTCTACTATTAGTTCAACTTCCGGGGAGACGGATTTTCCATCGTGTTAAAATCTATAAATAAATAAATCATGCCTCAGTGGCATTATATTTAAATTCCAAATATAATTAGTGTGATTCAAAGGTTTCCAATAAATAAATTTAATCATTTATGCACATACAAGTTCTCCATCAAAACTAATCAAAACAAAGGGGGTTTGTTGTATATTCTTGATTTAACTCAAACGAAAAGGATTTGTCATATTCTTGATTTGCAAATATTTTTTAATTTATTTAAAAAATATATGTTCTTGTACCGTTGAAGAGATTACCTCATGAAGATAAAAAAAAGTGTCATATTTAAAATGTGTATTAATTAATTTTATTACTTTAAAATAACTGATGTGAAAATGAAAAGTTTATAGGATTTAAATGATTTTATTTCAAACTTTATTTGTGGAGAGAGAGAGAGAGAGAGAGAGAGAGAGAGAGAGAGAGACTTTTAAATGATTTAAATCATTGTTGACAAAAATGTGTCAAAGGAATTATAGCATAACTGATAATATTAGGAAATGGCATCAAAGATTTGAATGAGTTACTCTTTTTGAATTATATCTTTTGTGAATTTTTACAGCAAGCAAATTCAAGGCGAAGTGATTTATTAATGGTCCTAATTCAATGGTAAAGATGCACAGTAATGGTCATAATTTAATTTCCACGACGATCTCTTATATCCATAAATGACAATTGTGAATTATTAATAATTTATTTAGAAAGAAGTATATGGTTTACATTTTTATTTTTATTTTTTATTTTATAATTTATGTTTTAAGGATACTGAAAATGTATTTGGTTTAACATTTTTTATTTTTCATATTTTGAGATTCTCTTTGTTTTTGTAAAAAAAATTCAAAATGACATTTGGCTTTTTTGTATTTTATTTCTAAACCTGTTTTTTGTTTTTAAAAATAGCTCTTAAAAACACAAATGATTAAATATATTTTAAATTATTTTTCGTATTTTAAAAAACATAAAATGAAAAATGAGCCCAAAACAGATATATCAAATTAACTAACTTTTAGAAATATACCACGCAAATTAGAAGTGAGCATAAACTGTACGTGTGATTTTTATTTTAATTAAATGATTATAAAAATTAGCAAAAATAACTCAAATAATAAATAATAAGTAGTTAAAATTATAAATAAATAATACCTAATTAAGGAGCATTTAAAAAAAATAAAAAATTACAAAATTAGTGGGCAGTTAAAGGAAGGTAAAAATATGACTAAGTGAAATTATTTAATTATATGGAAGTTATAAAAAAATTAATTTTAATGCCATTGAAATTGTAGGTAGTTATAGAAAATTTAATGATATTATTGGAATAATTTAAAAAAAAAAGTTTTACCAATTTTGAAAATTCATTAAATTTGAAACTTCACCAATATCTCCGTGTTTGCTTTATAATAGTATAAATGGCTACATTAGGCGACATATTCTGTTTTATATAATAGTAAAAATTATATATATTTATTTTCATAAAATTAAATATGTAATTAATTAATTAACTAAGATAGTGAAAGAGGGAATTAGTCTTCCCGTTCAGATTAACATTACACGGTTATTATACCAGTCCAAACAATGAATCATTTTGTTTGTGAACACGATGAAATGAATCACCACTCAATGGTCTCTCATCCACCCCGCGTTTACCTCAAAATATTAGTTGTATTAATTGAGAGAGTCGCTACTAATTTATTATAACATATTTTAGGTCACGTTTGGAGCTAAAAAAAATAATACAAATTTTATAAATCTTTACAACACGAATTACGAAATAATAAATTTTAAATTTTTTACTCACTGCACAAAACACGAGGCATTAACTTTTACAATTTTATACAATTCTAAACACACCTTTAATTATTAATTTGTTTATGCTAATTTTAAATTCATAAACAAACCTCAATATAACTTTTTTTTCAACAAACACGTGAACGGATTGAGTTTTTAGGTAATTATCACAAAAGAAGTTATAGTTTTTGTCAAGAACAATTAGTTAAAGAAGTTAGTTGGAATTGCACTGGACAATTACAGTCAAACTCTTTTTTCCCTTTTTTTTTTTTTTTTAGTTTTTTCTTTAAAGACTACTAGCAACAGTTGAAGCCGACCGCCAAAAAAAGGAGAAAGCTGACATAACGGTGTGATATCAGTTCGGTGACATCAAAGTCAGAAACTGTTAGATTTTTTAAATTTATTTAAATGTTTTTTAATTAAATAAAAAATTTTAATTCTATAATTTCGGCTTGATATCTTGAGCACAACAATTGACCCCGTTTGCATCAAGAAAAAATTCTATAAATCTCTATAAATCTTCAATAATCCTTCTATCTCTAATTTTTTTCGCCATTACAAATTTCAAAAAATTTCAATATTTCATTAAAAAAATAAAAAATCTGAAAGTAGATTAACCGAATGTGTAAATTTTTTATACAATCATATTTTTCGTGTCGAAAGCTTTTAAATGAATACCATTGTCGTTATCTTTTATGAATTTTTTTGAATCCATTCTCACGATTTATTACTTTTCAAAAATAAAAAAATATTAAAATTAACGTAAAATTATATTTTTTCTTAATTTATTTTATTTTTTCTTATTCCAAGCGGAGTCAACTGAGTCCCAAAGCAAGAATCCATCACAAGAAGTTTTAATCAATCAACCGTCCAGCACTGGGAATGAGAACTAATTGGGGCAATCATGACATAGCCTCAAAGATAGGAGTCATTGAGTAGCATCATTTCATTTTGGAAAAAAAACGAATGTTTTCACCGATTATTTGACTAGTTCTCCTGGTTTCTTGATTTCCAACAGCTAGTCTAGGACATAGTTATTAGAATTGAGTGAATCAAGTCCAATATGGGTGTTTGGTCGGCTAAGAAGCATCTTGGAAAAATATACATCCTAGTCCGGCCCACACCTAAACCAGTTTAGGTATGAAACTGAGCAAGGAGATTCAGACGATTTCAAGTGTCTGGAGCTGCTGAGGAAAGCAATCTGTCGCTGATCGTGAGAGGGGGAAATGATAATGATGAGCTTAGTTTATGTGTGGTACGTGGCGGCAGAAGAGAATAGTAGAACGAGAAATGAGAATTGAATGCGGGTTAAATAAAATAATTCTTTATTTGGTTGCTAATATGAAAATTATTGAAATGAAATGAACATTCAATTTTCATAATCTAATTACATTTTTAAATATGATGAAGCCAAATGAAATGTAATAAAAATTATTAATATTTATTTTTTTTAAATTATAAAAATAAGTTTTATTTCGAGATAAATAATCATTTTACAATTATAATTTGAATTAGATCAAAATTTTTTAATTATTAAGAAATATGTCAATAAATAAGTTTTAGTCTTTTAAGAAATCTAGAATACAAATTTGGACAAAAAACAAGGTTAAAGGCAACATAGTCATTCAACAATTTAAATTTAGATTTGGCTAAAATTTATTTAACAATTAAAAATTATGTAAATAAATACTCTTTTTTAACCTTTTAGGCAGTTTAAAATACTAAGTTGGGCCAAAAATAAGCTTAGGGATAAAATTGTTATTTTACAATTTGAGTTTAGATCATGCTAAAATTTTCATATTATTAAGAAAAAAAACATTGATAAATATTTTTAACTTTTTGGGAAGTCCCAAATATAAAATTTGGCGAATAACAAAACTAGGCGTAAAATGGCCATTTCACGACCTGAGTCTGGAGTGGACCAAAATTTGCTTAAATATTAAATATGTAAATAAATTTTTATTATCCTTTTGGAAAGCCCGAAATACAAATTTAGGCAAATAACAGATTCAGGGGTAAAATAATTATTTGTAGTCTAAATTCGAATCTAAGGCAAAATAAAATTCAATGGTAAAATGGTCATTTTATTTATTTATTTATTATTTATTGGTGACCAGAACCCTATCGATTTATTACAATTCTCAACAAACTATATAACCAATGGGTAAACCGAAGGCCCACACAACACAAAATGGTCATTTTATAAACCAAGAGCGGATTGGAACAAAAATTGTGATTGCAAAGTAGTTGTTTGTCCTTTTGTTTTTAATTTGTTTTCATTGTTTGAATTGAATCTTGATTAGAATGGAATGATCATTCCATCACTTAAATTATTGAATACCTTTTCCTACTTGACATGGGAATAACATTCCAATTTAATTTTTTTGATACTAAATATGAAAATAAGTTAAAGTAGAAATGCAATGAATGTACCAAATATAACTTTATGGTTATGTTTATTTAAGTAGAATAAGAGTAGAATGAGTACCTTAGAATTTTGTTATCAACTTATTTGATTATATTTTTAATTAAAGAATGAAATTGTCATACTTATTTTATCATTCTTCTTCTTGTGAAAGAAAAAAATATTCTCTCAAAAAATTATAAAATGGCTCTTCTTTCGTGAAAAGAATGAGTTTCAGCGATGAAATATCTATACTATTACATAGATGAAATATTAAAAATATTTGACAAAATCTTAAATTTAGTGAAACATTAAATTTGATGAAATTTTTTTACTTTCTTTTATTAATGCCTCTCAACTTCCTACTACTAATACTTTTCATGAAAAAAAAAATCTTTTAGTAACTTTACTTAATTAAGTAAATTTAAGTTTATATTTTTTAGTATTCCTTCAATTCTCTATCTAACCACCCACTATCTTCATTTTTTTATATTTTTTTAAACGTTACTTAATTACAATTATTTACTTAAATGTCATTTAAAATTACTATTAATATTTTACAAGTATTTGAATATTTTTATTTTAAATTTAATTATTTGGTAATTCATTTAAATATATATATATTTATTTAAAAAGAAAAAGCTTCCAACATCTAGTTTACATAATTATCCCAATTTTTATTATAATAATTATACTCGTTTATATCCTTCTAATTTGCTGCAAACATTGAATTTTTTTTTTTTAAAACCTTCCAAGATTTTTAACTAATTAATTGACTTGTTACGTTTAAGGAACAAAATGTAAAGTCATTTGTTTTCTTTTATATTCCGGTCAAAAGATTCACTTCGTCAAACAAATGTACTCCTACGGCAATGTTACTTGTACGATGTCAACATATCAATTTCCATATCATACGTATAGCGAATAAGATATATTATTAATGTGGAAGAAAATAATCCAACAGTTTCAATATAAAATACTTTAAAAAATATTATTCATATTTCCGTGTTTGACTGTCAAAGTTTTCAACTAGGCTTACTTCTGACCATAAAACTGAACAATTTGCTTCACAGAGATCAATAATCAGGAAAGGTATTGGTTAAAGATGATTAATATGATCCCTATAGTGCTTAATTGGTTTTATGAACAACATCAATCAAACCATTTTTTCATTTGAGAAGTTCGATATTAAGCACTTGTGTGGGTTTTAAGATGTCTCATTTAACACTAAGTAAGATCTAATCAGTTTTAAAAAATAGAGATTGCTAAGAAATATTATAGCGTATCTTCAATATAGTTTCTATATTAATTAGAAAATATTTGTTAAGAAAATATTACAACATATCTTTCATATAATTTCTAGGGAAATACTTTACTATCTTGTATATATTTTATATCTTATATAAGTTTGTCCTAATATTATAAATAGGACTCTTATTATTCATTGCAAGTAATCAAAAATTAATTCAATTACTTCTTAAAATCTTTCTATTTTTCTAACAGAGACGGTTCACAGATATTAGTGCATTGTGGGGTCTACTAAGTAAGAGAAAAATAAGATTAGGATGGGTTCAAATTTGAAATATTTAGTAATACTCTTGTAACCATTTATTTCATAATGGATAATTTTTGAGATATTCGCTTAACAAGATTGGAGTTTTACATAAATATGTGTTTATAATTTTCTCGTTAAATTGATATGCTCTTACTTTTCTTACATTGTAGTCCGATTGATTTCTATAACTATAATTTTTCAATGTACAAGATATTTTAGGGCTAAAAGTTTAAATAAATATCTATATCACGTATCATAAATTAAATTTTTATTCAATAGAATTCATATTTTAACAATAATATTAATATTTTGTATCAAGTAAGAGAATGGGTATCGATTAGCTGTCAATTTTGAAAATAATAACTAACTTAAATTATCCGTCAAGTATAGATCCGAAAGCACATTATCTAGCTATGCACCGACCCATTTTCATATCTAATGGGCAGTGTTTAGAGTGCCAACATTTCAACGCTGGCAACTTTAAGCAAATTGGGTCCTATCATTCTATCATATAAACAATCACACAATGATAACAATTGAGGATGGCTTATATAAGTTTTTCTTCTCTCTTCATTATTTTTCTTGCTTTCTCGCTTTTATTAATTATTTCCTGAAAAGTTATACGGATATCTCAAGTTGGAATAAGATCAAGACATGAAACTCTTTATCTTTTAAATTATTTAATAGTTTCTTATTAGGTTTCTTTTCTTTTTTTCTTTTTTTTTTTAAATATTTTAGTTCGAAAACTCGAAAGATCGACATTCTTTCTAGAAGTCTAGGTTTAGTCTTGCATTGATGATGTGAAATGGAAGGTAGGTTAGATAAGTTTTTCTTACTTTACATTTTTTTTTTTAAATTATTAGAAAGTTTCAAAGATTGCGCCAACTTTCGCAATAAGAAATTAAGCATCGCTTAGTGGAACTTCCTTTTTTGTTTTGACTACGTAACACTTTAATATCTTGCCTTAATTTTTTAAATGTTCTAAATTAACTTAAAACTTAAATGACCGAATACTTTTCTTCTTCAAGGATTGGCCAACTTCTTCTAGATGACTAGTGATCTTTAGAGGAAGAGGAGGCCGATGTCAGCATGTTGATCCCGAATTCTAGTTTAATCCAACAGTATTCACATTTTTTAGGATTAAAAAAATATAAATGTGTTTAAATAGTTGAACTTTGATCCAATAATCCCGACTTCAGTTGTCATTAAACTGACAGTATCCGAATTTATCCTCAAAACGTCAGAGTTTAACTGTTATGGAGAGAAAATTAAAAAATAAACTCATAATTAAATGATTAATATATTTCACTAATTTAAAATTGTTTGTTGATGTTCTTATGGTTGCTTTCGTGCATGGATATATGTGTTTATACTTATTAATTTTTAATTATATTATGCTATGTATGTATATCGATGTTTGAATGGAATCATCACACACACACACATATATATATTCCACTCTATATTTACACAACATTTGTTATGAGACAATGCAAACTAATAAAAAAAAAGAAAAAATAAATAAAAATTAATCAATCAATAACACATACATAACATTCATCTCTGCTTTTCTCCTTTTGTTATGCAATAATAGGAGTGTATGAAAGATGAAGTGGTAATCCAACATCAAGTCACTTTTAGAAATATATATGTTTTTAATAAAAATGTTACTTTACAAAAAAAAAAATTTATTATCTAAATATATTGTTAAAATAATGTGTTAGTGATAATTTTGTCAATAAAAGATAATCTACTTTGTGCTTTGAAGTAATCATTCACATTTATGCAATATCATAGTTCTAATAAAATTTTCTAATAATGCTTCTTATGTATAGCATTATCCAAGTTTCTATTATTTTTCGTGTGTATGTTTGAAATGACAAATTAATTTGATAAAAAATTTTTAACTTTCTGTAAATTTTTTAAATTTCTCTAATTTTATTCGTGCCTAAAATTTCTAACTCTTTTAACTTTCACAAATTTTTTTTCTACTTTTGTGAACTTTTTCTACACGCTTCGAGAAGTACACCAAACACCCGATTGGTTTTGCTAGTGTGGCACTCCAGGCAAATTTTATTTGGCATAAACATGCATATCCTTTTACATATTGGTTTCCCTCTCTATTCGTCTTCTCTCATCTCCTTAGCCACTATTGCCATTTGCAAGTATACTGCATCGATGCCCCTTCGGGGGTGGTCGAGCGGGAGTTCGGGGGCGTCTAAGGGCCTGAGCCGCATGTGGTCCTAGGTTCGACTCTCTTTTGGGAGGGTGGGTTACCGTTTTGGCGGACTTCTAACAGCTCCCCTCGATCGAGCCGGTCAGTCAGGACTTGCCTAGGCTGGTTTACCACCTCGTGAGTCATTGTCGGCTTGGTCCACGGGGCGGGCTTCACCCAGTGCGCACCTTCGGGTAGCGGCTGCGGGCTTCTTCCCGACCCACAGAAGTATACTGCATCGACTTCATGGAATATATTATTTTTCAAATATTCCATTCTCTCTCAAAATGGGAAAACTGTATTGTTTAATTCTCTCTTGCTTTTTTCCCACCGACCAGTATAATTCTTTTCTCAACAAGCATTGGACCATCAATGCAACATCTAGAATTGCAACAAACAGTGGTACAAATTCTATTGGAGAATATAAAGCAAAGAATGACTTAAAAAAAAATGCTTGAATAACTTTTTTTTTTTTCCAATTTCTACTTGTTACAAGTGCATTCCATGATTCAATAGAAGAATGTTACAAGTTTCTTAGACAGAGAAGAAGATTTCTAGCATCTAACCCCCATGGACCACTAGGAGATATGATGATCACCTTAGAAACTTTATGGTGGTTTGAAAGCAACTTGAGAAAAGTATTGCTTGCAAGGAAAGTATTTGGAAGAATTGTTACTTTTGTTTGGGTCAATATCTTCTGGACTTATCATTTAATATCTTAATTTGGTTGTGCATATATATATATATATATACACACACTCACACACTAAAAATATGCAGACACAATGTGTGTAGTTTTTATTAAACTTTTTATCTTAAATAAAATAAAAATTACAAAAAAATTCATTTATGTAACTTAATTTGAGGTATAAAAGTAAAATAATATGGTTGTTGAAAATTTAAAATTTGTAAAATAATTTAATTAACGATAATTTTTAAAAGTTATTTGATTTAATATTTAAATTTGATGAAAGTTGAAGAGTACTTTAAAAAATTACAAAGATTTACCAAAATAAAAATTTTATTAATTTTTTTTATTTTGCCAATACCCATAGTATTTCTTTCATATAATAGTATAGATATACATAAATATATACTGGTGCATGTAAACATGAATTGATCGCATATCAATTCGGTCATAGTTTTAAGTTGGTAATGCAATGCGTAGAACCACTGAGCTTGATTATGTTCGCATTTATCTTGCACATGATTTTAGGATGCGACCACAGCTTGAGTTGTCGAAGCACTCAATCCTCTGAAATTTTTATTTTTATTTATTATATATAATTATTTCTGTACCATATAAAATTTTGTTAACTCCTTTTCATTGTCTACTAATACTTGTCAATTTTTTTTTTTTAGGTCGAGGTATATACATAAGACTAATTCATTGTTAAAATTATCAATTTTGTTTAAGAGTTTATTTCACCGACACGCACTTTGGTTTTGATTTTATATTCGTTGAATTACAGATTTTATAAATATGCACTTAAACTTTTTGTATTTGTATTACATTTACTCCTCCTTTGTTAAATTTTTTTATCTAAAAATTAACTTCTGAACAATTCAATATTATAAAATTACTTTTATACCTTTAGTATTAATAAAAATAATATTTATATTATGATATGATGTATTTTTTTATATAAAAATTTCATTATAACTAATTGATTAATTTTTTATTGAACTTCCAACTATGAATCTCATGGCCATGAGTTCGATCCCAGTTTAGGATGAACGTTAGTGATATGCTAACACATGTAAATCAGACGAAAAGTAGTGTTTTTAGTGACGGATGAATAAGTAATACGGAAGAACTTGCCCTTGAACGGAAAATAACAGTTGGAAACAGCTGCTAATACACTGTAGGTTAAGGAGGAATCCAGCTGAGAAGGGTTTCGCATCTGATTAACCAGTTGGTGAGGCAATAGTTTACTAAAGCGATGATCAATAGCTGGTCATATATATGAATAAATAATTATACATAATAAATTATCATTGCTTTTTCTATTAATAATTAAATAAACAAAACATGAAAATAGAAATTACACTATAATTAATTTATTAATTTTTTGTTGAACCTTTTTCTATATTAGTGTACTTTAAATTATTATACTTCACATTAATATTTTAAATTTATATTATATATAAATTACTAATTATATATATATATATATATCATTATTTTTTATTAATAATCTAATAAACTAAATATTGAAGGGAGAAAATTTTAACTTCTCATTTTCTTCCATTTCCTTTCTATTACTATCAAATAATAACGGATGATGTTATTCACAGTTTTTTTTTATGCAATTTTTTATATTAATAGTGAGGGTAAAAAAGTAATTTAGAAATATTGGTTGAAACTTCAAGTGAAAAAGAAACCAACATGTCAAGTAATACAAAAATATCAAAATAATTGAAAAAGAGTAAAGAAAAGAAAGAATCAAAGAATATAAATATATAAATACATACATATTTATAAACTAGAGCTTTGGAAAATCATGGTATTCTTTCCTTGACTTGTTATCTTCACCTAGAATCAAGAGGTACAAGAGGCTGTGGTCTTATGGTACTTGCTGCTGTACCATTTCTTATTCTTTGCAGGGATTCGGTTTCAACTTTGATAAGAACTTAATGACGTGGTTGGATATATATGCCTTTTGTTAAACAGCTGGAAAACATATAAGTTCCGTTTAGTTGGTAAATAAATAACAAAAAAATTTATAAATTTTTGTTAACTTTATATCACATTAACTTTTTTTCTTTTACTATACGTATTACGAACTCTCAATTTATCTCATTTTTTATCACTCCAAACACACTCATAAAAAGAAAAAGATGCTACCTACCGTAAAGATCAGGAGATCGAGTTGGATTGAGATAGGGTTATGCCAACTCTTAGATGACCGACACTAAAAAGAAAATGTTACAAAATTTTAAAAATCCAATCAAAATTTAATAATGTATGAAACTTCCCACTTTCTTTTTTTTTTCTCTCTCTAATTCTGGCGTAGTAGACTTTTTGAATTTTTTAAAATTATATATATATATATATATATTATAATTATCTCATATTTAATGTATTAATTATTATTAAATTTTTTATCTTAACTCTATTTATATATATTATAACTATCTCATTTTCAATGTTTTAATTATTATTTTTTAATTTTATTTAAAATTTTAATTGCCGACGCCAAAAAAAAGACTCCTAAATTTCTTACTTTATCCATATATATAAAATTATCTCATATTTAATCTATTAATTATTATTTCTATAATTTTATTTAAATTTTATCTTACAAGTACCAAGAAAAGACTTTTAGAATTTTTATCGGAACTGTATCCGTACATGTCACACGTATTTCAACCCCATTTAGAATAAGAAAAAATAAGATAAATTGAGATAAAATGTGATTTGTGATTAATTTTGGCGTCTTTTTTCTGAAAAAGACGTAAACTGTTAGAATGATTTTCCAAATCCGTTCCCACGGATTCAAAAAAATTCACAAAAAATAGCTACAGTAGTACTCGTTTGAAAGCTTTCGACACGAAGAATACGATTGTATAAAAAATTTATACATTCAGTTAATCTACTTCTAGATTTTTTATTTTTTTAGCAAAATATTTGAATTTTTTGAAATTCGTAATGGCAGAAAAATTAAAAATAAAAAAGTTACTGGAGATTTATAGAGTTAGTTGGTGATGCCAAACGGGGCCTTCATATTTAATGCATTAGTTATTTTTCTTTTTTTAATTTTATTATAAATTCTATGTGACAGACACCAAATAGACTAGACCGAAGGCCCTAGATCGAGATGCCTAGGTACATTTCTGATTTCTCGCATTGTCATGGAAGAAAAATGCTAACAGACAGCCACATCCTAATTCTCAATGTGAATGGATTCTAGCATGAAATCCATAATTACGAACCGCAAACATCGTCCAGTCGTGATTGTACGACTGCCTAGCTATCACTCCTCTTATGACATTTTTAAGGAGAAAAACAATTAAACAGCTTCTGAATAATATTAATCGACATGTGCAACGCGTGTGCAAATTTGTAAGTGATAAGGATGATCGTGGGAGACAACGAAAATAACGGTTAATAAATGATAAAATTGATGATAATTTTATAAAAATACTATCATAATTATATAATAAGATGTTAAACTGTCTTAATTATAAAAATAATACATTTTATTCAACTATTTTAAAATCGCAAAATTTTTACATAGTTTCTTAAATTTCTCTCTTACAAGTATAAATCACTAATAATCAACAATTATCAATGTTATAAGTGTGAAAAAAATAAAATAAAGGAATAAAAAAATTGAACACAAAATTTATAAGAAAAATTTTCATGTATAAGGGTGAAAAAAAAAAACGACTCTATATACAGTTTACTTTTCTTAGTTTTGTACACATTAATTATAACGAATATTTTCACTAACACGTGACGAAGAATTATCACTTACACATGATGAAAAATGATCATCTACACTTGATACGAATACTCTCACATCTTTGAACGTTTTCGAAGAATCTACATTAAGGATACATTTGGAATAACAAAAAGTGAAATAAAACGAGATAAAGTGAAATGCACTGTAGATTCATAATTCGTGCGGTAAGATAAAAGTATCTAAAATATAAAACTCTCCTGACTAATAGTGTGCTTTCAGGAAATGGCAGGCCAAAAATACTTTTTGCATTGCTCCGATTTTATTTCGTTGCTGACGATATGTTCTACAATGTCTTAGCTCAACATCAAATCTATATTATTTGACACTGTTGTCAATATTTTAGATACAGGTTAAAACTCTCATTGTTTTGTTCATAAGTTGTCAATTACAAAGTAAAAAAATCTTACAGTTTCAAACTGAGATAGACATTAACCCAGTGTTTTGCCTCAATAATATAGCATAGATTTGCAAATCTTTTGCTAAAGCTTACAATGTACATTTTGCCTAGAGGTTAAGGCTGCCGAAATTAAGGTGATTAACGTTAGAGAAAAACTGCTATTATTGGATTACATTGCACTATGTTTGTTTTTTGGTTTTGAAATTTTCATAAAAGACAAGGCCATCTTTTCTGAGGGCTGGACATTCCCACCCACATCCCCATCACAAGGATATTATTTCTACCCCAAGCAGGAGCATATTTTCGTATCAATCAAAGCTTGTCCCAACATGTACTAGCTAGAAGTCTAAATCAATTCTAGTTATTTTCAGAGAATTGAGACAATAATTCCAATAGAAAGATGAATAGTCCCTAGATGGCTCATCATAATCATTCATTCCTAGAGTTTATTAAAATCATTAGAAGTATACACACGCAATATATGTGATTTTTGTTATTTTTTTATTTGAAATAAAATAAAAATTATAAAAAATTCATTTGGGTGTAATCTAATTAGGAATATATATAAAAGTAAAATAATGTGGTAGTTAAAAATTTTAATTTGTAAAATAACTTAATTATGGATTGTTTTTAAAAGTAATTTGATTTAATATTTGAATTTAATAGAAGATTCAATAGTATTTTAAGAAACTAAAAAGTTTCACTAAATTAAAATTTTATTAATTAATTTTTAACTTCACCAATACGCCTAGTATTTTCTTCATAATAGTATAGATATGTGAAAACTTTAATAAATTAAATGACGTTGATGTACCTTGAAAAATAAATTTATATTGACTTGCCAAATTTGTTGATATTCCATTTGAAATGGTGAATTTGATTGGATTTGATTTTTTGGTGGAAATTATCACAAATTAGGGATGTAAACGGGTAGGATATCCATCTAATTAGTCAATCCTATTACCAAACTCGTTTATTTTTTACTTACCATTACTGTTCTAAACCTGTTTATTTTTTTAGTTGAAATTCCAAACCTGTCCCGTCTCAAACTCGCAAAACCCGTCCCAAATCTGCGAAACCCGTTTATGTTCAATTTGTCAAATTATTCGTTAAATACTCATTAAATACCCGATTTGAGATAAAAAAATAAAAAATTAGTAAATGACAAAAATGTTAAATTTATTAAATTAAACAAATTTATTGGTCAAATAAATATACTATAAATAGTAAAAATAAATGTATAAAACACATAAGGACATAGCTTTGGAACAGTATAATAGGAATCACAGTTCATAAAAGATTTTTAAACCCAACATGGAATAATCCATGATATGTGAAAATAACACATAATAAAAATTTTATTTTAGAGATAAAATTATAAATATTTAAATATAAATATATATTATTTTATTTTATTAAATAAATACTTAATGGATACCTTATGAGTATCAAGTATCAGGTACTCTATAAGTATAAACAGATATCAAGTATCGGGTACTCTACAAGTAAATCTTAAACTCATTCCAAATTCACATATATTAAATTTCAATTCCAAACTTATCCCAAAACCCATTAGGGTATTTCCTAATGAGTTTTTGTCAGGTTCAGTCGGGTCGAGTACCCTCGTGTACCCATCTCATTAACATTCCTATCACAAATTCTTAAGTTTGGAATTAAAATAAGATTTTATAAGCTAGATTTGATTTTATTTGGTAACATAAATTTTGTGATTTTTATTATTTTTAAATCTAACCCAAAATAAAAAAGTGTGATGAGATTTCATTCTTTTCTTAAACCGTTTAAATAAGTAGATAAATTTACCTCATATGTCATATTTATCATATTTTTATTTCCTATTAATATGTTAAAATCAATATTTTGTAAATCAAATGTTAAATTCAAACATATATTCTAAATATAAAATTTTATTTATCAAATCAAATTAATCCAATTTAATTATTTATTTTAAAATAAAATTAATTTTAAAAGAGAAATGTTTCCGGTGTATTTATACTCGCTATGTATGGTATCATGTCATTTACCTTGGGCAATAATTTGTAGATGTAAGCGTTAACCAAGGCTCCGTTTATTTTAATATAAATATTTTTATTATTCATGTAAAATATAAAATATTTAATTTTTTTCAAAAGAAGTTTATTTTAAATTAAAACAGTGTCAAGAACTTGTTTGGAGTAGACTTATTTATATATATATATATATAAGGTAAAAATTATTAATTGTGAAAACAGTTTACATTTAAAAAAAATGTCCCAACATTTCCGACCGTATGATATTCTGTGCGAAGGTTTTATTAACAATTACAAACTATAATTTTATTGTCAAATTTTTTTATTGAGCTCGATTCCATGCATGGATTGGAATTTGCATCATTAGATAATATCCTGATTAGAGATGGATATAAAATATAGTGTTAATTTTTTTTTTTCTAGATTAAGAAGTCACGTTCCGAATTAGCATCTAATTCTAGATACTCAGGACAGTGAGCCAGACCAACACAAGTAATCTATCACAATCTCTCCTTTTTTAGCGCTAGTTTTTTATATTATTTGTGTTCCCTCCCTCCACCCCCGAAAAAAAAAAGAAAACAATTAAAGTGCATAATAATAAAATATTAATTACCCACTTTAGATTTCAACAAGAGATGTCAACCAGACAAGTATAGGGAGGTATGATTTTTTTCGTTTCTGTTTTTGTCCCTATTTAGCAATATCTTCTCTTGTTCTCGTTTTTGTTTTCGTCTCCCTCCTTGCTTTGGGAATGAAAAATTTTCCTATACTCAACTCCGCTAAATAACGGATTCTCTATCCCCATTTCCGTTTACCAGTCAAACATAATAATTTTTTTATTTAATAATAAAAAGAATAAATTAATAAAAAATTCAAAAATTTTATAATCCAAACTTAAATAAAAGTGGGTGACTCAAGCTTGCTGCTCGGACAATTGGAGGCTCAACAGTTTGCCACTTCACTACGGGATTGTTTGGTTGAAAAAAAGTTGAGGAAAAAGTACATTAAAAGTATAAAGATGTGACATAAAGGTGATATGTGTTAAAATTTTATTAAAAAAATACAAAAAATAGTTAAAATTTAGTGATTTTTAATATTTTTGATCGGCCAAATAGGACCTACTGATCCATCGAAATATTTGGTATTACCAGCTACATTAATTTCTATTATCATAAAATTGTACTAATGCTAACAAAAAATTCTCCACCATCAATCATGAAGATGTTATCTATTTTGCTTCGTATTTTAGTAAGTGCACACTATATATGGGTAGGTGCCATTTGAACCCTACCTAGCAGATGAAATTGTTTAAAGGGTTATTAATTGTAGTATATAAATTTATAATCAATGTAATGACCTAAAAAGTTTAATTAGGTCATTACATGACAACTAAGGAAGATTCATTCTACTAAAACATACTTCCAAACAAAATTGCCAATAGCAACGAAGGATTGTGACCCGACTGAATAATTACAAGATGCTTTGATGTGTAATCGTCATCAAAGCAAAAATGCAACCAGGTGGAGTTAAAAAAAAAAAAAAAAAGGCAAAGCATGAATTCCACCTTTTTCTCCGAGGCTTGTTAAAGGAAAGGGTGGAGATACAAATTTTTTTTTTGCTCTTCGTTTTGAGTTTGGTATTAAATTAATTAATAATTTTTTTCACCCTAAACTATAGATGAGTGTAATATCTACTGAGTATTAAATTAGATTATAAATAATTAAGTTAATATACTATAATATTAATATTAAAAAATTTTGGATTAAAATTTTATTCAGAGTACAGATCATACATGACTCTGCCAGTAAATTATAGGAGTTGATCAATCTTACATAATATCTGACAAATGACTTAACCATTTGCTGCTCTCTCTCTCTCTCTCTCTCTAAAGAATTCCACCACTTTCTAAAGCCTTTCGGGAATTATCTCTTCCATTGAATTAACTTTCCCGTGAAACTATCTAATTAAGCTTGAATTATGGGCTCTTGTCCTCCATTTTTATACATATCTCAACCATTTGGCTAAGATCAAATTTCTTTTTGTGTGGCGTGATCAATATTGTACCATCAGTGACGCGTCTCTTAATTTGTTTAGAAGTTGAAAAGTGACAAAAAAAAGCATGGCACATTTGTGAGGCGAGGAAGTTATGTCAGAATTACACCAGTAATATAACGTGCTTCGATTTGACTCTCCAAAGAGTCTGGTCAACAATATTTTTTCTTAATTTCTCATTTCATCCACGTGGTCTAAATAAAAAAGTACCGTAGAAAATGTAGTCTCCATGACATTTGCACCAAGCCAATAGGGACTGTTTGGCCTTCAACCAAATATCAAAACTTATCAAAAGTTACAAAAAGTTTATACTTTTTTTCAATTAAATTTTACCCCATATCACCTTTACATCAAATCTTTGTACTTTTACTGTACTTTTTTGAGTTTGTAATCAATGCTTGATTTTTAGTAAAAGTTTTGAGAAAATTTCTTGTGTGGATTTCTTCATTTTATATTTGTCATTTTTTATTTACTCTTTGTATTTACTTAGGATATCTAGCACCTAGGAGAATACAAAATTTCAATTAGTATTAGAGCAGGTTTGTTTTTAAGAGAAAAACGCGATCTTATTTCTTCGTAAATGGATCCCCCTAGAGAAGGTAGTTCGAGTACTAGGCCTCTGTGGTTCGATGGCACCAACTATGCATATTAGAAGGTTTGTATGAGGACTCAACTAATTTCCCCGAACATTAACATATGGCTGGCTATTGAAAACAGTTGGATAAAACCAAAACATACAGTTGACAATGTAAGTGTAGCAAACCCGATGGATACCTAGATCATGGTAGAGTAAGAAAAAGTAGAGTAGAACTACAAAGCTTTGAGCACAATTTTCTATGCAGTTTCAGCTGATGAATTCAGGAGAATTTCAAATTGTGAGATACTCAAGGAAGCTTGGGCAATTCTTGAGTTAACACACGATGGTAATTCTACAGTAAAGAAGTCGAAACTTCAGAAGATTACAACTGAGTTCGAAAGCTTGAAGATGTCAGAGGATGAGACATTTGATCACTTCTATGCTAAACTTTGAATATCGTCAACTCCAGTTTCAACTTCGGAGACCCAATTTCTAATAATAAAATTGTAAGAAAGATCATTCGCTTTCTTTCTATTATTTTTCAAACGAAGGTGATTGAAATTGAGGAAGCAAGAAATGTTGATGTGATGCATGTAGAAGACCTAGTTAGCTCACTTCAGACATTTGAAGCCAGTATGATTAATCCAAAATCTAGGGGAGTTGTCCTAAAAACTGTTAAAGAAGATAAGTCCTCCTCGAGTGATGATGAGTTAATCCATTTTCCTGAAGAAATTGCTATTTATACCAAGAAAATCAGAAAATTCTTCAAAAAAGTGATAGGAAGCAAGAAAAAATGATAAAGAATAAGAAAGCTAAAGTAGAAAAACCTTTAGAGTAGAAGAAGAATGAGAACAAGTCTAAGGGTATGAAATGCTAGAAGTACCAAGATTATGGTCACATAGCTCAAGATTATAGAAATAAGAAGAGTAAAAAGAATGTACTAAATGTCACTCTTGATGATTCATTTAATCAATCCAGTATCTCTTCATCTTCAGAAGATTATCCAAATAATTTTACTGCATTTATAGCTAGAGCAATGCTTTCACTAATTCAATAGAGTCATCCTCCTCTAAGAGTAATAAACAAGAATCCCTGAAAGTGAAGTTGAAGAAAATACAGATGAGTAAGTGGATGTTGAAGAGGCACATAAACAGTTATACCAAAAATGTCGCAAACTCCACAAACAATATGAAAAATTGATTGTAAAGAACAAAATGTTGAAAAGAGAGAGAGAGAGATAGTTTGAAAATTACGTTGGAAAAATTATAAAGGAATTTGGCAATCTTAAAGCAAGTAAGAAAACTCAAGATTAATTAATAATAGCCTTCAAGACCAAATTGGATAAAAAAAGATAATGAATTGAAGGATGCTCAGGCTAAGCTACAAACCATACAATCCAAGAGAAATACAGCATCTTCCTAACTTGATGACATACTTGGGATGCAAAAGAGCCCAAAGGAGCCCAAGCGACAAAAGAAGACTTGGCTACATTGGCAAGCATGAGGCAAACATTGAAACTAAAGCCACACCAAAGTGAGTAGAAAAAAACTAAACTGATTTGGTTTTAGTTTTTAAAGACAACTGGTCTAAAAATAGTTAAAGTTCCTTAACCCAAGAAAGGTAATCAGTCAAGAACCTATTTTCAGAAACCCAAAGATATGACCCCTAACTTGCAATGTAAGTTTGTTCTTATATGTTTTCATTATGGTATACGTAGTCATGCAAAACCTCATTATCACAAATTGTATGGGTTACCTTTATCCTATGTTGACACTAGGAATTTCTTAAGAACTAATTTCCAAGTGTCAAATAGTTTTTACCCACTAAGGTTTCAAGAGTCATATTTTGATTCTAGACTTTACATGACTTGGCTAGCGAGTAAGAATAAAAAGAAAATTTTTTCAAAACTCATTGGTCCAAAACAACCCTAAGAGTTAAAATGTTTTTCCAAAAATAAAAATTGTTTGGGCTAGGAAGAGTGCCCTATATATCACTCATACCCCTAAAGATGTTGAAGGGGTGAACCTTGATATGTAGAGGCAATTTTTTTCATAAACTAGGCTATGCGTCATTATTATATTCTTTTCTGGTTCTATGAAATCAAGTAGATTATTTTTTTAATTTTTGTTAAAAAATAAAACAAATTTTTGTGGTGCAACGTTATTCTTTGTAATATTCTTGCATGGTCTATTATTTCATACACACTTCAAAATTATAGGATTAAAAATGTTGATCTACATAGTGTTCATGAATTTGAATTACTTAATGAACCTAAATCCTATATTTTGTTATTCCATGTCATGGTAGTAGTATGCCATTGTAATTGCACAAAGTTTTAGTACATCATAAGAAATCATTTCTACTACTCAATTGTTTTATAAATTCTCTTTTTGAACTATTGGTTGCTCTTGAACTCCTTTAAGTAGAATCACTTGGAAAAGGGCTACCAATGGGATATAGTGCAACTAGTCTGTTGACGTGTAGGTTATCAAAATAATAATTCTTTAGGTTCGACGATACAAGAAAATAGCTACCTACACATAAGTGTGTGAAAGCCGCCAAGTAAACTAAGAAAATTTGAAAAAGAAAAAACTCAAAAACTTGGTGGAAGTAAATTGAAAAACTTGGTGTATAGTTAAAAAAATAATGAATTGATGAGAAATAAGTCGAAACGCACAAGTGCATATTTTATTTATTCAATTCATAGTCCAAAAAAAAAAAAAAAACATTTTAAAATTCATGCAAGTGTGCGAAACGTATTAATCATGTTGCATTTAAACTTCATTTCACACAGGTATTTGACCATTGGTAGTGACATGTGTGATACAACTCATGACATAATAGTAGGGTGACTCTTGGAGTTTTTATTTATTGCTATTTAGGTATAGTCAAAATTTTGAAACTATTTTTAGTTTTGTGTTTAAGAAGATTAAAACTTAGAATGAATTGATCAAGATTACACATCATACCTTATTTTTTGTCAATTCATATCAAAAAGAGAAAGAATAGTTAGGGGAAGAAGGTTAAAGGGGAGTTAGTTAATTAAGGGGGGAGAATGGTTAATGTTTTGTTGTCTTTTTTTTTTTTTTTTGGTTAATGTTTCATTTATTATTTTTTTGGTTATTTATTTATCTATATGATGCATTGATCATTTTATTAAGTATGCAGCAAACAAGTTTAAAATTAGAGCATATTGATTATTGACAGTATTTAACGAGGCCTTAACTTATGTTGATTTCTTTGAAAATTCATCATTGAGTTTTGACATAGAATTGCCCAAAAGGGAGATTGTTATGGATTATATTGTAAATTAGCAAATCCATAATCAATAAGGTATCCGTATTTTTAGACTTAGCCTTGGTTTGGGAAAGAAGTAGGTGACTTTTTTTAAGTGCCTTCTTGTTTGGTTAATTTGATATTTTTGCCCTTAAAGGTTTAAAAAAAGATTAAAATGTAAGAACGATAAATTTGGTCATCTTACAAATAAGCAAATAGCTAATTAGCTATAAGCTAATTAGCCGAAGCTTCCCAAACGATACCTTAGTGTAGGCTAAGGCATTACAGTTTTGAGTTAGGTAGAAGTATAAAAGTCTTAGGAAAGTAGTTGGATAACTTTAGAAGTCTGATTCAAGCTAAATAGGGTCGACCATAAAAAATGCAGAAAGACCACTGGAAGGCCGCAATTATTCGTAGGAAATACGAAAGTCAAGATTTGAATATTAGTCATGTGGGAAGGCCTTTCAAGCTGCGGGAAAGCTACAAGATTACCGTGGGAAGGCGCGGTACAAGGGTTTTCACGAAAAAGAATTTTCAACCTTCCAAGTTTTTTGTTTTTGAATCCTATACGGCTTAGGTTTTGACATATGTAAACATGGAGTATCTAAGGGTCCATATAGAGAAGAATAATTATCGTTTTGTGAGCGAAGTTAAATCTATTGTTCTTTTAATTACTTAACCAAGATGTTCTGTGTATGATCCGAAGGAGTTCAAGTTTGTGATAGCTGAGGATTCAGCAAAACATCTGAGGAGTTAGTATTGTGCCTTTGGGGAGTCAGAGGGTTTTCGCTAAAGGAGGTTAGTATATTGAGGATTCAAGCAAACGTCAGCTAGAGTATAGAATTGAGAAATCAATCTACCGAAATTTTTGAATTTGTAACCAATGCTTGATTTTTAGTGATAGTTTTGAGGAATTTTTCTATGTAGGTTTCCTCACTATATATTTGTCCTTCTCTATTTACTCTTTGTGTTTGCTTGGGATATCTAGCACCTAGAGAATATGAAATTTCACCGTAAATTACAACCATGCAAAAACAATTGAATCAACTATCAAATGAAAAGAAAAAAGGCATTTCGCTAATTTTCTTATACAAATTAAAACTATAATTTACCCAGATAATGGGCAAAGGTAAAAGTAAGGATAACACATAACTCCAAGAATAAAGTAAAGTGCCAAAACGCAGCCCTCAGTTAGCCATGGTTGAGTACTTGTGAGGTAAAGATTGCAGTCAAACAAGGTAAAAGTAAGGATAACACATAACTCCAAGATAAAGTAAAATGCCAAAACGCAGCCCTTAGTTAGCCATGGTTGAGTACTTGGTGAGGGTAAAGATTGCAGTCAAACAACATCTTCGCCTCCACCAAATCACTATCTCTCACCGTCGAGACCAACCTCTCATCCAATGACAAGCATCCAAATGAATTCCATACCTCTCTCTTTTCCAAATCTCTCTCTCTCTCTCTCTTTTCTTTCTTTCCCCCTTCCAAGTATCTTTCTTTCTAGCTCTGCATATATAATATATCAAATAAAATTAAAGATAAGCTTATTTAGATGAAGAGTTCTTTACGATTTATATTTTCTTTTCTTTTTTTTTTTTTTTGTATGGGTGAAAGAATGAGTAGATGACATGTTCGTTGAACACTAAAATAAATTTCCCATCTCTCTATATATACTAATAGGAAACCAAAGAAAGAATTATTTAGATGAAAAGTTTCTTATGGGTTAAATATGGCTCCATTCGAGCTCTTCAAAAAAAAATCCTACAAATCTCTATAAACACGAATTACGAGACAATAAAATTTAAATTCTTCACTCACTGCCCGAATTACGAGACATTTATTTTTACAATTCTATACTATTTTATACAATTTTATACAACTCCAAACACCCCCTATATATTGTATGGATGAAAGGAGTAGATAACATGTGGCACATATTTTCTCTTCTTAAATTTTATTTTATATGTTAGTATTGATTAGATATTATTATAATTTGAACCATGGCATTAGTGAACATTGGTTATAAACAGTGGCGAATCTATGATTTTCCTTGTAAGAGGCTGACCAAACATCAACCAAAAAAATAAAATTCAAGCATTCTAGTTGAAAGGAAGGCCATGAAACTTTGGGTGTTTGGATATTATAAGAAACAATTATAAATAATTGGCATTGAAAAAATATTGGGGTGTGCCATAGCCACACTTGTATATGCCCTTGGATATAAGTTGTGGTAAATTTTCCAACTAAATTAGTACCTATTGTCATTTTTTGAATTATATTGAACTAAAAGAATCAGTGTTCGAGTTTGATTAAAGCCTGGGTTTGTAACTAACTAGAACCAATTGAAAATGCCTGATTAAAGTCAGCAAAAGTTTCATATTTAACTGATTTCTTTATTTTAATTGAATTTTGTTGTGACCCTATTTTTTATTTAATATTATACTTCATTTAATTTTTATTTATTAAATTTAATTATGATATAATCATCTTATTAAATAAACTTAGTCAACTCGGTTGTTCAATTGTTAGTTTAAAGCTGATTCGTGCTTGAATCTTAGTTAGAGAATATAAGAGTTCAAAATTGCCTCTTGGTGTGCACATAATTCCTTCATTCTCGTGCGTACGGATGCTATGTCCTATGTCCCATTTGAATAACATAGTTTTCTCAATGCACACGACACCTACTGAACTTGAAATCTAGAGTAGTTCATCCGCTTTAGCTAATTGAAGAAGTGTTTGTACTTGCCATATTTGTATATATCTATTTCAACACGTTAAATATTTCTAGCTTTTCCCCACCCACCAAACACTGCTCTGACTATTTTCTCTTACTTCTTTTTTTTTGCTCTTTCTTTTATTCTATCTCCTTATCTATGGTTGTAAGGTTGAGTTATCAGATAATCTAGAGAAACTGAGAGTGAGTGAGTATTGAGAGCTAACTATGAGAGACGTATCTCTTGTGTTAAGGGTTGTGTGAGTGCTAATCTATCTAAGTTATGGTTTGCCTTAGCTAAGTGTGGTTATGTTATGGTAGCTTGAGGTTAGGTTTTAGTTCCTGGTTGTCCTTAACTTCTTCCAATCTTTTTCTTCATTCTCTTCATGCTTAGCAATCGAAGTAGTGTAAAATTCTTTAACCATTTGGTTTGTATACAATAAATTATATTATGGTAGAAATTCTATTTTAATTTATATTATTCTTGATCAACCATACTTGAAGCATGTTTATGCATATAGATATATATGTACTAGTGTGGATGCATATATATATATATATATGTATGTATAGAGGGAGAGATAGAAATGTAATAAACTTATGTTCGAATTAATTCACGAGATGTGGTTAAAATTGACAATCTATTCTTCTTCTAATCATGGATGGGATATTATTGAATTGATTTATATGTTTATCATGTTGATACGTTGAGATTTATGTTGGAAATTAGATTAGAAACAAAAATAGGGATTGTTGAAGCTGGAGCCCTACAATTCGTACAACTACCTATTTAGCATGCACAAAGATCAAGGTCTATGAGTCCCATACACAAAACAAGCATGATCCCTTACCTGATCGACCCATATGCCTGTAGTTTGACTTCCTATGTGCACGATCAAGCCCAAAGACTATTTTATATTGTTAATGTCATATTTCATTATGCGTTGATGCATATATGATGGTGTTTTAGCAATGATGATTCTTAATGAAATAAGATAATAATGAATTAAATGTCGAGTTGTGTAATACTGTTACTCGACATGTGTTGATTTTAGTTATTAATTTTGTTTAGGGGTATATCAAGAGATATTGAAAATAGAAGGTATATGTACTCACAGGATTAAAATCCCTAAACTTTAGCAAAGGGTCGTTGTCTGCATTCTAGTGGACTAATAATCCACAAAGTCGGAAAGACGCACATTTGATGTGGTATTTTCCTGTGATATATAACCAAAGAGGCAAATGCATATCGTGTGGTATTTCCTCTAGTTTGTCACTCAGAAGGTAGACGTGGTATGATGTGATTTTTCCTTAGCCTTAGGCCTTGGAGGCAAAAACCACCATGGAATGATGCATTTTTGGGTAGAGTGCTATAGCCACAGACTCACCCAGGGCAGAGTACCAAATCTTTAGTTGTGCTATGAGTTGTAATGGATTAATAATGGAAATGGAGAATTTGATAAATGCTAGCTTAGCTGATGAAAAATATGTATGTAAGTTGCATATCATGTTAGTGGTAAAATAAGTTACACTATATGTTATTTATTTACTATATGTTATTTATTTGTTAAGCGGGCACAAGAGGACCTATATCACTCCATTATAGACTTGAGCACAGGTCTAGACGTTGATGTAATCTCTAAAGTTATTGGTCAGGAGCTGTAGATTTCCCTTTTATTTTTTATTTATACATATTGTGTGTCATATTATTTTCTCTCTCCGTTTGAGGTGGATTTGTACATTCATTCTTTCAATTTCAATAAGATATTAAAGGCTGGATGAGCATATTATATTATCAGTTTGGAACATTTTTGCTTGGCCCACACTGTAAGGAGTCGTACTTTAATTTGTACTATTTTAATATACTATTTGATGTGATTGATTAATAACTTGAGTTGATTTAGTTGCATGGGGTTTGGTTTGGACTTTGTCGTGTTAGGGTTTGGCTGGTTAATATAAGCCTTGATGTTGGTCGTGCACACTTCAGAGATTTTATCGTGTGCACGACATTGGCATACAGATGACTTGTCTCTCCTTGTGCATATAGGCTGGTTTAAGTGTCTACATGTACACGTCAAGCTCTTTCTCGTGTGCATGTTATGTTCCAGATATGACTGTTGCAATTTATTTACTTTTTCTGATTTTCGGCTAAAATTTGAGTTCGTTTTAATTCAATCACTTATCCTACTTCTAGCTTATACCAAGCTCAACTGTCTACATCACCTCACATTTTTATTCCTCTCTTTCTTTATGGTAAAACAAGGTTGGTTAATATCTATGTATATATGAGTTATCTAGAGGGAAATTTTTCTAAAATTAGAGTAAAGATTGAATTGAATAAGAGTGTGTTCCTCACTAAATTAGTTTTTTTTTTCCATTCCGTTGTGAGATAGTGGTAGAGGGGAATTGTTCTTGAGTTGCAATTGGTGTCGGAGCTAAAGGCAACTTCAATTGGCATGCACCCTTTGGAATGAAAACTTCAATCGTGATTGCTTTATAAACATCATTATTTGATAAATATTTAAAGGGGAGTTTAGAGTTATAAAAATTACTATAAATTTATAAAAATTATAATTTCATAATTTATGTGTTGAATAAAAACATTTGAATTTTATAAAAATTTATAAAATTTTGTGGTGTCCGTGAAGAATTTTTACGTCGACAAAATCCTATTTAACCGGTGTTATATTTTAAAGAAAAATCTGTAAATTTTTTTTATAAATAGAGATATACCGTGACAGCTTGTTGCCAAGCTGGAACCACGGCCCTAAACAATACTCTGATCACATTTGATTTTTTGACTAAGGATGAAGTCAAAGCTGACAACGCAGAGCACAATTCACTGTCACGACTTTCACGTCACAGCTAGCGAAACTTAAAGTTTGTAATTTATATGCTCACGTGCGGTACACAACACACGTGTTTGGGGAGACTGCTCCCCCTCTCGCATTCGGTCGCCGCTTTAATGCCTTCCCCGTTAAGGGGAAAGGGTTGTAGTGAGAGATTACTCTGTAATAATTTTGAAATGACGTCGTTTCGAATTTTTTTTTAAATAATATTTAAATATATTAATTTATATTTAAATATAAAAACATTGTTTTAAATAAAAAAAAAATATTAAAACGGCGTTTCAAGAAGATTAGTGCATTGGTCACAGTAAACCTCTAACTGCAGTCTCCGAATTGTTCACGTTATGATATTGACTGCTCGCTTCGCATCGCTTTTAATAACATTTGCATTCAAAATTACTATTATACCCTTTCGGATTCCCAAACTAACCCCACCGTCCTCACCCAACCCAGCCGACCTTCGCCTCCACCAGTTCAACCCCTCGTCAATCCAGAGAGAAAGAGAAAGACGCGCACCGAGGAAAGCTTTAAGGCCCTGAAGAAACTATATAAACGGACTCCCGCTATTTATGCCTCTCTCGCCAACGATACGCAACGCATTACGCACTGCTCTCTCTCTCTCTCTCTCTCCGCCCCTTCTCTCTCTGTCTATATATATATTTATATATTACACATAACTCTCTCTTTATATCTGAAACGCTACCATGGAACCTTCGGTTCGTAGTTCTGTGATCATCGTCGGAGCTGGTATTTCTGGTCAGAGTCTCACGTATCCAATTCGTGTTGAGCTTCTTCGTTCCAAGAGGTTGATTTTTGACGTAGTGTATGTTATGTGTATATATATACATATTAAACGTGTGCGTAGGTATATCGGCGGCGAAGGTGTTGGCGGAGAACGGCGTGAATGACATACTGATTTTGGAGGCGTCGGACCACATCGGCGGTAGGATTCGGAAGGAGAATTTTGGAGGCGTGTCTGTGGAACTCGGAGCGGGTTGGATCGCCGGAGTCGGCGGCAAAGAGTCCAATCCCGTTTGGGAACTTGCCAGGAAATCGGGCCTCCGAACGTGCTTTTCGGACTATAGCAATGCCCGTTACAACATTTACGATCGCAGGTTTGTGTTCATATATATATATGCGGCGAATTTAGCATTGGTTTTTTTGAGTTTCAGGTTTCGCCGGGGGTTGGATGATGTAGATTTTAACTTTTCTGTCGTGAAAATACTCTATTTTGATTCAGCGGGAAGATTTTTCCGAGTGGAGTCGCCGCCGACTCGTACAAGAAGGCGGTGGACTCGGCGATTCAGAAACTGAGGAACGACGAAGGCAACCATGACGCCGATATCTCCAAGCTATCTGAACAGCCATCGTACTTTTCTCTCTCTATGGACCCACGAGTCCTATTCTGCTTTTACTCCCTAATCGTCTTTTAAATTCGTCTATTAACACCTTTTTGTTTCCTTAATGAATGTTAGCAGTACTCCCAAGACACCAATAGAGTTGGCTATTGACTTCATCCTTCACGACTTCGAAATGGCTGGTAGGTCTCAGATCGTTTTGCATAGTCCTCTGTTTGGTTGCCAAGAAAATAAAAAAGAAAAGCCGAAAAGAATTTTGTTAAGCTAAGTTTTGATGGAGTTTTTAAATTTTGTTTTCTCAGCAACCAAACATGCGTTTATATATTTAATATAGATATATTTCAGTCATTAACTATCAATCTGAGAATTGGGTTTTTATTTTATTTTTTTTTTCTTTTTACAGAGGTTGAGCCAATATCAACTTATGTGGACTTTGGGGAGCAAGAGTTTTTGGTTGCAGATGAGAGAGGTTACGAGTATTTACTGTACAAGATGGCAGAAACGTTTCTGTTAACTTCGGAGGGTAAAATTTTGGACGACCGTTTGAAACTCAACAAGGTAAAAAAAATCCTTGTAGATTTTGTGTTTGTATTGTTTTCCCTCTGTGAGTGTGATTTGTCTGTTTCCTTATGAATCAATCATATGCGAACAAAAGACATGTAGATTAGTTATAAAAGGGGAAAAGGAACTGAGAGTTAGTAGTGGGAAAATTCCGAAACTCTGTTTTGTATGCATGCACGCACAACCCCCCCCCCCCCCTTCTCTTAGTTGTTATTATTGAAGATTGATTGACCTACTTTTAAGGGTTTCCAGATAACGACGTTTATTGAAGGCTGTTCTCTTTTTGTATTCTATTCGGCTTGTCATATTATATTGTTTTTTGTTTTTTTAGTAAAATATTATTATTTTAACATATACATATATAAATCTTAAGTGTACTGCGTCAATCTCTTCTTTTGAACTTTTTTATTCTAATCTATTTACTAAGAGAATCTTTCAATCCTAGTGCCCGAGATTGGCTACTGCTGATTTTCCTGCAACTTGTTATGGACTCGTGGGTTTTGATCTCTGTGATCATCTATTACTTGGTATATTGTGTTTGATTATCAATCTGCAAGGAAAAAAAAAAAAAAGCAAAAACAAAAACAAAATTACCTACTAAAATGTTGTTTGGGAATTGGGAAGCCTGTTAGCTTGGTGAAAATTGAATGAAATCTATAGCACAATTACCTGTAACTAGGTGAAGAAAGAGTAAAATGCAATTAGTTGGTGACGATTTTGACTCAAAGAGTAAAATGCAATTAGTTGGTGAAGATTTTGACTTTGTATTTTTAGCTGGTATTGGCCTTTTTTTTTTTTTCTTTTTCCTTTTTTTTTTGGGAACAGGAAGTGGCTTTTATCTCTGAAACTCTTTCAGGTCTTTCTAGAGTCCCATTTTAAGGAAAACATTGGATTCATGACTTTTGAATAATCTTGAAATTAGAAGGATGATCCTATCTTGCAATAATATGATTTTGGCTAAGTTTGATTGAGAGATGGGATTGAATATAACATAGAATTAATTTTTCATGGAATTAATTTTTTGGTATTTTGTTAATAGAATATGAAGTAAGGTAAAAAATACAATTTTGCATGAAATAATTTTGAACCTAAAAAGATTTTTAGAGGGTAATGCAATACCACCACTTCGGAGGATTAGCAATCTATCCACTCTATTTTTGTGATGCTGATCACGAGGTGATTGAGACTTATGAGACATTATATCCAATCTCGTGACTTTAATCCCATGAACAAACATAGCCTTTTTAAGCTTTTGCATTATTATAGGCTTTTAAGCATCTTCCTCTTACTTCCTTATTAATAATCGTTGATGAGGATTACATCAATGCATATCTAGACTTGGAAAACTGTACTGCTTTTTTATTTTGACCATTTCTGCTTATTTTCAGTGCTTAAATTGTAATGATGAGATATGGGGTACTTTTTCAAAGGACCCCTCCATACAGCCATAATTTGACCTCCGTGTGTTTTCGTTAATCATAGTCACAACTGCTAAGATCTTTCAACCCATGAAACCCTTAAATACTCATTGCATCAGTGTGTAGGTCCCAATCTCCACTATCTTGTGCAGTGTGCGTATGGACCAGGGTTGTTTTCATTCAGCTAGAACTGGACCCAAGACATGAGGTTTTTGAGGTAGGATTGGACGTCATATCAACTCAAAATAGGAACAAAGAAAAGGGTCTTGTCATTTTCCTCATTTAATGGGTTTGGTTGTATACTTTCCCTAATATATCAGTGAGAGCTCACTCACTGAAATGAAGCTGTTTTTCAACATCTTTTACTACTGTACTCCATATTGAAGTTGAGGAAACTAACATAAATGTGTAATGGGTGCCTGAGTATCTGTGAATTCTGCAAGATTCCTCAATAAATATCAACCCATTCACATACTTCAAAATTTCAAATCAAAATTTTTATCCTCGTTCTTTGCACTCATTTTCTTGGTTTGACTAGTCAGAATTTTGTGGGTGTGGTGTGAGCTGGTGGATGCCTTGTCTTTTGCTTCTTGATCCTTGTTTATGTCATTATATTTGTAGCTGTATAGAAGCTATTTGTAGTAGGCATACATATAATCATCAATGCATGTGCCTAGCTGGTTGCTTTGGTGATTTGGAATGCATATAGATTTTACAGTTGTTCCCCATATGCGAGTAGTCAAATTGTAGACAGCTATTGTTATTCTCTAAATGAATAATTGATGAGTTCAGATATGTTAATTGTTTGACGGAATTGGGGCAGGTTGTTCGTGAATTACAGCACTCGAGAAATGGCATCACCTTGACAACGGAGGATGGTTGCGTATACGAAGCCAATTACGTGATTTTGTCTGTTAGCATTGGTGTTCTTCAAAGCAACCTCATCTCCTTCAGACCTACTTTGCCCGTATGTATCCTACATCTTTGTTCATTTCTGGGGATAATATAGGTGCAGAGGAAGTTGTCATGATTGTGCAATCATGGTCGTTAATTTTGTAGATCTCACTGTGAGCCCTACTAAAATTAATAGCTGTGATTGCATAGTCACGACACACCCTTGGAGGTCTCTTATTTCTATGCAAGTTTAAAATACATTTGTGTAACGTGGGCACTTATTCACTGTGCAAGCCACCATGCTTGATCAGCACCCATCTGGATGTCTTTCACTTTGGTCAATATATAGAGGAGCTGTGGGTTTAGGGATGACATTTGGGTCCCAATTGGTGGGATTCTTCCAATTTGTATTCTTGGTTGTAACATGTCTAGATTCTGACCTTAGATATTTAAAAAAAAAAAAAAAAAAAAAAACAATAGGGTTGAAGAGGCAAAAATGGTCATACTACACATTGAAACTGGACCCTAGTTATTATTGGAGTTGACTGGTTGATGACACAAGACTTTGATATTCGAGCTGCCTTTTTTATTATATATATCCATTCACAAGGGTTTGCATAATCCGCGGTATCAGAATCCATTGGCTCATCTATGAGTTGCCCACCATGTGCTGGACTTGCCTCCTGGTAGGCCAATTATACAGTGTAAGGTGGCAATGTGTATTTGTACCTTGTGGCAGCTAGTGTTTGCACCAACATGCATTGAAGCAAATAATATTATTTTTCTGGTTCCCACATCGGGAATTCAGATTGTGTGTGTGTGTTATATAAGCCTTAGTCTGCAAACCAAGTTTTTTTACTTGATTTGTGAGCTCTGGTGTTAAAAAAATCAAAATAATATTATTTTTCTAAACTCAAAATTTTTAATTGTTGATTGCAGAACTCTTCCAATGGACTTGACAAATATAACCATTACTATATAACTATGTATGTTCTGTCCTTGTATGTCGATGGAAGTTGAATCATTGAAACTCTTGGATTTTCAAAGTGCATTCTTGGAGAACACAAAAGAAAAAGGAAAAATAAATAATAAATAATCATTTGAAATAATATGCTTGGGAAATTTCTCTCTTGCCTCATTGTGATAACTTATAAAACACAAAGTTATTTAAAATGTTCTGTAAAGATGTTTGGCTGTTTCTTTGTGGTCCCTTCAATTAAGAAAGCTCGCTGATGTGGAACTTCTGCTTTTATCCTATTGTTATATGCTTGAATTTAAAAATTAACAAATGAATATAATTTTTAATCAGAGGTGGAAAACGGAGGCCATTGAGCAATGTGATGTGATGGTGTACACAAAGATCTTCTTAAAGTTTCCATATAAGTTCTGGCCCTGTGGGCCTGAAAAAGAGTTCTTTATACATGCCCACGAGCGGAGAGGGTACTATACGTTCTGGCAGGTTTGTATAATTTACTGATTTTCAGTGTCATTATGTACTAAATGCCATCTGTCTTTCTCGTTTTTCCCATCTTTGTTTTTGCAATTCAGCTCATTTGTACAGGTTGTGTTCTGTTCTTCTTGTGAAAGTTGAACTTCATTATCTGCATGTTGACAGCATTTGCTCTCATGATTGTCCTTGCCATTTAAAATCGATCACATGATAGTTAATCTGGGATTTCATACAAAAACAAAATTTCAATATCTTTTACTGGTGTCAAGTTCACGGCATAACAGTTAACAGCTTGTGAATTTGTGCCTTCTAGTGCCATGGGAAACAAAATGAGCCAATTCCAATTCTGATTCTGAAAATCTTCAAAATCCGATATCTAATAATTGGTGCTTCTTAGTTTAAAGACAAGGATCACAAAGTCAAATCTTGTTGCATTTTCGTATCCCAAGGGAAAACAAAATTGCATGCTTGACAACCTTGTTTTTTGTCCAATACTCGTACAAATCTAATATGTTTATTTCTGCTTTTCAATTATATTGATACACGTCAGCTTTTTCAAAAAAAATATTGATTTTTGTTGTTTTTGCAAACTGTGTTAATATGGACTAATTTCAATGGTGGGGTAGTTTGTTAATATTAGGAGAACTCTGCTGTTTGTTTTTGGGCCATGTGCTCTTCCATCTGGTTTAGAAATCAGAGAGGAGTTTTTGTCTTTATTTTAATATATTGAAGTTACTTCATCACCACGAAAGAGGTATATAGGGTGCGTTTATTTTGCTAAAAAGGCCAAAAAATTTCTGAAAACTTCTATAACTCTAACACATTTTGCCTATCTCGTATTTCGTAAAATCTCTATAAATTTATATGTATTTGCATATCCCAACAAAATTTTACAAACTCCAATAAATTTTTTACACCCTAATAACTTTTTCACAAATCCCAATAACTTTTCAACAAATTTCAACAAATCTGACGTAAATCCATTGGAACATACCTAAAAATCCGTTCCAACGGTTTCTCTTTCCAACATTCTGATGAAGAAGTCAAAAAGTTCAATAATTTTCAAAAAATTTTGGCATAAATTGATTGAAACGGATTCAAAAAACCGTTCCAACAGTTTCTTTCTCCAACTTTCTAACGCATGAGTCCAAACGTTACACTATTTATCTCTGAAAAACGTAGTTTGATGGATAAACGCCAAACGCCAAAAGTTACCCAAACCACGTTTTTCTCCAAACGCTACCATAATAATATTGAAAAATCTCTACTTTTTCCCAGTTGCAGTAGTATCTTATTAATTGTTTATTTATCAAAAACAAATAGTAATATTAATTGTGTTTCCTGTTAAGCTACATCACTAGATATTAGGAAATCCTCGGAGGCATACCATATTTTGGGTTATCTCCTTATTAGGAAATAATTGAAGAAATACCATCTTTTGATCACCCAAAAGGCTACTGATGAGTTCACTACTTAATCATGCTTCGAGATGCTTCTAAATGACTATGATGCCCATTTGCAAGTTACAATAATGACCCTTGAGTTGCATTTCATTAATTTCTAGCTGGGTCACAACTACTTAAAAATATAATATCTTGTGCAGATAACAAAAGTATCCAAGATTTTTTAAAATCACATTTTTTTCTTCCTTGACTGACTACATGAAGTTTCCATCACTATTGTAGTCACACCATACAAGCTACTATCTCCATTCAGTCATCTTAAAATATTTCACTAGCTCGGCTTTAGGAACAAGTGACATTTTTCGCCACACGTGGATTTTTGTGGAGGCTGCCAGTGATCTTCGTGTCCTTATCGTCTTCAACTTTTATTTAATCAAACTAGATTCTGGACTTACTGTACAACAGATCTCATTTATATGTGGTTGTTAATTGAATGATCTGTCTGTCCTTACCATTCGCCAAATTGATCCAAGCTGTATGTTGATCTGTTGCGTTCTCATCAGCACATGGAGACTGCTTATCCGGGGTCCAATATTCTTGTTGTAACATTAACAAATGGAGAATCTAAACGTGTAGAAGGTCAAGCTGACCAAGAAACACTGAAAGAAGCTATGGAGGTGCTGAGAAACATGTTTGGACCTGACATACCCGATGCCATGGACATACATGTACCTCGATGGTGGAACAACCGCTTCCAGCGTGGCAGCTACAGCAACTACCCCATCTATTTCAATCGCCAAATTGTTCAAAACATTAAGGTTTGTGCCTCTTATCCTAAACATATTGTGCAGCGATACCTTGTGTTTTGTCTTCCTAACATTAAGCCATTCTACATGCCAAGAATGATTAATAAAAATATGAAGGCTCTTATCCCTGATATATTTTCGAAGCATGTTC
Source organism: Vitellaria paradoxa (assembly GCA_019916065.1). Lineage (NCBI taxonomy): Eukaryota > Viridiplantae > Streptophyta > Magnoliopsida > Ericales > Sapotaceae > Vitellaria > Vitellaria paradoxa. The sequence continues at coordinate 344,519 of JAINTL010000033.1, read as the reverse complement.
TTGTGGTACAAATTAAATTTATTTCTTTTTTCAGTCATTCTTTATTGGACTCATTTATATATTTTTCCACTCATGCAAGACAAAAGAACCTTAGAATTGTGATTAACTTACCAGAGTGTTTTACCAAGGAAGCATAATCTTACTGAAAAAATACGAAGCAATTTGCACGATCCGTTCAGAATCTCGAACCTAGAAAAGTCGGGTTACTAAATTACGCACTTCTATGTGAAGTGCACCAAGTTGATGTACAGAGGAGTCGGGTTACTAAATTACGCACTTTTATGTGAAGTGCACCGAGTTGATGTACAGAGAAGCAAATGACGCTAAAATAAAATTTTCAACTAATGTTTTCTACTTTGTGAGTAACATTGTTGCTGGCATTTTGTGATTTTTTTTTTTTTTGGCTAGGCACCAGTGGGACGGGTTTTCTTCACCGGAGAACACACAAGTGAAAGATTTAATGGCTATGTCCATGGGGGTTACCTTTCAGGTAAGTGATTTAAGGCTATCTTTGGTTGGTTTTGTTGATAAATTATTAAGGGTGACTTGTAGTAACAGTAAGGTTATTCTATTATGACTTTGGATCAAAGGTTAGAACTTTGAAATTAATCTTTCAGTTTTAACATTTTTTTTTTCACTTTCTTTTGGGCGGGGGATTCAAATTTGAGCAGGTATAGACACCAGCAAAGCATTGTTGGAAGAAATGAGAAAAAATGAGAGTAAAAAATTTCTGTTAGAGCCCTTGTTAGCATTAACAGGATCATTAACATCGACTCAAGCAGATGCAGTATCAGGTCTTCACAAATGGGAGATTCCTAGACAAATCTTCCTTAGCAGCAACAAGCTAGGCCTTCCAGAGGCCATCTTATGACTAAAAGAATCCATCAACGAACCTTGCTTTGACAATGAGGAGAATCCATCGATCGGCATGAGATATTGCACAGAGGGTGTGAATTGCAATTCAGTTCAAGCCATTGAAAAGCCATCCAGGGAGTAGTAGAACAGAAAAGGAGAACATATCAAAAGGCGAAAACTGGAAGACCTTTGTAGAGAGAGAGAGTGTCATGCCCTCCATATAACAACTGCTGATTTTGGGGAGGTCCCGGGGTAGTAACGGATTTTGAAGTGATGAATTGGTTTTGAGGTTGTTCATTGGAGTGAGAACTTGGGGGGATATTGGATTTTCAATTAATTGTAATGGAATTTTATTTTTATCCCCAAAAAAAAAAAATTGTAATGGTGATTTGGTGATCATAAATCAAAGTAACCGTTTTTATTTTTGCTGTTTTCTAAAGCATAAGCTGTTGACGTGCAAACTAAAAATTGTCCAAATATGAAAAATTACATAATACAACAAGTCCCATAGAAGTCACATGACTAGAGTATTGATGTGTTTGATAACCAGTGTCTTTCATTTACATTGGGACAATTGATGTTGCTATTATTATAGTGAGAGAAGAAAATTGTATACGTTGCTTATGACTCGTATTACAGGTTTTGCATTTTGATGTATATTATTGGACCTGATAAGTTACGTGATCCGATTGGGATTTTTCACGAGTTTTAGTTGATGGAGTTTTTCATTGGATCAGAATTTTTTTACAAGTCTTAATTAATGGAGTGAAGGGTTTGACTTATTAGTTAATGGAGTCCCAATAGCTCGATTGAAATTTTTTACGAGTCTTAGTTAACAGGGCAAAGGGCTTGACTTATATAGAGTTATATATCTTGTATTCTTATCTTTATTAGTGAATTTCTCTATTGTATTTTTGTTTGGAAGCATAAGTTTTCAAGTAGAATCATGTAATTTTTTTATATTTTTGTTTTAAAGCATACAATGAATTCAAATTCCACTTCTATTATTTATGAAGCATTAAAAGACTACTATTTGTTATATTTTTCAGGTGTAAAACCTCAAGTTAAAATATATAGATATGTATTTTGAAGGAGATTTTTTTTTCTTTGGGGATATCTAACTGTTCGGCAAAAATTTGAATTTGAACGTTCAACTACTTTAATAATATCTGCAGGTATGTCTATATATCTAATATCTGCAAGTATGTCTATATATGTATCAACTGGAAATCCTTGGTTATTTGTGAATATGGCAAATTATTAGCAGTCTTCCAATACTCAAAACCTTGATTGCATTGGAAACCTTATGTCAAGTCTTGTACAGACTTGTGCATAGGCATGTACTTTTTTGTTATCTTCAATGTCTTCAAGTGAAATGGCACCTCAAAAATAATCACTTGCATCAGTCTATAAAACAACTTTGGGTGTGTTTAGAGTTATATAAAATTGTAAAAGTTAATATCTCGTGTTTCGTGCAATAAGTAAAAAATTTAAATTTTATAATCTCGTAATTTGTGTTTGTAGAGTTTTGTAAAATTTTGTATTTTTTTAGGGATTTTTGGAGGCCAGTCAGTATTTATTGACTTATAAGGATTTTAGTCATACCGAAAAAAAATTGTTTGTGAATAAGTCACACTTGCAAGAAATAGACCAAAAAGAACATCGCGCATTTTTGCAAGACATTTTGAAACTACCTGTTTTATAAAAAACGACCACAACTTTTCGTCTTCGTCACAAACGGATTCGAAATCGATTTCGGAAAAATAATCAAAACTTCTTGGAGAAGCTTCAATCGATCATCATTCCTAGGTTTTCGTTGAACAAATCCAAAGTCAGAATCCTCCACACTAAACAGGTACTATTTGATTGCCGATACTCTTTGGGGTTTTCAATGTGGATCCAAATCGAGGGTTTGAATTTTTATTATGTGGTACTGTTTGGTGTTTTCATTTGGCTTTCAAATGCGATCTTTTGTGGTACTATTTCTCCTAAAATGTATATTCTGTGCTGTTTTTACAAGAGCATTATATGGAACAATACCATCATGGGTGTGGTACTGTCATCTATGCGGTACTGTCAGCCATGCTTAGGATATGGGATTTCTATTAGTGTTTCATGGTGTTGTTGGCATAGTAGAAACATTCGATACTGTTTTTACAAGACCATGCATCTTAGGAGAAACAGTACCGCATAAATATGGTACTGTCATTCATGCGGTACTGTCAGCCATTCGTTAGATATGGGACTTCTTTTTATGTTTCATAGTGCTGTTAGCATAGTAGAAACATTTGGTACTATTTTTGCAAGACCACACATCTTGGGGGAAATAGTACTGCATGAATGACAGTACCACATTCATGCGGTACTGTCATGTGGTACTGTCAGTCATTCGTTAGATATAGGAGTTTTTTTGTATTTCATGGTGCTGTTGGCATAATAGAAACATTCGGTGCTATTTTTACAAGACCAAGCATCTTAAGGGAAACAGTACCGCATAAATGGGGTACTCACATCCTTGCAGTACTGTCAGCAATTCGTTGGCTATGGGAGTTTTTTTTTTTTTTTTTTTTCATGGTGTTGTTGGCACAGTAGACACATTCGGTACTGTTTTTGCAAAACCAAGCATCTTGGGGGAAAACAGTACCGCATGAATATGATACTCTCATCCCTACGATACTATCAGTCATTTGTTGCATATGTGACTACTTATTTTGTTTCATGGTCCTATTTGCGTACCAGACACACTTCGGTACCGTCTTTGCAAGAGCATGCATCTTAGGGAAAACAGTACCGCAACCATGTGGTACTATGTTCATATGAGCATGCATTTTATACGAACAGTACCACATAAATGTGGTACTGTCAGTTATATAACTAATACTGTTATGTATAAAGTATTTATCCAGAAATTACTTTAGCATTTATGCATAAATTGCTTCATATAACTGGTACTGTCTTTCGTAAACAAGATTTATAACTCTAACAGAAAACAAATGTTATTAAATTACAGGTATTGCAATCACACAAAATCAGACATAGTGAACATACAGTATTGTTCCAATCTAATCTCAGTTATTAACGAAGTTGAATCCATCAACTTAACAAAAGCACACTATGTCTATTTTCAACAAACAGCATTTTGGAAGCTCATCTTCAGTATTTTAAGTTTTGAAATTAACAAAGATTACTCAAGGAAAAGCAATTTTGATGTGGAGACAATCATCAAAACATTTGATCCACGTTCCAAAGCTTTCAATTTGGGTGAAATAAAGCTTCGTATCAGAGAGAAAAAGGTACAAACAATGTTTGGCATAGAAGGTGGTGAACAGTTGATAGACAGTGCAAAAAAAATGACAAGGCTAAACATTGAATTTGTCTCACGAAGATTCCACGGGTTATGACGAATTAAAAAACAGAACATATCTGAGACTTTGCGACAAGCTGCTGAAGAGCAAACAGAAATTGAGAGACAAGATGTCGCAAGGCTTTTGACATTGTTCTGTTTAGCAACTTTGTTTGTCCTTAACAAAGGACATTCATTGTTGTGGTACTATACCACATTAGTTGAAAATTTGGATCAGATGCGTCAATACAACTGGAGTGCACATATATTGGAATTCTTGGAGAATAGTTTGTGCACAGAATCCAGAAACAAAGGTGTTGTAGGCTGTGTTATGATGTTGTCGGTAACCTTTTCATATCATATTCTATATTATATGTTGGTACTGTCTTATGAACTTCATTCAACTAATGAACCATAACAAATGATGCAGTATTGGATCTGCGAGCACACCACTCTTGTCCAACAAGCACAGAAGACTGGAACAGCTAGGTGTCTAGTCTGGAATCTAAAGCCGTTGTCCAATGCATTGAAAAAAATAAATATCAAAAAGTTGAATCAAGATCAGGTCCTATTTCTGATTAAATAAATCATACTAGATTCAACAATATATTTATTGACATACTAATGAATTCTACAATTGATGAAAAAAATCTCATGTAATACATGATGATGATGATGAAAGGACACAAACAGAAGATTACATCATTGGTTCAGAACAAACAGAGCCGGAATCAACCAATAAAACAGCTGGAACAAATGATGATGATTTGTTAAATTTTGACATTCTTGAAAAACTAAAGTCAAACATAGTGCATCTACAGAAGACAACAGAAAGCGAGCTAAAGCAAAAGATTTCTGGTACTGCCATTGAAGATACCCCAAAAACTCCTGAACATGATTCATCCAGTACTGTTCCCTCTGCTATAGCTGAAACTGTTCTAGCAATAATACCACAATCTAATGAAGGGACCATACCAGACACAGTACCAGAAAAAGTCCCAGTACAGGAGACACAAGAGGCTTCATCATAAAAAACAGTACCAGTTCAGCAACATACTGATCCAGTTGCTTCAATTTGAACAAGTTTAAACCGTCAACAAATAGAAGAACTTGAGCAACAAATCAAGGAAAAAGATGATAAGATTGCTGAATTGGAAAAGCAAATAATAGAAAATGATGAAACTCTCACAAAATTATATCTTGACAATGAATATCTCAACTTGCAAAACACAAACCTGAAGGCAGAACTTGAAAATGTCAATGCAGTTATTGAATTGTTAGAGCTGAAATTTTCGAATCTAGCATCCACCAGGTGACGTAGAAACATGCAGCAACTGAGGCATTGAAGTCAGACACCAAGGAACAACAAACTCTAGTTGCAAACGAACCACCGTCAATGTACATGAGGCTTAAGGACAAAAAACGCTGAAAGAAAAGAGATCCTTAGTACGCATACAGTGGTAAGAAAAATGTTGCGAAAAAAACAAAAGGTAGACACTCCGACAGTTGACCCCAAAAATATAGAATCTAATATTATAGATGTTGAGCTTCTACAACTGTCTAAACATCAATCAAAAATTGCCAAGCAACCTTCACTCAAGCAGATTATTTCAAGTTTTCAACAAAATACACACCTATCAGATCTAGAAAATGAACGAATCTTGAAATTCATTGATAATCAGGGGCAAGCGTAAGATAATATTTAACTCTCTTTTTTTATATTACTTGTCAAGTATAATAAATTTAGTTGCTATTATCTAGTACTGTTCTCTCTTTTTTATAATAATTAGTACTGTTATTCCTTTATCTAGTATTGTTATTCCTTTATCTCTCTTTTTTTGGGCTGATCTTATTGACATCTCATTGTATACACAAAACACAGTGCAACTGTTTGAGTTGTACCAAATGAACCACTCTACATGATCACCATTGAAGATATCTACAACCTCATAGCCAATGAGAGTATATCAAACATGGTATGTATATATGATTAACTAAGTTTTTCTACAGTCTTAATAAAATATGTGATTTATTGATAACAATATTTGCCCAGCTTATTAACTGCCATGCGCGCTATTTGGAATCAACACAAGAAGAATCAATCCACACAACTTTCCCCAAAAGATGCTTGCACTTCAGTAGTTTGTGTTGGGTAAAATAAGTGACTTCTTTTTGTCTATTTGGTACTGTTTTTTCAAGAGCATGCATCTTACACAAAACAGTACTGCATATATGTGATACTCTTGGACATATAGTACTGTCAGCCATATGTTGGATATATGACTTCTTTTTCTCTTTAATGGTGCTGTTGGCATACTAGATCTATTTGGTACTGTTTTTGCAAGAGCATGCATCTTAGGAAAAACAGTACCGCAAGCATGTGGTACTCTCATCCATATGGTACTGTCAGTCATGTGTTGGATATTTGACTTCGTTTTGTGTTCCATGATACTGTTGGCATACTAGAAACATTCGGTATTGTTTTCGTAAGAGCATGCATCTTATACAAAATAATACCGCATAGAAGTGGTACTCTCGGCTATGTGATACTATCAGCCATACGTTGGATATGTGACTTCTTTTTGTCTTTAATGGTGTTGTTTTCATAATTATTTCACACAACTGTACAAAAAAAATCTGACAATATGTAATTTTTATTATTGCAGTCATTTGTTGTATTTTAGAGAAATTATGCAGCTCGAGAAACTCAAATTGATCAAAAGCTGCAATTATTTGATATAAGTGGAACGAGAATCCCTATTGATCCCAACCATTGGACCCTTTTGATATTGGATAGAGACACGTGGACATGGACACATTATAACTCCCTGAAACCACGTAGAGCAAATTCCACAGATATCTGTGTGTAAATTTTATAAATAATTTTATTGGTACTCTTTTCTGCTGTTTATAACAGTATTGGTACTGTTTATTACAACTGGTACTGTCTTGACATTTTGATTGCTAATTGGCATATTGTACCAGAAAGAGTATGTGGAGTCAAAACTTAAAGATCAATATCTCAATGATCCAATAACAAAAAATATTGAACACACCAGCATGGAATTCGAGTACCCAATGGTTTCTACAACAAATTGTCCACAATAAGGATCTACAACGTAAGCACATCCTCTTATATTCATGCAGATTATTAAATACCTTTAACTAAATTCTTACAACTTATTACATCTTGAATGCAGTGTTGACTGTGGGCCATTGGTATGTTATGTAATGCAATGCTTGTCAAATAATGAACCACTTGATCCGATTCTTTCAGAAGAAATAGTAAAAGCTTATCGAGCAAAGATGCTCTCACAATTTCTGTCCATTAGTGATGTACAAATATCATGATTGAAATTAACACAGTATCAGTGCACACTTAGCTTCTTTTTAACAACATACTTGTATATTCTATATTTTTTGCTAACAGTGATATAAATAGTCAATGTAAATTGAATGGTACTGTTTGTGCTAATACAAACAGTCAATGTTCATTGAATGGTACTGTTTGTGCCAACATTACTAGAAACAGTACGGGTACTGTTTGTATGAAATAATTAATCTCAATACCAACATAATGCAAATGCAGTTTACTTGTGAAAACACTTACAAATATTGTCACCAATAATTTTTTTTTTTTTTTTACATAAGAATGACAGCGGTACTGTCTACAAATCTAAAATATTTGTGGTACTGTTTATGTAAACATTACAATCATACTCATTTTGTTTCATCAATTGCAATAAATATCAACAAACTTCAATCTACAAGCTCGTAAACTACAAACTACTAATCATACCAATGTATCAACATAAAAAACGAATATAGTTGAATTAATAACTATCACACAAATGGATTGAAACATACTCATTATTAATTGAAACACAGTACCATAACAAACAAACAATAACAACTTTTTCACAGCATAATTTTGGAAAAAAAAAAATCAACTCAAAGGCTCTTTACAAGTCTTCTTATTATGAGAGCCCATGCGACCACAACAACCACGACGAATTCTCATACAAGCTCACCAGTTGATCTAATCCTACGTTTCTTGTCCTTCTAGCTGGTCTCCCTGTTAATGGAGGTAATATCAAACAATTATTAAAATCTGCGAACTCTTGTATTGTATCTATCGGTATCAGAACAATCACACCTTCATAAGCCAATTTGTACTTATCAACATGAAAGTACTCATCAACAAATTTACTTAAAGGTCTATTAATCCTCCCACTAACAGCAAATGCATGAGAGTAAGAAAATCAGATATTTGCCACCCATAACAGGAACATGTACAATTCACCAAATCAACAGTTGATGTAGGATTAGAAAATACTTCATAAATAGTATCTGAACACATCTTAACGCTCCATGTTCTACCAGCATCAACAAGTGAAGCAAACTTCTCTTCCATTCTTGGATATAGCACACCATTCACTTTGCGGCATCGCGCTTTCTTATGGCAAACCATTCCATTAATTTCACCCTTATCTTGTCGAACAAATGTGCCAGTGGCATATTTCTTGCATTAAGAATCCTATGAGTTAAAAGATTCAAAGGCATTTGAAGAAATCTCACCATACATTCTACTAGAACACTACGCATTAGTCCAATTTTGCATAGGCAGTCCACCAAAAATTTATCAACAATTGCACCTCATTCCCTCTTCAATATATCTAACTTCTCCTTAAATGCTGCAACTGTAGGAGCATAAGCACATTGACAAAACAAGTTCACAATGTATTCACCGGGACCTATTAGATCTGTTACCACGACTAAATTTATCCTCAAATTGTTCTTCAAATGTTGTAGACAGAAAAGTGATGAGATGTGGGAAACTGAATTGGCAAATATTCTATCAATCCAGGATTTCTATCGAAAAAAAAATGTAAAATCTTCAAAGGGATCCAATATCTCACGCAAATGACTAAGGAACCAAGACCAATTATCGAAATTCTCTGAATCAACAACAACGAATGCCAATGGAAATAAACCTGCAGATGAACATTTAAAAATATGAACAAGTCAATAAACAATACCACATTAAACAGTGCCGCATTAAACAGTACCACATACATATAGTCTATCAATCATGTGGTACTATCAGCCATTCGTTGGATATGTGACCTATTTTGTGTTTAAGGGTGCTCTTTGTATACTACGTATATTCGGTATTGTGTTTACAAGAGCATATATCTTATAACAACGTACGCATCTATGTGGTACTGTAAGACATATGGTACTATCAACCACTCGTTGGATATTGACATCTTTTTGTGTTTAAGGGTGCTTTTTGTATACTACATATATTCCGTACTGTGTTTACAAGAGCATACATCTTATAACAACAGTACAGCAATAAAACAGTACCACATATATGTGGTACTTCAGCCATATCATGACAGTACCATATATATCACATATTTACAACACAAACCTTAATAAAACGTCAACAAAAAATACAAAATACAATTTGTTAGAACACAGTAACAATTCAACAAAAAATTAAGAACAATACCATACCATTATTCGATTCTCACCAGTAGCTGCCATCAAAATACCTTGAAAGGTGACTTCAAGAAGGTGCCATCAATAAAAATGGATAGGCCTGCAATATTTGAATCCACGTGTACTAGCCCCAAATGATACAGACACTGTCTAAACCAGCTTGTACCTCATCCACATCCAACACAATATGACTGTCTGGGTTAAGATCCATTGCAGCCTTGACATAACATCTTAGCTGATTAAACATCGTACTCACCATAAATCATGGCTTTAGCCTTCTCTACAGCACTCCAAGCCTTATCATAGCTAATTTCTATACCATAGGTTTTTTTAAAAATATAATAATGTCAATAGGCGATATTGAAGGTTTTAAATGCTACCTGATCAACAATTAACTTACCTAAAATTTTCCTGCTCATTCTCTTAGACCTATCCCTAATAATTGTTGGACCACAATTATGAACATTGTTGAATTTTCTTATGTAAACATTACCATAACTTTTGACAACGATGCAACAATTGACCAAGGACATTCTTCAGTGAACTTCTTTGCACAAACAACTTCCCACTCTGTTCTTGTTATTCCTTTCATACAAGAACTCAAAGCCAACCTCTATAGCATATCGACAAATTGCATCCTGAAACTCATCAACACCTTCTACGAATTCCTATCCCACTCTCAATATTAACGACGACCAATTAGAACACAACATTGGCTTATCCTTACGGCTTGAAATTGAACTACGATACACATCAACATCACAAGAATTATCACACGAATCCAGACCAGTACTAACATCACCGACTAATACACTATTAAAAATAGTACCGGTACTATTTGTATCGGTACTGTTTTCATACTGCCATAAAAAATATTGATCGATACATAACAAAACCAACCATGTGAGCTAACATTATCATATTTTTAAAATCAACATCATTTCTTAGAAAACATGAAGGATGTTCATGGATTGAGTAACTAAATGACACATTTTCCACATTCAAACTTGACCAATTCTCACACACCTTCAACACAATAATCTGGAACACCAACATTTCACCATTCACATTTACTACAAAGTCTTTATACCAAACTTACAGAGCAGCACATCAAATTCGAAGACAGGATTGCCCGGAAATCGTTGAAGGCACAAACTCACGTAATGCGTAATCCAGATTCGTATATATCCTCATTCGACCGACGTTAATCTCAGTCCATGCTCGGTTCAAACTAATCTGAGCATACATCTTCACCGCGATTTATAAGAACGAAAACCCAAAAACGGAAGAAGCGTGATTCTCGGTTAGCACGATCTCCCGGCAAACTCCTATCTAACTTAATTATAGAAATAAAGGGTATCTTAGTATATTAGAAATTATATTACAACAAACTCGTGGGACCCACTCAAAAGTGTTACCTAATCACAAATTTTCTACATAAATATGACTTAAAAATTATCTTTTTTTTGGAGTGACTAATAACCTTACAAAGATTACAAAGTATGACTTAAACACAATTTTCTATTTTTTTGTACCACTCCAACAAGGCCTTTATTGGTTTCTCAGGGAATTGAAGAGCTGGAAGCATGGGGGAACGTAGGTATGGGTTCATCTGGACTATAGCCCTAGTAGCTGGCACAATTTTATTTTGTTTTATTTTTTTTAGTGTAATTTTTTTTTTCAAATTTAGTTCGATATAAATTTTTGTAACTCAACCCAGCTCACTTACTTTAAATTCTTTGTGACTTTATCTCCTATTGTTTATTTTATATCAATTCAAACAAATTCATAAATCTTGAATCTATCCCTAATTGAAAGAGAGGGAGAGAGAGAGAGAGATTTGATTTTAAGGATTTCAACATCTTTTGTTTGCTCTTTCGTTCATTGAAATGACTTTTTTAAGCACGTTCGGACAAGTGTGAGGTAAATCAAGCAACTATGGAAACAAAAATCTCTTATGTAATTAATAATTCCCAAAAATTGTTAAACTTGTTTGATAGAGATAAGTTGATTGGGAAACTAAAGCAAATATTGGCAGATATGGGTTAAGGTTGAAGAAAATATAGGGTGTTGGCATGTGACATTGATCTAGGACCGTTAAATAAAAATTTAACGGTCAAATATATTCACACTATTTTAATTTAAAAAAAATATCAATATATCTTGACCGATTTGAATTTTAATCTAATGGTCTTGAATGACTATGTTGACTTTCTAAATTTAAAGTTGATAACTCCTTGCCATGTCTCAAGAAATTAAATTTTGAGTGAAACCAAAAGCATTTTTTTCCCCCTTAAAAAGTTATAGTCCGATATTACAAACAATTTGATGAGATTTGGTTGGGAGATCTCATGACAAGCATCAATTAGGGAAAATAAAAAAATATCATCTATATATACCACAGCATTGGGTTTGGAAAAAGTTTAGAATTATACCACAGCATTGGTCTGGAAAAGGTGCAATTTTTTTTTTACCATAGCTCTTTAAAACAAAGAAAGAGCTAGTTCTAATTAAAAAGACATTACTGTACATTGAAAATCATGAATGGGGATTTTTTTTTTGTTGGAAGTGTAAAATTGTGTGTTACAAATGATGAATGGGATTACAAAATGTAATTTTGTGTCTTTTATCTGGTCGAAGACGTCCTCGCCAAAAGCCAACTTTAAGATTAAATTTAAAAAAAAATGAAAAATAAACTTGTTTTCCGAAAGTATTTTGAACATGAAAATTTTGTTTGGAAAAGAAAATTTATCATCGAGCAAAACTTAGTTGAGATTTGGCAAAATTTTGCTTTAGAAATAGCTAGGCCCGTTTGGAGTCTCAAAAACTAGTAAAAAAGTACTAAAATGTACATTTTGTAACTTTTGGTGCGTTCGGTAGAACTATAATTTTTTTCACTTTTTTGATTTACTACAGTAAAAATAAAATAAAAAGTTACAATTTTTTTGATTTGCTACCGTAAAAAACATACCAAACATACAAAAGTTATCACTTTTTTTATTTACTACAGTAAAAAAGTTTACTAAACACCTAAAAGTTACAAAAAATATTAAAAATACACTTTGTTCTACTAAACATACAAAAAAATGTAACTAAAAAAATACACAAAAAAGAAAAACTATTAAAAGTTTCACTTTTTTCTTATTTTTGAACCTCCAAACGCCTCTAATTGAACTAAACATCATTTTAAATGCATTATATTAGATAGTTACTTACCAAAAAAAAAATTATATTAGATAGTATTTTATATCCTGGCTAATCTAAAACTGTCATTAAACAATAGCATTTCATTAATATAGGGCCGGTTTGATTGTTCAATTTTTTTTTTCAATTTTTGTTTTTTTGCCTGTTTGTTTAATATTCAATTGTTAACTTTTTTTTTTTTATTTTTTACACAAAAAATTACTCATATTTTTAAAAGTTGCTGATATGTCATTTTGAGTTTAGGAGAAAGAAAAAAATGTTAGTTAGGAGAAAATAAAAAAAGAGAAAATAATAATATTTCTCTTTCTATTTGTTTGTAAGTAAAAAAAAAGATAATAATTTTCTTTCTCTTTATTTGTTGGTTGAGAAGAAATGGAAGAAAAAGAAATAATAAATTATTATTTTACCATTAAATTCTTTGAGGAGTCGGATGGTAGTCAATTTATTTAGTTATAAGATATGTTTGTAATTTATTTTTTTATTTTTTATTTTATGAATAAATATATCATTTTAAAAGTTTTTTAATTTATTTTTTTCTCATTTTTCCTAGCTTTGTGAGAAGATAAAAGCTTTAAAAAATTTATTTCAATTTAATTTTTTATTTCTTTTATTTTTTTCTCTAGAAATGCCTCACAAATAAGTGATTAATTATAAAATTTTCCTATTTTTTTCTTTTTATTTCACACTGACCATTAAACAATGTCAATTGATAAAAGTTGCTAAAAGATTGAATTCCCCGAGATTCCTAAGGGTAATCCGGCCCGGTCGCTCGCTCAAGTAACCACTAAGCACTAGTCGGCGAACCTCAACAAAGAAACAAAACAATTTAAAATTTATTACTGTGTACTGAGAACTGAAGCATTGGTGATGAGCAATGACCAAATCAACCACCGGTCGTTGGACAGAGGAGGAAAGATGAGCATCGACTCCTCTTCTACTGGGGGCGTGTGAATCAAGCGAACTCCTATCCAAAGCTGAAGCCAAAGCCATGCCCTTCGTTTGTCTCAGGTTACAGCTCTTTCACGTGCTGCATAGACGCGTCAGTTTAGTAATTAACGTTAACAAAACTGTCGGCAGCCAAATCAAACACCACCAAACCAACTCACTCACATCTCACAGTTTGTGTATTAAGATTTGATGAGAGCGAGAGGTTGCAAATTCTCAGATCATAGATAGCTATTGAATTCCTGTATTTCTTTTGGGGCTCTGTTATGGGTTCGTTGGTAGTCCAAGATCAGTCACCCACAAAACCCTCAAAACCCCGTTCCAAATCCAACCCAACCCACCCCTCACATCGCTTCACCGAGTCCAAAAACCTCGATTTCTCCACCTGGGTCTCCGACAACTCCTTCAAGATCTTCACTTTTTCCCTCCTAGCCCTCACGGTCGCCGCCTTCTTCTTCCTCCTCAATGCCGGCAGCCCCGCCGCCCTCCTCTGTCCGAACCCAAAACCCAAGAATGCCCCAAAAGATCGAATACCCTGAGATTCACTACAATTCAATCCCACCCATTGTGGAAATCTTCCCCTTTCACCTCCTTCCGCGCAGATCAATGGATTGTAGTTTCTGTATCGGATTACCCTTCCGATTCGCTTCATAGCCTTGTTAGAATGAAGGGCTGGCAAGTCCTTGCAGTTGGTAATTCAAGGACCCCGAAGGATTGGAACCTAAAAGGTGCAATTTTCTTGTCAATGGAGCAGCAAGCCAGTTTGGGGTTCAGAGTTGTTGATTACCTCCCTTATGATTCTTATGTTAGGAAGAGTGTTGGGTATCTTTTTGCAATCCAACACGGCGCTAAGTGGATATTTGACGCGGATGATCGTGGGGAAGTGATTGGTGGAGACCTTGGGAAGCATTTTGATTTGGATTTGGAAGGGCCAGTCGCAAAGCAGCAGAGGATTCTTCAGTATACTCGTGCGGGCTCGAATAGGACAGTTGTGAATCCATATGTCCATTTCGGGCAGAGGTCAGTCTGGCCTAGGGGCCTGCCATTAGAAAATGTGGGTGAAGTTGGGCACGAAGAATTTTATACTGAAGTGAATGGTGGAATGCAATATGTACAGCAGGGTATATCTAATGGCCTACCAGATGTTGACTCAGTTTTCTATTCCACTCGGAAGTCGGGTTCAGAAGCATTTGATATAAGGTTTGATGAGCATGCTCCAAAAGTTGCTCTGCCTCAAGGTATAATGGTGCCAATGAATTCATTCAATTCAATGTTCCATTATAATGCATTTTGGGCTCTGATGCTTCCTGTTTCTGTTAGCACAATGGCTTCTGATGTACTCAGAGGATACTGGGCTCAGAGGCTATTGTGGGAGATTGGTGGCTGTGCTATGGTTTATCCCACCATTCATCGACTGGATAAAGTAGAAGCATACCCATTTTCAGAAGAGAAGGATCTCCATGTAAATGTGGGTCGTCTGGTTAAGTTTTTGGTTTCATGGAAGTCAGGGAAGTACATGTTGTCTGAAAGAATTTTGGAGCTAAGCTATTCAATGGCTAAAGAAGGATTTTGGACTGATAAGGATTTGAAGTTTACAGCAGCTTGGCTTAAGGATTTACTTGCTGTTGGGTACCTGCAACCAAGGCTGATGTCAATAGAATTGGATAGGAAGAGTTCAACCACTGGTGATGGGGATAGAAAGGAATTTATTCCTCAAAAGCTACCTTCTGTTCATCTTGGTGTAAAGGAATCAGGAATGGTGAATTACGAAATTGGGAATCTGATTCGGTGGAGGAAGAATTTTGGCAATGTTGTGCTTATCATGTTTGTTGGTGGACCCGTGGAACGCACGGCTTTGGAATGGAGATTGCTGTATGGCCGGATATTTAAAACTGTGGTCATTCTGTCAATGCAAGCTGATGCAGACCTAGCAATTGAGCAAAGCCAGTTGGATCAAGTATATAAGTAAGTTGGCTGTGACATATTCGTGTTACTCACCAACTCAGTTGCACATATTCCACATGATCTTTGTTGATATATCTGCTTCTTAGTGGCACTTCTTGCTTTCTGAGGTCATGCTGGAATTCAGGGGTGTTTCCTCTGTATAAAATTATCAATAAATTTAGGCCCTTCAATTTTAACTTTAGTTAGTCAAGGTGACGATGACTAATATGACTATAAAGGAGGCTTTTCTCAGTTTGGCCTCCTTTATTAGCCTCCTTTATTGTCTCAATCACATGGGCAATAGAACCATTGCTAGATTTTAAACAAAGGTGGAGATAGGTTTATCAATAGAATTCCTCAAAGGACCTCAGGCTTGGTTCTATAAAAGCTTGTATAAGATCTTTAAGATGTTTATAGCCAAAAGTCAAGGTTCCCAAAATACTCTGCAAATCAATGTGAAATGGTTTCTTTTGCTTGCCATTCCTAGATAGATCTAGGTTGTTAAGCTCATTTTCTCTTTGTTCTTGAAGTTAGTTGACGTCAAAATTTTGAAATGAACGGAAAGAATGTCTACACTCCTTTGGTTTCTAACAGATAATTTTATCAATTGAAGTTCTAATACTACCTATATTTGCCATGAACAGAGCCCTGAGTTTAAAGAATGTAGGAATTGTTATTATCAAGCAGTGCATCCCACTGGATGGCTATGGTGTTTTAATGAACTGATGTTACATGTTGGATAGAATGGATTTTCCAGCATAATAAAGGTATTCATGTTTGCTATGATGATGTTGAGACAGATGAGTGGAAAACGAAGGAATATTCTCGAATATATGTGCATTACTCTGGTGGTTCCTTCGGATTTGCTATTTTGCACTAAGGGCTGCAGGTAACCATAAAATACATGCTTTAGATGTGATAACAGGCTTCTTAGCATTTGCTTTAGCACAATTTATTACCCTAGATAGAGCGACAATTGCAAACTAAAAATTCATATACAACCTTGATGGTTGTAATGTGCCTTCATTGAGTAACAAAATAAGGATGACTTTTAAGTTGGATATGTCTAATGACTTGAGAGACTCTAAATGTATATTTAGGATAGAAATGCATGATGCCTGTTATGTTATGAGTGTCAATACAGACAAATTATGTTATTTCCATAAAATGGGATGTTAACAAGAAATTGCTTTGCTATTGCTTAAATTCCTAAGCTCTTTTAGGAGTTAGCGATTTTGTTTTTTGAGATTTTAAATGGTAAAAAAATAGTAATATAAACAGGGAAATAATTAGACATATTATCTTTTATCTTTATGTAATTATTTTGTGTTTTCCTTGTTGCCAATGCGAGGGGTTGTTTTGATAGAAAGTAAATCTAATTATAAATAATAAAGTTGTCATTCTTGCTAACAATTTTGCTTTTAGGTGAGATGGTGACTAAAATTTAACATGGTATCAAAGCAACTAAAAGCCTTAGATTCAAATATCACTGTCAGCCTAGTAGTGAATGGTTGCGTGTTTCGTCCATTCCTAAAAGTCATCTAATTATAAATTAATAAAGTTGTCATTCTTGTATCAATTTAAGTTTTAGATGAGATAGTAGCTAAAGTTTAAAATGGTATCAAAGCAAGTAAAAGTCCTAGATTCAATATCACCGTCAGCCTGATAGTGAATAATTGCATGTTTGGCCCGTTCCAAAAAGTCAGTTTGATGTGGGCGGGTGTGTTAAGAGAATATAAGTCTAATATAAACAATAAATTTTCATTCTCTTTAAAATATTGGGATTCCAGGTAAGATGCTGGATAACCGTTTGGCCTTTTGGATTAAGCTGAATATATTTATACTGTTTTACCATTTAAGCAATAAAGGATTACGTATGCAGGCAGGATACCAACATTAGTTGGACATCTCAACCCGTGCCGAAAACGAATTCTTTCATATCCTATTATTTTAGAAATTGTTTTAGAACCAAAAAAAAATTTTAGACACTTGGTGAATGCACGTAAACAGGCACAATCCCCGCGTAGTCACATATGAAGTACACTAAAAATGAAGGAAATAATATTTTACTTGTTAATCCCTTGAACTTCTAAGATTTTTTTAACGATGAATGATGACATGTCATTTTTTTTTTCCCTGGGGGTGGGGGGGAGGGATTGGCTAGAAGATATATAGAGGCTGTTATTCTCATATGCTATGTTACTTAGACTCTTATTTCCTCCAGTGTACCCATGTCCCTCGGATTCGGCAAGGGTAAAGGTATGAAATATGTGTTCAACACCTATACTTGAATTGGACACTTGGATCCTCTAATTTTTAACATCTCTTAAAAAAATAAAGACATAAGTTTGATGGTTAAGAAATTTTTTTTAATCTTTCATATAGAGAGAAGATTAGAATCTCATTCTTTCTTCAAGTTTCAAGTAAATTTCTAAATAATAACTGTATTACATGTCAATATATTACACAATATACACTATCTATAAATATTCATAACTTTTCCATGTACCTCACCCAATTTTGGACCTATATCCTAATATACTAACATTAGGTTTTGAGAGATCTAACACTTGGATATATACCTGCACCTGACACTTTTATTCAAGTCCAAGTAATATAGCTCAAATGTAGCATGTAGGGTATTGATGCAGACAAAGAAGAATATGGATGAAGTAGAAGAAGAATTGAAGCGAGAATTGGAAGCTTAGAGAAGAAAGGGAAGAAAGAAAGCTTACAGAGAGGATGAGAGAAACTAGAGGGGAAGGAAACAAGTTATTTGGCTTTCATATTCAATAATTCCAAATACAACAATACTCCAGAACCCATTCAAAGTTCTTACAATATGGACAACTACATGGATATGCTAACAAAGCCCTGACAGTCTAATAAACACTAGATATAAATAAGTCTTATTGGGTAACTATCAATCAACTCTTGGCATAAGCATAATCATGAATAAACACATAAAACCATAAGGATGTCCTTATCAACTTCCTGGGCTAAGAATAGCAATGAACAGAATGGGTGTGCAACCTTATTTTGACCCTTAAGGGCGTGCATTAGGCGCTGTTTGTACCTAGTGTCTCCACCAACTTTTTCAGGTGGAAGTAACTAATGCTCTGGTGAGACATCCTGCTAACTTGCATAGAATCCCAATAAAACTAAATTAAACTGTGAAAAGGACACTGCAATGGGGAAGATCAAATTCCAACGGACAATGTAGGGATGAGATATAGACTTCAAACCTATAACATGACATAGTACAAGCACAGATTACATCAATACAACTACTACTAAGGTTACATTGTTATAGACTTCAACCCATAACATGACACTGTAGGGCTTGCTGGATTCCCAGTCGTGTGGTGTTTTAATGGTTCTGAGACTTATATTGTCTTGGTGGATTCATAAATGTTGGTGCTATGGATTTAGTATAATCTTATATGACAAGTACAGTCATGGATTCTGTACTCGTCAAGCACTGAGAAAAAGGATCATGGACTTGGGTGCAGTATGGTTCGGCAAGAAGCAATCTTCCAGTGCTTTGTGGACTTGAGTCATGTAAGGTTTTATTAGTTATGTTGTTACTCGTTTCTCTTTCTACTTGACTTTACCATTCTAGTCTTGCGATTTTGCAAGACTAGGTTCTGTGGCTTTTCCTGTAGGGATTTTCCCACATAAAAGGCCACATCTCTCCCATTCATTGTTTGCTTGCTTATTCACATTTGTGGTGGCATGCATTTGGTAGTTAAATATATGCATCGAGAAAAGCCCTTGATATTTTGATTTGGTCCTCCTAAAATTTTTTCTTGATGCATTCTTATGTCTGCCTAGTTTTGTGCAAACATCTCTGTCTGATTTTTTGCTCTCTACTTTGGCCCTAAGGCTTTTCGACGAGACAAGCCCTTGCCCCAACAATTTCTGTCATCTCTTATACCAGATGCTAGTACCAAATTATGAATTGACATAGTTTAATTATGCTCCTTAAAAGTTCTGCTAGCAAACTATTTTAAAAAATAAATTATGTCAAAGGTTGGTGAGGAAACTCTTTGGAAGATCTTTAAATGACGTTTAAGGCAGAGGGGGCATGTTTTGCTAAATGTGTGTTGCGTGCCTAGGAGTTACAGTTTCAACTTATTCAGTATAGGGTGCTATGGGAATGTCTCATCTTACCTTGGATTTCTTTGAGATGGCCTGAACCTTCAACTAGTTGAAGCAGTAGCTGATTTGCCCCTTGAATGGAGAAACTCCAACATGGTTGACCATTGCTGTGGTGAATTTGGATGGGAGAACCAGAAATCTTTCAAAGGAGTAGAAGAGTCTATGCATGAGTTTGAAGTGTGTTTTCTGGGGTGTAGTGTTTTGAATAGAGTCAACTCTTCAAGTGGTTTTTTTTCTTTTTTTGGATTTTGTAGGGGGTTTGGATTTTGACTTATCCATAGGTTTAATTTCTCTCTTACACTCTATTGGGGAATACATTGGGTAGCCATGGGTTAAACCAACTTAGTGCTGTAAATATCTTTGTTTTGCTTAAAAAAATTAAAAAATGGTAATTCATTTTCTTTTGGTTGCAGAATATATGCTGTTTGACCGTGTCTAAATATTGCGTCTAAACTAACCCCCAAGTGCAAGGGTGTGCGGTGTAATTTTAACTTGGTGAGACCGAGGTCGAATTCACAGGAAACTTTGAGATTGAACACTAGGACTTTCTAAGTTCTTCTACCTACTGGTTTGTTTTAAAAACAGAAAAAGAAAATTTGTTTTGGGTTTTGAAAAGTTTTGATTTACTATCTACTAAATAAATAAATTAAATAGCAACAATTAAATTAAATTAGAATGAAAACAATAACACTACACATTCAAGATAATTTAAGATCTTGATTGAACTTACAAATCTGGGTGAATACCTTATTCTCATATTTGGATGTGATTATTATCTCAGTTTACAGCTCAGATTTAGGAAAAGTAAATCGAAAAGATTTTATCATGAAAACTTTAATTTCCAAAATATGATTTTAAAATCATGTTTAGGATAAATAAAACCGGAAAGATATCATCTTGAAAATATTCTTTGGTCTATATCTCTTTTCTTTGATTTCAAAATATAAAGAAAGTTTTAATCATCAGGATTTTAATAAAATATGATTGAGATTACACGTTTTTGAAGGTTTTGAAAATCAAAAGAGAAAGAAAACCAGAAAACATATCTAAATCTATTTCGTTTGTTTTCAAATTATTAAGAATGTTGTAATTTTGGGTAGTTACCAGTAATTTCAAGGAAATATGATCAATTACACAAGTTTTTGAAGCTTTTGAAAACACTAAAGAGTTGATTTAGAGAACAAGAATCCTAACATGCAACTTTTACGTATATGTTTGGATTCGATCACATTCAACATTCAAATAAAGATCCACTCATCATTGATGGGTTGAATCAATAATAAAAATTTATCCTAGCATGGATGAAATAATAAAACAATAAATAAAAAGAGAAAGAGAAAAGAAAACGAACTCATTAATAAAATGCAAAACGAACTTACAATGTGCTGAAGTATTTACAAACTTGAATTCATAAACGAAGCCAAAAAAATCTCTCTAAACTAACCTATACTAATGAAAAACTGAATCTGAAAATTACAGAGAAGAAAAAACCCCCTTTACGGCTGAAAGAACAACAATATATAAAGCATAAACATAAACCCTAACTTAATTTCCTGTGCATGCTGCCCACTGTGGTTCGGACCACTCGAAAGGGTGTCCAGACCACAGAATCAATCTTTGGTTCCAGCATGAAAGTTATAGTCCTTTGAGTTTTCTTTCCAACCCAAAAATAATTGCATCAATCAGAGTTGTGAGCAAAAAGATATGACCCAAATACTAACAGGGTGTCGTGTTGAATCATTTGAAGAATTCTGAATTGTGCAATCTTGTAAGCTGATGTCGGGGTAGATGGAGACTTCTTTTGGACTTGGGCTCTTCATGAAAGTTGTAGCTAAGAATGTTTAGTTGACTTTGGGCTTTTGAATCATCTCAATTATATATTGGAAACTCAAGATATGCCCAAATCTTATGGTGATTAGGATTTGTCTAGCTTTCTAGCCTTGACTTTTAAGCAATCTTTCAAGACCCAAACGAACTCTAATTTTGTCTCATAATAGCTTTTTAAAAAGTTTGAGATGTCTACTATAACTTTACTGAAGACCACTTTTAATTTTTGGAACTCCTTCTACGTCAAAATTGGGCATGTATCTCGTTCCAACTAGCTATTTTGGTGTATTTTCTACTAAAACTTGCATAAATGAACAAAATAACATAAATAAACAAAATTAAACTAAAATAAACATATTAAAACATAAATTATCAGAATTACCATAAAAATCACGGTTTATGATTACGCTTTTCAAGGGTAATCACTGTTCATCATAAATGATGTAAAGTATGATTGTTAGTAGAAATATTTTCCGATTGTTTTTGAGGTTTATCAAAACTATGCCGCTGCCTTTTTATTCAAGGTCCATAATGAGCAAGAGCAGTAAAATTTGCTGCAAATATAAGACTGTTCATGCTTAATACCAACTGCAACTAATATGGAATAATGTTTTTTTTCTTAATTTAGATAATTCCTTGTACACCTATCATTGGTGTTCTTTATGTGCAGAAAATGCTTTCCATTCTTTATTTTGTTAACAGTTCTGGAAATGGCCTGCAGGTATTTGCCCAAGATATTCAACAGGTTTACTTCTGCTGAAGGATTCCTATTCCTTCAGGACAATACAATTCTTAATTACTGGAATTTGTTGCAAGCAGACAAAGAAAAGCTCTGGATTACTGATAAGGTAATCTAGTCTTCGAGCACATTACGTTAATAATCCAAATCCTCCCCCCCTCTCTCTAAACCAAAGTTTGTGTTTTGCAGGTACCAAATTCTTGGACTAATATGTCAATTACTGGGAATGAATCGTGGGTTTCGAGGCAAGTGGATATGGTGTAGAAAGTGGTGAGCAAAATGCCAGTCCACCTTCAGGTAAGCTACAAGGAAAGTGGCCCAAGTGAGCAGAGCCTCACCGTTTGCAGTTCTGAGGTATTCTACATTCCTCGTCATTTCTTGGCCGACTTTATTGATCTTGTAGATATAGTGGGCAATCTCGAAATCCACCACAAGGTCGCGTTGCCCATGTTCTTTGTAGCTATGGATTCACCGCAAAATTTCGACTCCGTGCTTAGCACGATGATTTACAATACAGAAGCAAAATCAAGAAACTCTTTAGACTTCTTGTATTCAGCTCAAGCACCAGCTGTTCACCCCTGGATTGTTACCAGTGAGCCAGAGTTCATAAAACTAATTAGAGTAATGGCGGCAGGGGACCCTCTCCTAATGGAGCTGGTTTAGAGACAAAAAGGCTGTTGATGCACAAAAAGCTGTAGGAAAAAAGAAACATGTACCTCTATACAGCCTGATCTTATTCTTAGTTGTTTTTTTGTTTGGGGGAGGGGGGGGGGGTTCTCCAAAGGGGGACATGGACTTCATTTTTTTTTTTTCCTGTTTCTCTTTTTATGTCTGTACATTCTTGCACAAGTTGTTCATCTAATTGTGTACATCTTGTTGATACATTTGCATTCATCTTTAATAAAACGTTGGAAGAAAAAGCAAATCCTCTGCAAAGCCATAGCACAATATTTGCTCCTTTCATGCTTTAGGCGAAACCTGTAAGAGCATCCCAGACACGCTTTATCACAAGCAATTGGATAAAGTAGTAAGTTTAATAGAAAATTCACTGCCACAGGAGCCCTGCCTTGTATTTTCAACCTTTATCCTGTCATATTTGTGTTTTTAACCTTTGAATGTTTACGAAAGTTAAAATATAAAGTTGTATTTCAATTTTAAAATCTCTCATTCTAAATATTGTCATTGACACTCTAAATTTGGAGTAGCAGTTGTACCTATTGTGTATTATTAAATATTTATTTTTTTTTATTTCTCTTCCCTTCTCTCCATCCGTGAGCTTTGTAAAACAGAAATGCTTGACTTCTTTTTTTAATCTTTTTGATAGTTAAATGCTTGACTTCTTCTATTAATAAAAATATAAAAACCTTGATAAACCTCGTAGAGCCGTAATGTTTGATTTTTTTTTTTTGGTATTATGGAGAGAATAACTTAAAGAATTTGATGTGGAGTAATATTAAAAAGAAAATTCATAAAGTAGAGAAATGATTTTCTATTATAATTCAAATATTTAATTTATAAGAAAATTTTAGACACCATTTAGTAACATTTATCAGAATTGTGGAGCTTATGGCATTTGCTTTAATAGCTAGCTAGTACAACTGGTCTTAGCATAAATGCTCTATTATTTAAGTTGATCTTCTCTATTTGAGTTAACCTTCACATAATTACATCACCTTCAAATTTTAACATAAATGCTCCATTATTTAAATTGATCTTCTCCTTACATAAACTCTTGATATTCACCTTGAATTAACCTTCACACTATAAGGCCAGTCAGCTTGTCAACTTTGATAATTTATATTTAAAATACATAAAATATATTTTGCCACAATGTGACGATCACAACACAATACACATCCTCTCTCTCTCTCTCTCTCTCTCTCTCTCTCTCAATCTCTCTAATCTCCGTATTTGCATAAGTCTCATTAAAGATCCGTATCTGCATAAGTCTCATGAAATATTCAATCTTAAGCCCCAAATTTCCTAAGTCTAGCCCTCACAGTGCATTTCACACTTCCAAACCATCACTAATTAAACTCTAAACAATATAAAGATCTAAATAAGTAATTCGTAATTTGAAAAGTATTATTAATACAATAAAGCACAACCCAATAATATTTCTCTGGTAATATTGTTCTGATGGTTAAATCTCCCCAAACAATTTAGATTGCCTAGTCAAGCAATTGGGAAGCAAGGGTTTAATTCACTTCAAATGTTCACTTGAATCCAACAAAAAACCATTTCTACAATTAGTTAGGGCCATCTATCAAATGTTCAAATGCCCCCTTTAAACAGTCAATAAGCATAGCATACAACACAACACAACACAACAATTTTGAACTAATACTAATATTGTCTGACAACACAAATTTGCAACTGTTAGAACGAAACCTACATGATGATACTCGCAAGATTTGCAAGCCAAAGCTAGATGGAGCTTCAGGACAAGAAAGGTTGTGCATAAGGGATAACGTACAACATACATATACATCCGTATAGATATGTAAACTGATATCACGATTTTCCTGGAAATACCATGATTCAAAGACTGAATAAGTTCTTCTCCTTCAAGCTTTCAACGGTGTCTTTAATACTAACCTCTAAAGGAATGAAGTCGATTCCCAAACTTTTGGCTTTATCCTTGGAAACCTGGAAGGTTGGCGTGAAAGCCTTCTCATCTGTGCATCTGTCAAATCCATAATCACTTAGTAAACTGCATAGTGCAACAGGATTATTTTTATTTTTTTGTGGGGGTGCTATCATTTATTGTAGTTTCTTAATATTTCAATCGAAAAGCAGCAACAATTAAAAATAATTTTCAAAGTACTACAGCATTCAAAAAAGGAAAAGCTAAGTTCCTAATTTCTTGAATTTGACAATGGAAATGATTGATCCATCTACTCAAATGGCAGGTGTTGGATCGTTCACTTTTATATATAAATTTTAAGATTGGTCAACAAGCTAATAAATGGAAATTGTTTTTTTTTTTCCTTTTTCTTTTTGGGGGGGGGGGAGGCAGGGTGATGGGGGTATTATTTGTTACCGTTTCTTAATATTTCAAGCGAAAAGCAGCAATAGATAAAAATAATTATTTGAAGTACTACATCACTTAAAAAAGGAAAAACTAAGGTCATAAAATTCTTGAATTTGACCATGGAAATGCTTGACGCATCTACTCAACTGGTAGGTGTTGGAATATTCACTTTTATATATAAAATTTAGAAAGTGTGAAAGCCTGATATTGTCTGCTTATAGAAGACCAAATTGGAAATAATCAACGAGCAGGGTGTTAGACCTTTAGGGGTCAAGGGGTGGGTGAAATGGCTACACCTTACAACAATGGGGACCTCGGGGTGTTTTGTTAATGTGGGATTGTAGGAATATAACCCTCTTAGAGAAGAGATAGGGTGCTTCTCCGTGTTTGGTGCAATCCGTTGTTAGGAAGCATGAGATGGACCTTCACAAGAGTGTGTGGCCCACGGGCGGAGGGGAAGCAGAGGAGTTTCTGAGAGGAATTATCTAACATTGCTTTTAGGTGGGAGGGGCCGTGGTGCATTGGGGTAGATTTCAACTGTATCAAATTTGTTCACGAAAGAAGTGGCTGCATCGGAGTTTTTGCCTTGATGATGAGGTTCTTGGATTTTCTTAATGAGCATGGTTTGGTGGATATGCCTCCAATAGGTGGAAAATTTATGTGGTCGAATGCCAGAAGCAAGTCAATGATTGATGGGTTTTTGTGATGGCTGATTTGGAGGAGCTCTTTCCAAGAACTTTGCAGTCATTACTTGATAGAGTCACTCTGAACGACTTTCCCTTATTACTGAATTGTGGGGGGATGTTTAGTGGGAAGTCCCCATTCAAGTTTTAGAACATGTGGCTTCGGGAGGAAGGTTTTGACGAATTAATATAAGGGTGGTGGAGCTGTTATGAAGTAGGCAACCCTAGCTATTTGCTTGCCAAGAAGTTGAAGAGACTTAAGTCAGACCTTAGGGAGTGGACCAAACACAATTTCAGGAGAGCGGAGATCAACAAAGACAAGCTATTGGAAGGAATAGTTGAGTTGGATGGCAAGGAAACGGAGAGACTGTTATCTGAGGATGAGGCATTGAGGAGGGAGGAGTTGAAAGAGTTAGGTAAGTTGGGTAAGATGAAGGAGACATGTTAGAGACAAAAATCCAGAATGTTGTGGCTAAATGTGGGGGGATAGAAACACGAATTTCTTCTACAGAATGGAGAATGCTCGCAGGAGGTTTAATCACAAGGTTCTATAGTAACTTGTTTAAAGAAATCCAAGATTGAAGACCCAGGGTGGATGATCTCGAGATAACTTCCATCTCCTCTATGATGAGGGAGAGCTTGGAGAGGGAGTTCTCTGAGATTGTACGTGGCCCTAAAGTTGATGAAATGGGGACAATGCTCTAAGACCCGATGGTATGACAATGCTCTTTTTCTCACACTACTGGTACCTCATCAGAAATGACATTATGCAACATTTATAATTTTGATTCCTAAACAAAGAGGTTGCATTGGATATAAAATATTTCAAACCAATTAGCCTAGTGGGAGGCCTGTACAAGCTTATAGCCAAGGTGATGGCTTTAGCCTTTAAAATTAATGAGGATAGCTGAAGGCTTGGACGGTGGAGTGGGAATTAGAAAAATCAGGTCGTTTAACAAGAATTTCTTGGGGAAGTGGCTGCGGAGGTTCTCCATTGAGCATGATAAACTATGGAGATGTGTGGTGCTTGTAAGATATGGGGCTGAGTAGGGCGAATGGACCTCCAAGATGGTAGCAAGGACTTATTAGGAGTCTAGAAGAGTATTCAAGCCATGTGGCCATCGATCAGAGCATATTGTTCAATGGATGTGGGAAGAGGAGATGGACTTCAATTTTGGAAGCTTCAATGGTTAGGGGAAAGATGTCTCCAAGATGAATTCAGTCAAATTTTTGCATTAGCACAGAACAAGGATGCAACCATTCAAGAATATGGAAAGGAAGGGGACAACTTTGTTTGGGAGATTAGACTGAGCAAGGATTTGCAAGATTGGCAATTGGAGAGTTATTTCCTTGTTCTAAAAAATCTTGTATTCTGCAAGTCTTCTCGACAGTGAGGACAGGATATAGTGGGCATCGATAAGTACAAGTACATTCAAGGTGAAATCATTATACAAGTCAATGCTGGGCTGTGGAAGGAAGGAGTTTCCTTAGAGTAAAATTGGACGTGGGGCACCAGCTAAGGTGGCTTTCTTTGTGTGGTGCATGGTACAAGACAAAATTATAACAATTGAGAATTTGAGGAAGAGAGGGATGATGATTGTGAACCAATGCTATCTTTTGGGAGCTCAGAGGAGACTATTGATCATTTGTTTGTGGAGTGTTCATAGGTAGCGGAGCTATGGAGCCTTAAACTGTCTTGGATAGGATTAGTGTGGGTGGCTATTGTGGTTCCCAAGGAAACGAAGTTGTTTCTGG
This sequence comes from Vitellaria paradoxa, assembly GCA_019916065.1. Taxonomy (NCBI): domain Eukaryota; kingdom Viridiplantae; phylum Streptophyta; class Magnoliopsida; order Ericales; family Sapotaceae; genus Vitellaria; species Vitellaria paradoxa. The sequence goes on along the minus strand of JAINTL010000033.1, from coordinate 316,521 downwards.
AAGGTTGGTTGGGAGTCAAATTCCCTAAACATAGAAAACATGCATGGTTGGTTGGTTTCTTTTTTTCTTTTTTTTTTTTTTTTGGGTGGGGGGGGGGGGAAGAGGGAGAAGAAATTGGAGAAGTTTTACTGATTCAAAAATGCATTTGCATAAGTTGAAGAGTTCCTTTCTGTTGTTATACAACTGGTTAGAGGGGTTAAAGACAGAACTATTTTCCTTCTTGAGATTTATAGATAGTTTGGAGTTGTAATCGACTCTTGGGTCTTTTTTTGCATCTTTTTGATGCTTACATAAAATTTTAATTAATTGTCAAAAAGAAAAAAGAAAAAAGGAGAAATATTAAATGTAGTTGTGCTTTGGAATCCTTTAACATGAAATTTAGATAACATATACAATACTCATGCTAGAGTCCATGAGACATAGATCTAGTGTATGCATGGAGTATAAAGTGTGGAGCATCATATTAAAAGCCCAAAAGGAATAAATAAAAGATGAAAAGAAAAGAGAAGCAAACAAAACAAAAGAAGGTAGGTTTTTCCTTGTAAGCAGCAGGGGAATTGGCATGTGCCCCTAACAATTGTCCTTCCTTTTCAAAGGGATGACCTTCAGGTCCTTTTGTAAATGCTTGCATAATTCCAGGACAATAACAAGAAGATTAGAAAAAAGAAGGTTTGGCCAACGCACCGAGTGGCACAGAAAATTTCCAATATTTTCAAATTTTGAGTCAATCACCATGTAGTAGATTCTCACTGATCTCATAACTTGCACCTCTTAAAACGCAGTGAGTATACAACTCTCCTTTTTCCACTAAAGAAATTCAAAAAAAGAACTCCTTACATGGATTTAAACATCACAAAGTGTTTGTAAAACTCAGCTACTGCAAGATAGAGAAGAGAAAGAACAGAAGAAAAACTCATGGAGATGCTCCCATTTCAAAGATCTACTTCCAACTAAGAAATCATGATAGCACTCGGTCAATGAAAACACTACATTTTTCTATTTCCCTAGTAAAAAAGGAAGAAATATCATTATTCCAAGGCAAATAGAGAAATAAAAAACTGGCACAACATAAAGAAGAGAGAATGAAACAGAAAGGCAGCATCATGACCTAATGTAGATGGCGAATCCTGTAGATTAAACACAATTACTTTTGTTTCTGACACTCAAGAGTGAATTGTAATATTTTGGAAATAATAAAAATAAACTTACTTTTCAGGCAGCTTTAACTCAGGGTAAAGCTCATGTAAAATCTTCACAACATCGTAGCAGTGCACAACTCTCCCCACTAAACAATATCTTCCACTAGCCGAAGGGATTTCGAATGCTTGAATATGTGCATGGGCAACATCTCTAACATCAACCAACCGATAAGTTGTATTGGGAAACGTTTGAGCTCCTGCATTGAATAAAACACAACTACTTACATCACAAGGATTGCATATATAAGGGTGAGCTCGTCTGATCAAACACATACCTCAGAGCAACAGTAAAAAGAGGTGATTTCAGAGGTTGCAGAAGCCTTATTTAGAACTAAGTGCAAGTCACTATTTTCAAACTGATGACTTCTCTTTACATCAGAGTTTAACAAGGAAATTCCCCCAAAATAATAATAATGATAATTAAACTTTTCCACAAGGTAATCACCCAATGGAAGTACTTTGCCAGGAGGCATGTCCAAACGGTTTGAAAAAGAAAGAAGAAAATGCCTTTGAAATATTGCCAAAAGCAATTCACCAAGAGGTGAAGGATGTTGGATAACTAAGGTCTTCCAATCATGTTAGGAAGCTGCTTGAATATTGTCTCAAATTGTAATTGAAAGAAATAGATTTTACCAAAATACTTTTTATTACAAAAATTGGAGCATGGTGAGTTTCAATGGAAAAATATCAGTGTTGAAGATCTTCGGATAATTCTGAAAATTTTGGGGATAATTCCATGGAGAATCAAGAGGAAGAATACCATGCTAAAGAAACTAAAGTCACAGACATTGAAGAAAATTTCAAGTAAACGAAAAGATTGTTCAATATAAAGTCAAGAAAATTGAAAAGAGCATAAGTTAAAAAATAAAATGAAATTTATGGAAAAGTTGGATGCAACAAGGTTGAAGAATATACTCGTGAAGAGACAAAAATAAACAAAACTAAAAACATTAAAATTTCAAGCATGTTCACAATACTATTGGTTACAAGAGAGGATGTTCCAACTGGAAATTTCATTGCATGAAAGTATAATACTTATTCATCGAAGTTGAAGAAGGAAAATCAATTACTACTATTGTGTTAATCATATTGATGAAAAATACTAATGGATTTTACAAAGGAAGTTGTCTCAATGAAGTGGAAAAATAAAGATCAAGGACATAAGATTTCTATCTGTTATTTGCAATCCAATTTGAAAATTTCTATTTTTTGACACACGTTGGGTGAATATTGAAGAGTTTTTTGAAATGAGAAAGTAAAAAAAGTGAAATTAACAATTACCATGCAAAATCCAAGAACTAAGGACAGTTGAGGCCACAATAGCACATAGTTCAAGTGTTTTATGGAGTTGACAATTCCTCCAAATCAACCTTGAGGCTTCTCCCCCTCAAGTCTACCCACATAGGTTTTATCTGTATTTTCTGAGTTCGTTGGTCTTATGGGATGGTCTTATGGGATGGTTCATAAGGCAGGGGTACAATTCGTTTAATTATAGCATACGTTCACTTTTTTCCATTTGGAATTGCAGAAGTTGTTTATAAGGCATCACTAAGACTAATAATAATAGGAGAAAAAAAAAAAAAAAAAGCACATGAAACTGACATTCTTTTCTTTTGCAGATTTTCCTTTAATGCAGGGACCTTTTCTCTCTTCTGGAAGGTTTGCCAAGAGGAAGTTGCTTCAGAACTTTCTCAAATCTTGATTGAAGTGGTGGCTCCTATATTGTCATTGGTTGGTTGGTAAGTCAAAATATCTAGATTCTTGGGACCAAATAAAAAAAAATAGAGTTTGATGCATGAAATTACAAACTGGTCTATTGTTGGGGTCGATGAAAGTTCAATCTGAACATGCCCATAGCAGCAAAATAAACAAGAGAAATAGTTTTTGCTCCAGTTAACATTACATCATCACTCTATATATATATATATATATTTTAACCTACAGAGCATGGGCGGACCGACTAAAGGCCCAACTGATTCGGAAAATTGCATCAAGATTCTATTGATTTTGCTCTAATTTTTTTTATAGATTTTACTTTTGTCCTATTGCTATTAAACTTTTGCCCCCTACTGTATTTTTACTTTTATCTACATTAAAAGTGTAATTTTGTCCCCACTAACTATAAATCCTGGGTCTGCTGCTGTTACAGAGTATTACTGGATGGAATTTATTAAATAGTGAAGCCGAAGCATGCACAGAGATTCATATGACAAAACATATTATCTTCATTACTTGCTATAGATTACCATTTATTAGCTTAAGAATATGCTCCACACTCGTATTAAGAGTTTTCTGGATGAGAGGACCAATCACCAACCCAGGATTTAGAGCAACCATGTCTATTCCATTCTCTTTTGCAAATTTCCAAGCAGACTCCTCAGCTAGCGTCTTTGAAAGCATATACCAGCGCTGACCAAAGCCAAAGTTCAATAAACATATCAATGAAGAAAGTTTACATGCAAGTGAACTAAACTAAAACATTTTACTGTAGAACTTTTGATTAAAGAAAAAAAGTACATGGAATGACCAATAGCAGGCTCAAAACAAAAAAAGGCATTCACACCGGCAAGCATACATTTGAACTTTTATTATATCTCAGCCTTAATATTTCAATTTTAATCCAATTTATTTTACATTTATACGATATGACATACATACTATAGATACCATTTGTTATTCGCAGATGACAATTATCTTCTCTAGTGTGGATCCTCTTAATCTAGGCATTTAAGAAGCATGTTGTTGTGTTTTGAAGTAGTCTCTAGCTTGAGGGTGAACCTAGGAAAATTATAACTAATCCCAGTTGGTGAGTTCCAAGAAGTCAAAGGGTTGCTTGTTATTCTGGATTGTAAGATTAGCCACTTGCCTTCCACTTATTTGGGTCTTCAATTGGGCTTTTCATTTAAATCCAAGAGCATTTGGGATGAAATTTTAGAGAAGTACTAGAGAAAATTGACAGGTTTGAAGAGGTGCTATTTTCAAATGGAGGAAGAATTACGCTTATCAGAGCGGCTTGTCAAGCATGCCTATTTATTTCACAACCCTTTTTAAGATGCCAATGTCAGTGGTCAAGAAATTGGAGAAGATTCAACGGGAATTCCTATGATGGGGAGGATTGAGGAGGAGCACAAGTTTCACTTGGTCAGTTGGGACAAGGTGTGCAAGTCTATGAATCAAGAAGGCATGGGATTCACAAATTGAGTCCTCTTAATGAAGCATTTATTCAGAAATGGCTTTGGAAGTTCGCTTGTGAGAGGTTCAGTTTGCGGAGGCAAATTGTGGCTATCAAATACAGCCATGCAAAGGGGTATTGGAATACTAAGGTACCGTTTAGCAAGTTGCGCTAATTGGCTTATTTGCTTATTGGCTTATTTGCTTATTTTTTAAATGACCAAATTTACCCTCTTACATTTTAATCTTCTTATAAGGGTGCGTTTGGTTTGCTAAAAATCACTGAAAATCTCCAAAAGTCATTCACTTTTTATCTCACTGCACGAATTACGAACTCACAAATTATCTCATTTTATCTTATTTTATCTCACTTTTTGTCACTCCAAACGCATCCTAAATCTTCAAGGGCAAAAATGTCAAATTAACAAAAACTAAAAAATTAGCTAAAAAAAAAAAAATCACATTTTTTCCCTTCCCAAACACAAAGAAAGGTGGCTTTTTTTAGCTAGCTTACTTCCCAAACCAAGTCTAAGTAGATAAAATATGCTTATGGCCCATTGGCACTAGTTACCATGGATCGATATGGCATGTGGTACAATTATAGATTCACAGTATGATATCTTGGCCGGTACGTGGTACAGTGGGGGTATACTTAGCTAAAATGCTATTTTGGATCGTAATTCGCTTTAAATATTTATTTGGTTGATATGTAGTAGTATATGCAATATGCATAGTGTGTATTATAAAATATGTATGGAGTGTTTAACAGCAATAATAAACATGATCAAGGAAATTATCTAAAGAATAAAACTTCATTAAAATCATTATACTAGCACTCAAAAAGATCTGTAAATATATCTTACTAGAAAGTTACAAAGTCTCTTGTTTTGATTTGAAAAAGCAAAGGAAATTCGCAGGGTCCTTTTTGGTTGGAACAATAAAACACAAATTAATTATCCTGATTTGAAAAAATAAAATTTGAAGAAAGTTGTAAAGTCCTTTATTGAACCAAATCTTGACCTATATATCAAAGGAAGTTATAGATATATTCTAGAAAGTTGCAAAATCTCTTGTTTTGATTTGAAAAAGTAAAGGAAATTTGTAGTCCTTATTGTTGGAACAAAAAAACACAAATTAATTATCCTGACTTAAAAAATGAAAGGAACGAACTTGTACAGTCCTCTGTTGGACCAAATCTTGACCTAAATATCAAAGGAAGTTGTAGATTCCTTTGTTGGACCAACTCCTGACTTGAAATATCAAAGGAACATCTATTGGAGAAAATAAATTAATATTAAATTAATTATCTTATTTATCTTTATTACTTTACCCACTAAATAAAACACCTCTCCAATTATCCCCATTACTTAACCAAACAAAAACAATCTCTTAGATTAACTCAATTATCCCTATTACTTAACCAAACAAAAACAATTTGTTGGATTAACCATTCACGCGCAATACGTCAATCGACTTGCAATGAGGGGGCAACAAAGAGTTCATGATAGAAAAGCCGAATCAAATATAATCGACGATGACTCTAAGGGCGACGACGACGATGACTAAAAAATCTTTCACCAAACATGTTGTCAAAGACTAAAGGCGATGACGACTAGTGATGTCAGGCAATGACTAGCGATGATAGGTGACAATAGCTGGTGATGGAAGGCAACAATGGGCGACAACGACGGCTCAAGTTGAAATGCACCCCATTTGGATCGTTCTCTAGTGAAGGTGGATCATCAATATTTGCAATTTAGATCGCGAATGCACCCCATTTGGGATCACACAATCTGGTCGAGGGTTGGAGGGGGTTAATGAATTAGGTAAATATGGTGTTCACCCATGTTTGATCTTCAAAGTGTTATACAGACCAAAGTATTAAACAAGAACTAAAAAATATTGTAACCATTTGCTTCCTTTTTAGTCAAGTAGTTGTTTTTGAATGACAAACGGTCTGTATTCCAGGCTCCATCTCACATACAAATTAAAATTATACGTAACTGATATGCTTTCATCTTTTCAGTTACATCAAAATACCATTAATTATGCTAAAATCATCAGAGCAGCATTGTGAAATTTTATGTAAAAGAGACAAAGATTAGTAAATATACACACCTTTGACTCTTCACAAACAACTGGATCAGAAAACCAAGTCTCATCAACTACCACATCAGGGGTTAAAGATCTTCCATTATTTGCAACCGCTGCCATAGATGATGTAATGATCACCCTTTTGACAGTAGGACATCTTGCACATGATTTTAGAACATTAAGGGTGCCCTTCAATGCAGGGTCAATTAGTTCAGCCTGAAATTGAAACAAAGATTAAAAGCAGCTCTTAGAAACAATAGCTTTCTAAAACACAAGTAATATGAAGGGTCAATTAATTCAGCCTGAAATTTGAAACAAAGATTAAAAACAGCTCTTAGAAACAATAGCTTTCTAAAACACAAGTAATAATAGAACACCAACCCAAGAGAGAGATTGCTGTTAAAAGACTAAATAATAGAACACCAACCATCAATTAATTTGTACACAAGTTATTAATTTCGCTTATACACATTGTGGCATGGAATCTGACAAATTATGAGAATGAATGGAATTGCTTGATTCCCTTTGGATCTCGGCTCATATATTTGTATTCACACTACAAGTTAGGAAATGTTGAAAACTGAGATTGCGTTGCAGATTTAGTTGCAGATTTAGGGGATTTAATTATTGTAACTGTTAGAAAATAAACAGAGATTAGGCTCTAATTTAGGCTGTAATTAAGGTAATTATAGCAGCTGTAATTAGGGTAATTAGTGCTTTAATGAAGGCAATCAATGCCTTCAATTACTGCCTTTTATGGTACAACTTTCCTAAACAGAGGACTAGGGATTGTATATAAATTCTGGCATATTGGCCTTGTAATAGTAAGAGAGAAATTATTCTTTTCTTCATGGTATCAGAGCAGGGACTTATTCTCTGAAAAAAAACCCTAGAATTCTTTTAGTCGCCATTCACAATGTCATCCGAAGTTACATCCGAAGCCCCAGCCCTCCAAAAAAATTCAGAAACCCTTCCTCCCAACTCTCATTCTGATTCTCATTCTATCCAAATCACCAACATCAAACTGAATGGTGATAATTTTTGCGATGGTCCCAATCCGTTTGAATCTACATTCGGGGGGCGTGGAAAAATTGGGTACCTAACTGGAAAAAATAAGGAACCGGTGAAGGAAGATCCATCCTTTATGACCTGGGATGCTGAAAACTCTATGGTAATGACCTGGTTGGTCAATTCCATGGAGGAGGAGATCAGCTCCAATTATTTATGTTATCCAACAACCAAAGAACTCTGGGATAATGTCAGCCAAATGTATTTAGACTTGGGAAATCAGTCCCAAATTTACGAATTAACAATAAAGCTTGGTGAGATCCATCAAGGAGAGGATAGTGTCACCAAATACTTCAATTCCTTGAAGAGATTGTGGCAAGATTTGGATTTATTCAATGATTACGAGTGGAAATCACCAGAGGACTGCAATCATAACAGAAAGCTAGTCGAAGATCATCGAATTTACAAGTTCTTGGCTGGTTTGAACATAAAATTCGATGAGGTCAAGAGGAGAATCATTGGTCGTCAACCATTACCAGCTATTGGTGACAGTGTTTGCTGAAGTTAGAAGGGAAGAAAACCGAAGGAACGTGATGCTTGGAAAAAAAAAGGACTGTTGCCCCAGTGGAGAATTCAGCCCTTATTGCATCAAATTCAGCTGCAAACAAAGTCTTAATCCACGAAAACAAAATGAAAGGCCTCAGATATGGTGTGATGTTTGCAATAAGCCACGTCATACCCGAGACACTGCTGGAAGATTCATGGGAAGCCTGCAAACTGGAAAGAGCAACAAAACCTACTGACAAGCCAACCCAAGGAACCTCCCATGCAAATGAAGCCGAGAGAAGTCAGTTCTCTAAGGAGTAGATGGATTATCTACTGAAGCTGCTAAAGTCCAATTCACTATCTAGTACTCCTAGTAGTGCTCTTGCACAAACAGGTAGCAATTCCAATGCTCTATCTTGTAGCCAAAAATCTGCCCCTTGGATCATTGATTCAGGGGCAATCCGACCACATGATTTCTTTTTCCAATTTATTCCATAAATATTCATGTTTGTCTAATACAGAAAGAGTTAGGATTGCTGATGGCAGCTTTACACCTATTGCAAGAAAAGGTCAAATTAAACTCTCAAAAAATATAACACTTAAATCTGTCCTTCATGTTCCAAAATTGACCTGTAATCTGTTATCTGTCAGTAAATCTCCAAGGACTCTAATTGTCGTGTTATTTTCTTTGACTCTCATTGTGAATTTCAGGACTGGAACTCGGGGAGGATGATTGGCAGTGCTAGAATGGTCAATGGTCTTTACTACTTTGATGACTATTTTGCCGAGAATAAAAATGCTCAAGGCTATAGTGGTAGTGTTAGTTCAAACTCAGTTCGTGACGAAATAATGCTTTGCATCGTAGACTAGGACATCCTAGTTTTCCATATTTAAAATATCTATTCTTGATTTGTTCAAAACTTTGGAGTGTTATTCCTTTCATTATGAAAGTTGTTTTCTATCTAAAAGCCGAAGACCTACTTATTTGACAAAACCATACCATACTTCTAAGCCATTCTATTTGATTCACAGTGATGTGTGGGCTCCTTCTACGGTCACTACTATGACTGAAAAAAAATAGTTTGTTACTTTTATAGACGATCATACCCATCTTTGTTGGGTGTATTTGATGAATGAGAAATCTAAAGTTAAAAATGTGTTTCAAATTTTTCACAAAATGGTTGAAAATCAATTTGGATCAAAAATATGTTTGTTTCACTCGGATAATGGGAAAGAGTATTTTAATAAATATCAAGGAAAATTTTTTCAAGAAGAAGGCATTTTACATCAATCCACCTGTCATGACACTCCTCAGCAAAATGGTATTGCTGAAAGAAAAAACAAGCATCTACTTGAGGTGGCTCGTGCCATAATGTTTTCAATGCACATTCCAAAATATTTATGGGGAGATGCAATTTTGACAGCTTCGTACTTAATAAATCGAATGCCTACTCGTACTTTACAATATGTCACACCCCTAGATTATTTCAAAAAAAAACTTTCCCAAATGTAGGATTACTTCAGATTTGCCATTTGAAAATATTCGGATGCATTGCTTATGATCATATACCAAGTATTTTTCGATCTAAACTAGATCCTAGAGCTGAAAAATGTGTTTTCATTGGGTATGCTTCAAACAAAAAGGGGTACAAATGTTACAATCCTCAAACAAAAAAAACTTTTGTGAGTATGGATGTCACCTTTGTGGAAAATCAATCCTATTTTTCCAAAAATTGTCTTCAGGGAGAGATTGAGAATGAAGAAATTTTTTGGAAAACAACTTTGGATCCCTTACCAAACCTTATTTTCTCATCTTCCCCTTTAGATGTTGATAAACAAAAAAAACAACAGGATAATAAAAATATGGAGAATCACGGAGATCCTAATCTAAGTTTACCAAACTTAGATGACTCACAAGCAGGGGGAGAAACACTACATAAGGAACAAAATGTTCCCGAACCTGAGTGCTTGGTTTATACTTGGAGGAAAACTCATCACAAGAATAAAGACCTGCCAACTGTTCTATCAGAAAGTCAATCAGAATCCCTGGAAGAGGGTCCAAGTAATTCAAGAACTCTAGTCTCAACCCAAACCTTTCTTCATCTTCACTTCCTCCAATTGATGAAGCCACTAATTATTATCTCCCTATAGCCATTAGAAACGGCGTACGAAAATGTACCCAACATCCCATTACAAAATATCTATCTTATGATAAACTTTCCAATAGTTATAGAGCTTTTATTTCAAATGTGTCTAACCTATTTGTTCCAAGAACTATTAAAGAGGCACTGGATAACCCGAATTGGAAACTAGCAGCAATGGAAGAGATGAATGCTCTGAAAAAAAAAATGGAACTTGGGAATTAGCGAGACTACCGGAGGGAAAGAAGACCGTTAGTTGCAAATGGTTGTTTACAGTTAAATGTATAGCTGATGGAACTATAGAAAGGAATAAGGCAAGACTTGTGGCAAAGGGGTTTACACAAACTCTTGGAATTGACTACCAAGAAACGTTTGCTCCAGTCGCAAAGATGAATTCAATTTGGGTACTTCTATCCTTAGCTGTTAATTATGGTTGGCCCTTACGTCAATTGGATGTAAAAAAATACTTTTTTAAATAGAGATCTTGAGGAAGAAGTGTATATGAGTCTGCCTCCAGGGTTTGAAAAGAAGTTTGGAGAGGACAAAGTTTGTAAATTAAAAAAGTCCTTATACGGTCTTAAACAATCTTCAAGAGCGTGGTTTGAACGCTTTGGAAAGGTTGTTAAAAGTCATGGCTACTGTCAAAGTCAAGCAGATCACACTATGTTTTATAAACACTCAAGAGAAGGTAAAGTTGCTATTTTAATTGTTTACGTGGATGACATTATTTTGACAGGAGATGATATTGGCGAGTTAGGAAGATTGAAGAAGGGCCTTGCCAAAGATTTCGAGATAAAAGACCTAGGAGCTTTAAAATACTTCCTTGGTATGGAGTATGCAAGGTTCAAGGAAGGTATATTGTCACTCAATGCAAATACACACTTGATTTGCTTAGTGAAACAGGTTTACTTAGATGTAGATCGGCTAAAACTCCAACTGAACCTAATCAGAAGCTTCTACATGCTAAACACGAGGACATGGTGAATATAGAGCAGTTTCAAAGACTTGTTGGAAGATTGATCTATTTATCCCATACACGTCCTGATATAGCATTTGCAGTAAGTGGAGTGAGTCAATTTATGCACTCACCAGGACAAGAACATTTTGAAGCAGCATATAGGATCCTAAGGTATTTGAAAGGAACCCCTGGTAAAGGACTACTATTCAAAAAACAGGGGCATCTCCGAGTTGAAGTTTACACAGATGCAGATTGGGCTGGTTGCATCACTGATCGGAAATCTACCTCCGGCTACTGCACATTTGTTGAAGGGAACTTGGTCACCTGGTAGAGTAAAAAACAAAGTGTGGTCGCAAGGAGTAGCGCTGAAGCGGAATTTAGATCAATTGCTCATGGAATTTGTGAAATCTTGTGGATCAAGAGGTTACTAGAAGACCGAAGAGTTCAAAACACTTTACCAATGAAAGTGTATTGTGACAACAAGGCAGCAATTGCAATTGCACACAACCCGGTTCTTCACGACAGAACTAAACAAGTGGAGGTTGACAAGCATTTCATCAAAGAGAAAATTGAAGGAGTAATCAGCATGACCTATATACCTACTGCTGAGCAGATTGCAGATGTTCTGACAAAATGATTGTACAAGGGGCAGTTCAACTACTTAATTGGCAAGCTGACTATGAAAAATATTTTCAAGCCAGCTTGAGGGGGAGTGTTGAAAACTGAGATTGCTTTGCAGATTTAGTTGCAGATTTAGGAGATTTAATTATTGTAACTGTTAGAAAATAAACAGAGAATTAGGCTCTAATTTAGGCTGTAATTAAGGTAATTATAGCAGCTGTAATTAGGGTAATTAGTGGCTGTAATGAAGGCAATCAATACCTTCAATTACTGCCTTTTATGGTACAACTTTCCTAAACAGAGGACTAGGGATTGTATATAAATTATGCCATATTGGCCTTGTAATAGTAAGAGAGAAATTATTCTTTTCTTAGAAAATAAAATAACCTATACTAGGAAAGAGAATAAGTCAGTCCTATCCCTAATCCTATCTCTATATTCACAATATTTTCTAACAGGATCTAAGACCAACTAAAACTAATTATGAATCTTGACAAAAATCTAGGCAATAAACAGAAAGAGAATGTAACTGCAGTCAAAATCAAATAACTAAGAAAAAAAAGAATGCTTATTCTATTTTTAATCCTAATTACAGAAACCCAACGAATGTATGTTCTGACAGATCGAATTCAACTGAACCACTAAAGAGAGAGAGAGAGAGAGAGAGAAGAAGAAGAAGAAGAAGAAGAAGAAGAAGAAGAAGAAGAAGAAATAACAGCAAAAATAACCTATGTAAAACTTTACAAAGAAACATTAGAAGATGAAATAACAGAATCTTTCGAATAACAGACCCAGAGGGAAAATGAAATGGAAAGACAATGAGGAAAGAAACAGAAAGATGATGGTTACTAATAGCAATATTAGAAACAGAATGGATGCTTGCTATTTGCTCATTGAAAAACTTTGACAGAGGAGAAAAATATAAAAGTATTCTCTTAGCCCATTTAAGATTTTCCCATTCAAGTTTAATCTTTCTATGTTTGCCGGAATTGAAACAACTCAGAATCTTGTAGGTTTTTACTGTCTATGAAAAGCTAAATTTGGCCATATCTTGTAAAACATAGAATTACCTAATATAAAAGTAGGGGATTCAAAAAACTTTCTGCTTCTGCAAACACAATGTTAAATTAACTAGTTTAGAAGTTTGCAGATCAAGAAATACTCAAGCATAGATCTTCACTTGCATAGTTACTGTAGCATGGGAAATTTAGAAAATGAGATAACATAGTTTTTCTTCACATTACTCCATGGTCCAGACCATTTTCTTGTAATTGCAGCAGCCTCTAATTTCTCTTCTCCAGTTTTACAATCATTTTCTTCTAATATTGATGATAATAATAATTGCTTTACTTCTAGTTTTTCTACCTCCAATTCAACTTCTGTTTCCTTTAGCTCTTTAGCTAATTAACAGTTTCTGATCGTCTCTTTATTTCACCTGATAGCTCCTGTGAAGAGAATTTCTCTCTTCTATTTTCTTCAGCAGCAATTTTGACAAATAAACATCTTCAAAGAAGAACTTTGATCATCAGAACCTCTTTTAAATTCACTACTATAGCTGCAGCTCCACATCCTCCAAACAAGTATTACCATCGGTGCTTTGTTTTTTCACATTACTACCATTAGAATGTAGCAATTCTTATGAATCCCTACTCCCAATTAGCCTTTTAGACCTTTTGTTTATGAGTTCCTAATGTTCATCAAATTTTATTGAATTTTAATCATGTTACAAAAAAACAACCCCAGTTCGTACAATGGACATCCCACACCTTAGGAACCCGTCAACCTTCATGTACTAGTAATATTGCAATTATTTTTATTTTCTCTAATTTTATAAATTTTGTTTGGCTGGCACCTTATGCTAATTTAGAATCATATAATGCCAGTCCTTAATAAGATTGATGTGCTCAGCATTAATTTAACAATTCTTGTTTTACATTAACTTTCAAATTGTTAACCAATAGCCTTCATGTAAATAGATGGGTAGACTTCAAACATGGTCAATAATTTAATTGTTAGCTTGTATTAACATTTATATAGGTCTATCTCCAAATATTTCCTTCTCCTAATTATTATTATTTCAGTTATTTCAAAAACCTTTTTGAAACATTTCCATTTCCGGGTCAATTGAAACAATGTTTGTAAATGAAATTTTGATATTTGTAATAGATAAGCTTGATATAGCCTGTATAGCTTCCAGAATACAAGCATGCAAAAAACATTATCCATTAAAAAAAAAAAGAAGAGGAACACATAAGATATGTATTCGTTTATAGTTAAAGAAATTTATGTGATGTATTCATGTTTATGACTTTTGTTTTTTCTTTGTCATTATCATAACCCAATACACGATACTCTCGCATTGCATCATCTAGGTGGGAAGGGTCAGATGTACGCAACTTTCCCCTGCTCTCAGGGTTAGATGTACGCAACTTTCCCCTACTTTCAGAGAGGCTATTTATAGGTTTCGATCAACTTTGTCATTAGACAATACAAAAATCTAGAAGATTAACATGTGTAATATATGTTCATATATAGTTATAGAAAGTTTAAAACATATGCTGACAAATATAAATATATACACACAACTGTGGCACTAAGTCTCTATTATGTTGTTTCATTCTATTCCTATGTATATGCATATATTGTGACACTACGCCCATAAGTTGGTCATTCATGCAAACTGCTTTTTGTTTATTTATTTATTTATATTTGTCCCAAGTTGCTACCTGTGACAGCAATAAGAGAATAAAAAATTTGATCAATGCGCTTAAAGATTTATGAAGGTTATTGAAGGTGCATTTGTCTAAGCAAATTGAAAGGAAACATTGTCAAGAGGAGAACATGGGAAATCAAAATACCCACAACCAAAAAACTAAATTTAACAGTGAATTAGGTTAGTTCTAGATCTTATTTTAGGTTATTTTCCTTTCTATAGGTCAGTTTACTTTTACAATAATTTTATTTGGTTTTATTAGCCTCTAGAAGCCAAGGAAAAGTAAATCATCTAGAACTTTCTTGGACATGAGCTGTAGACAGGCCCATGGTGGGTCTTTTTTAATAACTTAACATTATAGTGATTAATCAAAAGCATAAAATCTTCCCGAGTCATAGTTCTAGTAGAAGTAGGCAAATGGGAAGTTATTTTAGTAATTTCTGTAGTATCTCAATTGAAAAAAAGATATTCTCAAGAACTTATGAAGCCTTTGAAACTTTGTGCAAAGTTTGATGTGGTATGCCTTCCTACTAGATGCTTTTGGAGGAATTTTTCTTGTTGCTCCAGATATACAAGCAAATAAAAAGAATTATCAAGTTCTACTAAAGCTTACCCAATTTTATCTTATCAAGTGATTCAAGCTCTAATAAAGCATTTCCTCACATCTAATATATCAAGCATTCAAAGCTTTGACTGGTTGCTGTTTAGAATTTCAAGCAACTAGCTTTTGAAAATCCAGTAACCAAAAACTTTATAGTCCTAATAAATTCCAAATCTTCTATAACCCATTCAATAACAGAAAACTTCCTGGTGTCATCCCGCATCATAATCAGCCATGTCAGATCATCCATGCAAAGTGTAGGCGACAACACTTTCTTTAAAGAAAGGCCTCAAAGAAGGGATTGAGAATTATTACACAGGAAACAGGCGTGGAAAATTCCTTTTCCTTTGCTGATGACTAGGAAGATGAAAAATCCCTCCTAGAAATATTTGTTCCCTACATTTATCTGTTCTCCTATTTTCTGCTTATCTATGTCTACTGTTCGGTTGAATACAAACAATTTATTGTAAAAATTTTATTCTTGTCTCATTGGGCTTTAACTATTAACTTCTGAACAACCACCATTTTATAGATTGTCTGGCTAGATTAAGTGTACAGAGTCTTTTATGATATCTACAAACTTCCTAATTTGTTTGTTTCTATGAAATGATACAGCTGAATTTTTGAGGTACGCAAAGGACCAAGACATAGAATCTGATGCACACTGACTTCCTCAACGAAGTTCTGGCATTTATGAAAACTGTTAGAATTTAGGAATGATATGATTTTATTTTCTATTTTGGATTGATATAGGATTAATTAGGATATTTCCTTATCTTGGTTTATTTCCTTATGTGATGTAAGTTTGGAATTATAAATAAGACCTTAGGGAGAAGAGAAAATTTAATTCACTCTCTCCCTTTTTCTTCTTTCTTGTTTTTCAACTTGGTATCAGAGCAATATTACATAAAAAAAAAAAAAATTTAGGGCAGAAAGGGGGTCGGAACCTCTGTCTCGCCGCTGGCCGATCCTCCGGTCGTCGGAATTGCTCGCCGACCATCCTAGGAGAGTCGCCGGCCGCCGACGACCCTCACCCACCTGAGCAGGTCGCCGGAGTAGCACCGACGCGCCCTCACGCGCCGTCTGTCACTGTTGGCCAACCCTCACGCGCCAGCCTCCTCTTGGCGCGTGTAGGCGCGTGCACCTGCGGCGTGTCTCCGGCGTTGAACGGCGATGCTCGCCTGAAGTAGGAGAGTCATCCCGTTGCTCCTAATCTGGTTCTTCCTGATTGTTGATGTGATTTGTTCTTGATCTGGATTCCCTTCGCTAACGATTCTCTCTGCTGTTGCTGATTTGGTTTGTCTGCTGTTGCTAATCTGGTTTGCTTCTTCGTTGCTGATGTTCTGCTGCTGATATGTTAATTGATCTGGTTCTCCTTGCTGCTTCTAATCTGGTTCTCTCTTCCTAATTGATGTGGTTTGCTCCTTCGTTGCTAATGATTTGTTGCTGCTTCTATTTACGGTTGCTGATCTGCTAATGCCGTGTTGATGCTCTACTGATCTAGTTACCCTATTCTCGTTGGTTGTTGATTTCGGTTTTCTGTTTATTTTTCATGGCCGAAGGGAAAATTAATGTTATTGAACCGAAATCCATATTAATGAAAGATGAAGATGCTCCTCGTTCGATTACTTCTAAGAAATTAAATGGATTAAACTATTTGGCTTGGGCCTATGCCGTGAAAGTGTTTCTTCGTGGGAAGAAGAAACTAAAATTTCTTACTAATCTTCCACCCAACTCAGATAATATTGAGTATGACGATTGGTTGAGTGAAGATTCTGTTGTTATGGGCTGGTTATGGCACAGTCTTGAGCCCCACATTGCCACTACGGTAGAATTTTGTGATTCTTCAAAGAAAATATGGGATTCTCTTGCTGACTCATTCTCCCAACAGAGTAATGTCTCACGAGTGTTTGAGTTATATGAGCAGATTTTTGCAACCAAACAGGGTGGTCGTCCTCTTTCAGAATATTACAGTGTCCTTAAGAACCTTTGGGATCAACTGTTACAGTATAGGCCCTTTACTATTGATCTTGAGCAACAAAAGCGACACTGGGAAGATTTTATGACTGCCTCCCTTCTCTCTGGGCTTGATATTGACCTCCGTGGTTTCAAAGATCAAATTCTTGCTAGTGAAACTTTACCTACAGCTGCCAATGCTTACTCTCGCCTTTTGCAATCATCCTTAGGTCATCATACTCAAAGTCAGGCCACTACTTCTGAAACATTGTTGTTACAAAACCCTACATCACCTTCTGGCAACACCCCTGCAAATAATAGCAAACACGAACACAAGAAAAACACACAATAGAAGAACACAAGATTTACGTGGTTCGGCAATTTGCCTACGTCCACGGGCACTCAGAGAAGAAAATCCACTATGTGAATAATATTACAATCACACAATATTTCCTCTCACCCAATACCCCAATACACCCCACAAAGCAATTCCCCAAGCAAAACTACAACTCTCACCTCAAAGGAGGAATATAACTAGAGTACAAGCTTGCTACTCAAAGCTTTGACTGGTGTGTCTTTTCCAAAAAGAATGACCCTCTATTTATAACCTCACAAAGCCCCCTCAGCCTTTATGAGAAAACCGATGTGGGACAGGATTTACAACCTCACAAGACTTATGCCTTTATGAGAAATCCAATGTGGGATAGGATTTATAACCTCACAAGACTTCTACCTTTATGAGAAAACCAATGTGAGATAGGAGCCAACAAATTAACAATCTCCACCTTGGCGACTGCTCACCCCTTAGGAAACTGAATACTGGTAACTCCACCACGAACCCCATAAGCTGGGGTCGTCTCTCATCTAGCAACTGGAGACATGAATCAAGTTCAAACAATGTTTGAACTTATCTACTGTGAGGGACTTCGTCAACATGTCTGCAGCGTTGTCAGAAGTGTGAACTTTCTCTAGCACTAGTTCACCTGAAGACACCAACTCCCGAATCTTGTGGAACCTCACATCTATGTGTTTGGTTCTTGCATGATACACCTGGTTCTTCGCCAAATGAATGGCACTCTGACTGTCACAGTAAATCTCAACTCCACTTTGCTGTAGACCCAACTCCTTAACTAGTCCAGCATCCCATAATGCTTCCTTGGCAGCCTCGGCCACTGCCATGTATTCTGCTTCAGTCGTAGAAAGAGCAACAAGAGACTGAACCACGGACCTCCAACAAATAGGCTCTCCTGCCAGAGTGAAGACATACCCAGTAGTCGACCTCCTGTTATCCAAGTCCCCTGCATAGTCTGCATCCACATATCCTACAACTGAAAGCTCTTCTTGTTGTCTGCTGAACATGATGCCATACCTCGTGGTACCCCGCAAGTATCTGAAGATCCACTTGACTGCACTCCAATGTTGTCTCCCTGGATTAGCCATAAACTTGCTCACCACACTAACCGCATGTGCCAAATCTGGTCTGGTACAAACCATCGCATACATAAGGCATCCAACTGCACTGGCATATGGAACTGACTCCATGTCCCTGATCTCATCTTCGGACTTCGGGCACTGATTTGCAGACAGTCTAAAATGACCCGCCAAAGGTGTGTTCACCGGTTTTGCTTTATCCATGCTAAACCTCTTTAACACCTTCTCCACATAAGCTTTCTGAGATAACCACAATCTCCCTGAGCTTCTGTCCCTGTGAATCTCCATTCCAAGAATCTTCTCGGCTGCGCCCAAATCCTTCATTTCAAATTCCTTGCTCAACAAGGCCTTCAACTTGTTGACTTCAAGGATACTCTTTGCAGAAATCAACATATCATCCACATACAATAGGAGATATATGAAAGAACCATCATCAAGGCGTTTCACATAAATGCAACAATCATACTCACATCGCACGTAGCCAATTCTGATCATGAAAGAGTCAAACTTCTTGTACCACTGCCGTGGAGACTGCTTTAGCCCATAAAGTGACTTCGTCAGTTTGCAGACTAACTGCTCCTTCCCGGGTTGTGAAAACCCCTCCGGCTGCTCCATGTAAAGATCTTCTTCAATGTCACCATGAAGAAACGCCGTCTTTACGTCCATCCGTTCCAACTCCATGTCAAAATGAGCTACCAAGGCCAGCATCACCCTGATAGAAGTGTGTCTAACCACTGGGGAAAAAAATCTCATCATAGTCAATTCCTTTCCTTTGTGAGTAACCTTTCGCTACCAAGCGAGCCTTGAATCTTTCACATTTCTTTTCTGACGCAGCTTCCTTGTGTTTGTACACCCATTTGCATCCTATCGCCCGCTTTCCCTCTGGAAGCTCCACCAACTCCCATGTCTTGTTCTTATGTAGAGACTCCATCTCCTCCACCATAGCTTGCATCCATTTGCTCTTCTCCTGACTGCTGATAGCCTCCTGAAAAGTAACTGGATCCCCACTACTGGTAACAAGTGCATAAGAAACTAAATCTTCAAAACCATACCTAGTCGGTGGTTTGATAATGCGTTTGGTCCGCCCTGAAGCTAAACTCTGGTGCTGTTGCTCCTTTGAACTGGAAGCTTGCTCTTCCAAACTAGGAGCCTCTAAACTCTGAGTAGAGATGTCCTTAGCCTGATTCTCTACCTCCACCTGCACCACTTGCTTACTGAAATCATTGCATTTTGGCTTCTGCTCCTCTTGTGACTGAGTACTCTTTAACATGAACTTTTCATCAAATACCACGTCTCTGTTGATCACCACTTTTTTTGCCTTGGGATCCCAGAGTTTATACCCTTTGACCCCTTTCTCATACCCGAGAAAGATACACTGTCGCGACTTTGGGTCAAGCTTGGACCGCTCATCACTAGAAATATGCATATGTGCAGGACAACCGAAGACTCTCAACCCAGAGTAGTCAACCTCCTTCCCTGTCCACACTTCCTCTGCAACCTTCCCTTCTAGTGTTACCCTTCGTGATCTATTGATTAAGAAGCAAGCCATACTAACTGCATCTGCCCAGAAGTTCTTTGTAAGCCCAGCATTCAACCTGAGACATCTTGCTCTCTCAGCAATTGTTCGGTTCATCCTTTCCGCTACACCATTCTGCTGCGGTGTCTTGCATATTGTGAAGTGTCTCTTTATTCCTTGTTGCTCACAAAATTGCATGAACTTCTTCTCCTTGTACTCAGTGCCGTTATCTGTCCTCAAACACTTTATCTTCCTCCCAGTTTGGTTCTCCACTTCAGCTTTCCACACTTTGAACTTGGCAAACACGTCTGACTTGTGCTGCATGAAGTAAACCTAAACTTTCCTGGAGAAGTCGTCAATAAATGTGACGAAATACTGATGTCCCTGCCGTGATGCAACTCTCACTGGCCCCCAAACATCTGAATGGACATAATCAAGAATGCCTTCTGTCTTGTGCGTAGCTGTCTTGAATTGCACCTTGGTCTGCTTTCCAAGAACACAATACTTGCAAAAATCAAGCTTACAAGTCTTTATCCCTTTGAGCAAATTCCGCCTGTGTAGCTCTAACATGCCACGTTCCCCCATGTGCCCTAACCGCATATGCCACAAGACTGTGCTATCATAATCAGACTCTGCTGCGGCAACTCCACCTACAACTGTACTCCCTAACAGTCTGTAGATATTCCTAGAAATTTTTTGCCCTTTCATCACCACCATCACCCCTTTTGAAACTTTCATTGCTCCGCCATCAGATTTAAAACTGAATCCGTTTGAATCTAAGGCACCCAATGAAATAAGATTCTTTCTAAGATCAGGAATATGTCTTACATCACATAAGGTTCGTACCACACCATCAAACATACGGATTTTGATATTCCCAATCCCAAAAACTTTGCATGAAGCATCATTACCCATTAGAACTGAACCAGAATCCACTAACCTGTAGGTGTCGAATCACGCCCTGTTTGGCGTCATGTGAAAAGAACACGCCGAATCTAGTATCCAAGAATCCGTGAGATGATCTGAACTTAATGAAACTGAAAGCATGTCGCCATCCTCCGAGTCATTCTCTACAACATTTGCAGACTTTGAACCATCTTTATTCTCGCCGCCCTTATCCTTACTCCACTCTGGGCAATCTCGCTTGTAATGGCCCTTCTTGCCGCACTTGAAGCATTGAGGATTTTTCTTTTTCCTTGACTTGGACCGAGAATTTTTATTCCCATTCGATTCCCTTTGTCTGCTCCTTCCTCTATCTTGCTTGTCCTTCACAACCAGACCCTCTCCTTGAGAATTCCCATCACTTTGCTTCCGCCTTTGTTGAAAATCTAACAAAGCTGTTGTGATTTCCTCATATACAAGAGTCTCTTTACCATAAGTAAGGGTTGTGATCAAGTTCTCAAACACTGATGAATCTGGTAGTGAATGCAGTAACATGAGAGCCTTGTCTTCATCCTCGAACTTGACTTCTACCCTCTTCAAATCCCCAATGATTTGATTGAACGCGTTGATGTGCTGTTCCAGGTCTGAGCCCTCCTCCATCTTCAAGCGATATAGCTTTCGCTTAAGATAGAGCTTGTTCGTAAGAGACTTAGACATGTATCTCGCTTCGAGTTTCTTCCATACCTCTGCTGGCGAATTCTCTTCAATAACATACTGCATCACGTCATCATCCAGACACAATCTGATTGTAGCCATAGCCCTTTCCTGAAGTTCAAGCCAATCTGCTTCTTCCATCTTTTCAGGCTTCGTCTTCGCCAATGCTTTTGCCATTCCTTGTTGCACCAATAGATCCTTTAACCTTCTCTGCCATAATCCAAAATTCCCCGTTCCATTGAACTTGTTGACTTCGAACTTTGCAGACGAAGAGCTTCCTGGCATTATGCCTCGTTGAAGTGAATAGTACCCACTAAGTAAGTTCCCAGGAAAGATTGGAGGGGTCACACTGGTCCCACTTAAAACCCAACCTCCTAAACAGAACTTCCTTAAACTCGTACGTATCCACACCACAAACCAAGGCAACCTGAGCTTTGATACCAATTGTTGTTACAAAACCCTGCATCACCTTCTGGCAACACCCCTGCAAATAATAGCAAACACGAACACAAGAAAAACACATAATAGAAGAACACAAGATTTACGTGGTTCGACAATTTGCCTACGTCCACAGGCACTCAGAGAAGAAAATCCACTATGTGAATAATATTACAATCACACAATATTTCCTCTCACCCAATACCCCAATACACCCCACAAAGCAATTCCCCAAGCAAAACTACAACTCTCACCTCAAAGGAGGAATATAACTAGAGTACAAGCTTGCTACCCAAAGCTTTGACTGGTGTGTCTTTTCCAAAAAGAATGACCCTCTATTTATAACGTCACAAGGCCCCCTCTGCCTTTATGAGAAAACCGATGTGGGACAGGATTTACAACCTCACAAGACTTCTGCCTTTATGAGAAATCCAATGTGGGATAGGATTTATAACCTCACAAGACTTCTACCTTTATGAGAAAACCAATGCGAGATAGGAGCCAACAAATTAACACATCTGCCTTGATCTCCACTGACACTGCTACAGGAGCCTTTCGTGGTAGTATGCGTGGACGTGGTCGTTCTTCTCGAGGCTCGTCACGTGGTGGTCGATCTTCTCAAGGCCGAGGGGATCGGAAGTGCTCTCACTGTGGTCGTACCAATCACACCGAGCCTTATTGTTGGGCCAAGTATGGTAAACCGGATCAAGCTCATCACGTGTCAGATGGTTCTACTCCTGTCACGTCCACCTAGTCGACACACACTGCTTCAGAACCTTCAAGTTCCAACAATGATCTTGCTACCCAATTGAGTGAGCTATTGCAAACCCTTCAGAAACCTCATCCATCTACTTCCACTGTTACCTTGGCAAATTCAGGTAATATCGCTTGTACTGCTTCCAGTCCATCTTCCTGAGTCATTGATTCTGGTGCAAGCTCTCATATTTCTGGTAAATCCTCCCTATTCTCTCATTTAAATCCCATTAATCATCATATTGTTTTAGCTGATAGATCTTCCCGACCTGTACAAGGACAAGGAGTTATTTCTCCTCATCCTTCAATTCATTTACCTCAGTGTCTTTATGTACCTAATTTTCCATTCAATTTACTTTCTGTTAGTCAATTAACCAAATCCTTACATTGTTCTGTAACCTTTTCTCCTACCTCTTGTGTATTTCAGGACCTCACGAACAAGAGGATGATTGGTTTGGGGCATAAGAAATACGGGCTTTACTATCTTGATCCAGCTAGCTTTTCTTCTGTCGCTTCACCTGCTTTGAGTGCAAAAGTCTCTCCACTCCAATGGCATTTTCGTCTTGGGCATCCCTCATTAAATAAATTGAAGTCTGTCATTTCTCATTTAAGTCCTGTATCGAGTCTAGATTGTGAGGCTTGCCAGCTTGGCAAGCACCACCGTAGTTCTTTTTCTAGTCATGGTGTCAGTCGTCAACCAGAACCTTTTGATTTAGTTCATACTGATATTTGGGGACCATCTCGAATTACTAGTATTAATGGTTTTCAATATTTTGTTATTTTTGTTGATGATCATTCCCGCGTGACTTGGTTATTTTTGATGAAACAGATGTCTAATTTACCATACATTGTGACTCGCTTTTATAATGAGATTCTTACCCAATTTAACAAACGTATCAAAATTTTTCGATCAGATAACACTCTAGAATACGTACAATCTGTTATGGAAACCTTTTGTACTGATCGGGGTATTATCCATCAGACCACATGTATTCATACCTCCCAACAAAATGGTGTCGCCGAACGCAAACATCGTCATTTGCTCGATGTTGCTCGTACTATGATGTTTAATATGCATGTGTCCAAACCTTTTTGGGGAGATGCTGTTCTCACTGCTTGTTTTCTCATTAATAGGATGCCATCTGCTGTGTTAGATAACAAGTCTCCTTTTTCTATCTTGTATCCTGAAGGTAATTCTTTTCCTCTTTCTCCTCGAGTCTTTGGTT
Organism: Vitellaria paradoxa; assembly: GCA_019916065.1. Classification (NCBI taxonomy): domain Eukaryota; kingdom Viridiplantae; phylum Streptophyta; class Magnoliopsida; order Ericales; family Sapotaceae; genus Vitellaria; species Vitellaria paradoxa. The sequence continues at coordinate 292,553 of JAINTL010000033.1, read as the reverse complement.
GTGTGGCCTTTGTTCATAATCTAGATCCTGGTTTAGATAAGTTATCTCCTCGTTATCGAAAATGCATGTTTTTAGGCTATTCTCGTACTCAGAAAGGGTACCGTTGTTATCACCCACCTTCTCGTAAGTACTTTGTAAGTGCTGATGTTACATTTTTTGAATCTACACCCTTTTTCTCTGACTCTGGGACTCAATTATCCCCTGACTTACTGTCCCGCATTCAGGGGGAGTCATATCCTACTCGTGAGGGGGAGACCAGTCCGGGAAACCCGAGTCCTACATTACCTTTATCTTTTTCTCACCCTTCTGTGCAGGAATCTCAGCAAAATCAGTTACAGGTATACCAGCGGGATCAGAATAGACATGTTGTTTCTTATGGCCCATCCAACTCGTCAAAATTGTCTGAGGTCTAAACCTCTACTCCATCTCCCTCTAATGATGATTTACCCATTGCTCTACGTCGATATAAGCGTACTTGCTACTTACCAAAAAAAAAGATGTAAGCGTACTTGCACCCAACATCCTCTTACTAAATTTGTTTCATATCATCATGCTTCCCCTTGTTTGTATTCTTTTATTTGTGCCTTGTCTTCAGTCTCCCTTCCAGTCTCTTATCAAGCAGCGTTGTCTTCACCTGGGTAGAAGCGTGCCATGGATGAGGAAATGGAGGCACTTTATGCAAATCATACTTGGGACCTAGCCCAATTACCTTCCGGGAAGAAAACAGTGGGCTGTCGTTGGGTTTATAACGTCAAGTATCTTCCGGATGGATCAGTTGAGCGGCTTAAAGCACGTCTTGTTGCTAAAGGCTATACTCAGACTTATGGCGTTGATTATCTAGAGACCTTCTCTCCAGTTGCTCGTCTCAATTCAGTTCGCATTCTTCTTGCTGTAGCTGTAAGTCGATCTTGGCCACTCTACCAGCTGGATATTAAAAATGCTTTTCTTCATGGTGAACTCCATGAAGAGGTTTATATGGATCAACCACCAGGTTATGTGGTTCCTGGAAGTGAACACTTAGTCTGTCGGTTACGTAAGTCCTTGTATGGTCTGAAACAATCCCCTCGTGCTTGGTTTGATCGCTTCAGTGATGTTCTACTCAAGTATGGTCTACAACGGTCTACCTCAAATCATTCTGTCTTTACTCTGCATTCCTCTACTGGTACAATTGTGTTGATTGTATATGTTGATGACATCATTATTTCGGGTGATGACGCCGCAGGCATTGCTGATTTAAAAACTCATTTGAGTCACCACTTTCATACCAAAGACTTGGGTGCCCTCCGTTACTTTCTTGGCATTGAAATAGCACGATCCAACACAGGACTTATGCTTTCCCAGCGCAAGTATGTTTTAGATCTTTTATCTGAGACTGGCTTACTTGGCTCTCGGCCTGCTGAAACTCCCATGGATGCCTCTGTTAAACTTGATGCTACTACTGGCTCACCATTTTCTGATGTGAGTCGATATCGACGACTAGTAGGGAAGTTGATTTATCTCACAGTCACTCGTCCTGACATTACTAATGCGGTCCATGTTGTCAGTCAATTTATGCATGCTCCTCGAGACACCCACTTTGAAGTAGTCTGTCGTATTCTACGTTATCTGAAGGGTGCTCCTGGTCGCAGTTTATTTTATCGTCCTTCTTCTCTATTGGTGTCCGGCTATAGTAACGCTGATTGGGCTGGAAATCGTGATGATCGAAGGTCCACTTCGGGTTACTGTACCTTTGTTGGTAATAATTTAGTTACTTGGCGCAGCAAGAAACAACAAGTTGTGCCTCGTTCAAGTGCTGAGACTGAGTATCGTGCTATGGCTCATACTGCCTCTGAACTGCTCTGGGTTCGTTCACTACTTCGGGATTTTGGTGTTGATGTTCCTGCTCCAATGGCTATGCATTGTGACAATCAAGCAGCCATCTTTCTTGTTTTTCAACTAAAACAAAACGGACCATGGAGGATAATAAGAACACCAAGCCAATAAGCAATCACAAGATTGGTCGCCAAAGATATTGAAAGCAACATAAAGGGGGGGGGTAAATTGTTGTCAAATGGAATGACAAACTTATTAAACAATTTACTATATGAGAAACAGTTTTTTTTGGTAATTATATGAGAAACAGTTGTTTAAGGTAAACCTGTGGATCGCTGACTGCGTAATAATATGGAGAAGCTGTGTGAAAAACGCAAACACATCCTTCAATAGCAGAATCAAAAGATCCTTCTTCCAATAAGTCCGCTTTGAAAAGTTTAAGTCTTTCCTTAGCTCCATCAAGTGCAAGCAAGTGTTCTGTCTTCTGTGGATCATCTGCAGAATATATAAACGGTTACCAAATTGCATGGAAAACCAATGAGGGTATGGAGGGCAAAGATGTGCAGAGAAAATAATGCTATTCAGAATTGCTGGCCTTAGCATCCACAATACATTATATAGTACCAAAAAAATATATTGATCAAAAGGCATGTCAACCTCAAAATCTGCTAGCTCAAAGTCACAAGTAAAATAGTGGAGATTCAGTGACATGCAGAAAGGATATAAAATATATATCAAACAAACAATAAAATTATATAAATTGAGAGAATCTATATACAGTGTAATTTGGCTCAGTTTCAAACCATGACAAATCTACATATTTATTTGATAAATGCTAGTTTTATTATTTATCATGAGTAATTCCATATTTGTCCTAGAATATGACGCATGGTAAATATCCATAGAGACTGAGCAAAGGATAACTTCTCAAAATTAAATAACAAGAGGCCCATACCAACAGTATTCATCTCTAGAATGTTTCCAGTCATAGGAAAATCATTTGGACACTAATTATCTGGAAGACTAGCATATACTATGCTTACTCCTTAAGGAGGCTGACGATTCTCAAGTCACTTTTGTTGATACACTAAAGCAAGTGTATGGGTGCTTGTTAGGAGAACAAGGGTATCGAACATGATATGCTAAGGGATCTCTAATGGAGTTTTACTAACCTATAAATGGACATATCCCTCAGTCGCAGTTATACAAAGTAATCTATTGACTTGATACAACATGGTTGTCTTCGTATACGAAGTGATATGCTTTGACTAGACTATACGCCAATATCCTTTTGGGCACTACACCATGTACTTTGGATCTAGTAAAGCATATGCGAAGACAATTGAGTTGTCAAGAAATGATTTGTCACCTTAAGTAAACAAGGCAAATGTCATATGTGATTTTCCAGAACATGGCTCAAAGAAAGTTCCTCAACTGAGACATGCTCAATATGAGAAAAGAGTTTTTGATTTCATCGAACAAGTCATGCCCATTAGAATATTGGATGTATCGTTATGGAGTTAGGGGTTTGATAGTTTTCCATACCCAAGTAATTCAATCAGGATATCTGGCAAAAGCATCTTATTACATGATAAGTGTCAAAAGATAGAGTTCAAAGAGAGTTAATCCTACTCTTTGGTAGATCTAGCTTGCATCGTGATATGCTGCTAGGTGTCACTCATAATTTATAAATGCAAGAACTAAAATAGAGTTTTTTTAATTTGAATCGAAATTAAAGAGTATAATTTTAAATATTAAACAATTAAAATTGTGATTTTCTACTACTGGATATGATCGACCCTAAAGGATCACATGCAATAGGGTCTTATGGTATTTCAAATTGAAAATGGATTTAAATTCTCAATAAAGTGTTTACTGGGGATTTAAATGTTAACCTAAGAAAAGAGAATGGGTCCTTTTTCAATTAATTTAATTGTGGAGAGGAAGGAGTGATATAGATAAAGCGTCTAGGGTTTCTATGTTATAACTAGAACACCCTGTCAATTATTATATAAACTTCTGAAAACAATACACATTTTATTCTCCTTCTCCCTGAGAAAAGCCTAAATTCCTTTCTAGATATTCCAATACCAAGAACTAGCATTCTTGATTTGAAAAACCTTTTCCGGTAGACCGTTCCAGTTGGAATTGCGTCGATACGCTTGGGAGGTTGGAAATTTCTGCGCTTTAGGATTGAAAATGTCCTGAAACTTCAATAGTAGAATTCGAAAGCATGCTTTAAAGGTATATTTCTCAAACCCCATATGTTTTAAATTTAATTTACGAACAAAACAGATATTGAACCTTGAAAACAGAAATTAAAATTTTTTAACTTCCACTGCTCAATTAGATTGCATTTTTTATAATGTCCTCTTTCACCCCTCACCCGCAACCCTACTTGCATGGTAGAGAGCAAGCTGGTTCAAGCACTAGGTAACTTAGGCAATCGCTTACGGCCCAATCCCTAAATTAAAATATAAATATAGATATATATTTAATTATTTTAAATTTATCCTCTACCTACTGTGCTTATCTTAATCTCAAATAGTTTTGAAATTTATCTTGAAGAAGGTCACAAGTTAAAATATATATATGTATTTAATTATTTTAAATTTATCATCCACTTAATTTCAATACTCATTTTAATCTCAAATAGCTTTGGAACAAATTTAAAAAATATATATATAGATAAATTTAATTATTTTAATCTTATCATTTCCTTAACTTCAAATCTCAAATAGTTTTGGAATTTATCTCAATTTATAGAAACAACATCTTAAGAGCTATGGTACAAAGCTGGTTAAGACCTTAAACTACACGTTTAAAAATTTTTTAGACTTAATTTATTTATTTATTTATTTTGTCTTAGACTCCCAAATAGTTTGATATGGCCTTGGTGGAGAGGTGCACGGAGTATGAGAAGTTCACCCCAAAAAAAAAAAAAATTGAAAAGAGATAGAGGGAGAGTTCTCCCAAATCTAGCTGTAATGCATACTTAAAGCATCACTAAAAATCAATTTGCAAGAAGTGGAGAAACTAATGAAGGTTTGGGAGGCCCTATAGTACGGATGTGAGATAAATCCCAACAATCTCACCCCAGATCAACCGTCATACACAAGAAGGGGCTAGCCTCCAAATCTTCCCCTTCGTTTTCAAAAGGCAGCCTCCTAGCCAACCCCCAACACTTGGTCGCCCTTAATTGACCACCCAAAATAATAATAATAATAATAATAATAATAAGATTTAAAAAAAAAAAACAGTTAGTTCTATTGAATCAGTTTTTTAACATCCTTTTGCAGATATTGGGGTTTTTAGACCTCTCCTAAGATAGTCATACTTGGTGAATATTAACCCCCTCAGATTCCCCATTTATGACAATCCAGCAGACATAGAAAGTTCCAATCCCAACTATATTGAGCCCTCAGATTTAGATATCATTTCCATACATTACAAAGATCAAACTGCTAGAATTTCAATGTAAGTGAAGAACAGAATACTGACCGAGGTTGCGGATAGTGGCATTGACAGTATAACCACGCTCAAGCAACAGCTTCACCAGCCACGATGCTATATAGCCCGACGCCCCGCTCACACACACCACCTTTCCTGCTCCACTCATTCTCTCTCTCTCTCTCTCTCTCTCTCTCTCTCTCTCTGACACTAATGGCGGATATGCAACAAAGTCTTACAGAGTCGTTTATTGGTGCGTTGTGTGGCGTCTGTATATGTAAACTATTCCTCGACTGACCATTGAGGCATCGACGTTCGTAAGCGCCCACGCAAGTGCGACTGTCAACTTACTAACGGGTGCAGTGGGTCAATTACGTGTAAGATATAATTGCATTAAATTTAATAATTTTAATTTAATATAATAAAATTAAATTTAAAATAAAAATAAAAATTAAACAAAATTTAATTAAAAAATTATTAATAAAAAATACAAAAAAATATATCACATCAAAAAATAATTATATTTTAACTATTAATTGACCCACTGCAGCCTTGCAGTGGATCTCCCTGGAACCCTTTACTAACAGGGCAATTTCGGAGGCTTCGGCGTTCGTAAGCGCCCACGCAAGTGCGACGGTCAACTTACTAACGTCCAATTTATAGCTAACAAATTTACGAATGATTAACAGGGCTATTTCAATTTGTACACGTTAGCTTTTCGGGAAACCCGACTTTAGAACACGTTTCTTTTTTTTTTTTTTTTTTTAAATTAAGGTATGGGTTTTGCACTCTCATCATTTGCTGTTTAACTATCATTGTGCCCATGCATGTACTCTCATCACTAATTTATCCAATTTTTTAGAGGCATAATGGTTTGTCTAACTTTTAGGATGCACGTGCATGTATTGCAATCATTCATTATTCAATTTTTAAAGGTAAATATAGAAAAGGTACCGTGTGAAAGTATAATGGAATCTAAAAAAACCTCTCAAATATTTAATAGCATCTATCTAAAAGAATTGATAAAATCTACTTAAAAGAAAGTTGAAATTGTCTCAAATTTTTGATAAACTCTATCTAAAAAATTGATATGATTTATCTAAAAGAACATTGAAATTAGATAAATGATTAAAAAAACTCGGTTAAAAAAAATGTATCGTAAAAATGATAACGTCCATAAAAAAAAATCTAAAGTGGATATTATAAATGATAAAAAAAAAAGCTGAAATTAGATTAAAAAAAAACAAATGAAAAAGAAAAAAACTATCTAATAAAATGATAATGCTATATGAAGTTGGATAAAAAAAATAAATGATAAAAACAACCTATCTAAAAAAATAATAAGTCCTATTTAAAAAAAATTATTAAATTAGATAAATGATAAATGATAAAAAAGAGGAGCTGAAATTAGATTAAAAGGAGTTGGATAAACAAACAATATCAAAAGTTTTTCAAAATTTTAATAATAAATATGTATTAAAATAGTTGAAATACTAGGAATAAAAGTGAATGGTAGATAGATATGGGTGGGGGGGGCAAGTATACATAAATTTAGGTACTAGGTCAATTTTAATGTGAGCAATGTTAGAAAATATTTATAACTATTTTTTTTCAAAAAAAATGAGTGGAGGCAATTGCTCCTACCCTATCATAGTCATCTCCACCCTTCAAAATAGTTACTAAATGGTGTTATTGTAACTAATTCAAAACTCATGCACTTAATTGTTAAAGGAAAAAAAGAAGTATTGAAGTGGAATTTCAAGTATAACATAGGGGACACACGATGGAATTTAACAATTAAAATTATCAAATTGTTTTGTCAATATATACAATTCAACTCAATTTAGCATTTTTCTAATTAAATGGTCCAGTTTCATGGATATTATTTCTACTTTTTTTAACTCAAAGTGTTCGGACTAGATTACATGCACCTCGACTAATATCTTAGACCCTGAAGTTAATGATCAAGTAAACCCTTCAGTGGTTCTAAGGAGATTCAAACTAGTGACCTCTGTAAATCAAACTTAAGGTCTTACCAGTTGAGTTAACCTTCAGGATTTAGATAGTATTTCTCTATTCCATTCTGTGAATGATTATTTCCTTTATTAAATTATATCGAGTAATGTCTTTTTTTTTTATTATTTCCACATGTTAGTTTTGGTCTAACACAACCCCTTACATTACTAATGATTTGAATGTTATCACTAACCTAATTGGCACGTCAAACACCCTCAGGATTTGGATATTATTTTTCTATTCCATTATGTGAATGATTATTTCCTTTATTAAATTATATCGAGTAATATCTTTTTTTATTATTTCCACACATTAGTTTTGGTCTAACACAACCCCTTACATTACTAATGATTTAAATGTTATCACTAACCTAATTGGCACGTCAAACAGTCTCTATTGTATGTGATCAAACTAGCTTGATTAAGCTTTTAATAATTTATATTCAATTAATAATATCTTTACTTTCTCACAAATTTAATCATTTCTAATCATATTTTCTTCTCAGTGCACCACACATCAACTTTAGCATTCTTATCTTTTCTACATTTATTTTTTAACATTTTTTAATTACTTAACATTATGAACCATATAAAACATTTTTTTAACTTAAATGGTAAATTACACTAACCATTCTTGCATTTTGCATCAAGTCCTACTTTGGACCTATACTCTTAATTTTAACAATTAGCTTCAATAGCTTCGATCAATAAATAATATAGCTCTTCCAGTTGAATTCAATATTATACATAATAAGTTTAAAATTGTGATTTATCAAATTTGATTTATTTATATATATTTTGTATTGAACTTGAACAAAACTTATGATTGAATCAAATTCAAGTAAATTGATTCATGTTACACCTTCACATTGTCTCACACAAGAACACACTTTTTTTTCGTCTTTTCTCAATTGTATACATGCAAGTGCGCTTACTATAAGTTCACTTTATTTCAATTTTATCTAAGGAGATAGATGCTCAGCTTGACACAGATGGACAAAAATTAAAAAAAAAAAATCAGATGTAACAAATATTTTAAAATAAAGAATGTGAACGTAAATTTTAAATATTAAAAATAATTACTAATAATTAGTCAAATATTTAAGGAAGTAAAGTATAATTTTCTCTATTTTCTTTTATTGATTGAGATAATCAAACAAATACTTACAGTATTGATTTTCTAATAAAGTTTGTGCTTCATATAATACGATAATATATCTACTGGTAATAATATAATATTGGAGGAATGAGCGTCTCTTTCATCATCACGAATGAAATCCCATATGATTAATTGCTTGCTACCTTTTTTTCTTTCTTCCTTATTACATCCAATCCAATATTTATTCAAAAACAGTGTTATTATTTTCTCAGAATATTTTATACTACATAGGAAAGGACATCATTTATTACTCCCCACCTATTAACTACAACTTTGATTCTTAGCTCCTAACGTATAAGGAAGGCAAGTCTGTTTGATAAAATATTTCTAAAAAAAGAAATGTTTTTCTACCATAAAATTGTGACAAAGCAATCTAACAATACAACCAAATAACTCGTGAATTGAGTTTGTTTCATGACCTTAAATGAACTAAATTCAAATTTTTCTATAACTCATTTAAAATTTGACTAAAGCTTGAACTACTAAATTCAAATTTTTCTATAAATTGTTTAAAATTTGAGTAAAGCTTGAACTACTAGGTGTTTGATTTACAATGTGACTTAAAAACAATTAAAACCATCTTACAAACAATTAAAACTCAACAAAATCTTGCAATTAATATATATATATATATATATATACGTTAGGGCAAAATAACATCATTTTAATTTAATAAACGACCTCCTTTTAACTAGTCAAATTATTCGTTTTAATACATAATATTTCAAATTAAAAAAAATATATATAATTTGATTAGCCAAATTATTTGTAAATCGAGCTCAAACCCAAATTATTATTTACTGTGTCGAGCTCGAGCTCCACATTATTTGCTCAAGCCATACTTGCGTAAATTAGAACTTGCCTTATGCCACACCTAGTAGACAGTAACATTTTTGTAATAAAAATATATCTTAACAAATTCATTCATTTAAAACGATACAAAAGAGTTCCATCATTCTAGCTAGCACAATTTTCCAAATAAAAGTATCAGATAAAAAAGCATTTCCCCTTTCAAAGATACTTCCCCGTGGACTCACAAGTAGTCCATCCTTCGTCCCTGGACTAGAGCCAAACCTGAAAATGGGGAAAACAGCACAAACAAAATGCTTCCATTTTATTTCATATATATATATATATATATATATGCATACATATCTCAGAATTCACTTGCTGTCCAATAACCGAGTACACTGTCATACAAATATTTGCATCTCTCAGCTAGAACATATAATATGATTCAGAAATTGAGGAGGTTCTTCTCCTTAAAGAATTCAACAGTGTCCTTGAGGGTCACCTCAAGGGGAGTGAAGTTAATGCCCAAACTTTCTGCCTTTTTCTTGGATACGTGGTGGAGTGGCTGAGCAGGAATTTTATCTTCACCTCTGTCAATGAAAAACACACACATCCACTTAGAATTCTATAATTGTCAATAAATACTTTCAATTCCAACAGAAAACACCCAAGGCTAGTGGATGATTTGGTCTAATACAGGTCTTCAAAGCATAAATCATAAAAGACACAGGATTAAAGAATGTTCAATACTATTCTGCCAAAAAAATTATACCAGAATTAGCAACTACAAATACTGTGGAGAGTTGTGTGCTTATCATTTTAAATGAAAACACCCACTAAGATGCATTTAACAGTAAAACTGCTGTCGATAAATAATTCTGAGGTCTTTTTTTGATAAATTCTTCTAACAAAATAACGTTTTCCTTAATATTATGTTTGGAACATACATTTGTGGAGGAAAAGAAAAAGTAAAGGAAAATGGCAGAAATGTAAAATAAAGTGAAAAAGTCAAATTTATACTATTTTTTTTATCGAGTTAAAAAAATTAGACTCAAATGAATAGATATTTATCAACAAAATAACTTTTATTTGATTAAGTATTCAAAAATCGCACAAATTATAAATTTTATTTTCTCTTCATTTTTCCTCTCTCTCCACAAATTCATGCTCCAAACATAGCATAAAGAAAAACCATTTTCTAGTAATTGAAGCAGCCTGATGTAATTTAATCTGGCTCATGATTTAAGCATGGAATTATGCTTTCTCTTCCAATTCCTTATTTTCCAGCAACCAGTACTGACAATTTGAGCAGGCTAATCATTGTTATTTATCTATTGAGCCAGAGACTTGCCTCTAAGCTACTTGTCATACTATTCCACAAGAAACCATCACATGATTTTTCGATCAGCCGACTAAGTTATGTCCCTTGATCCTTTCCATTAATTGAAGATGAAACAAAATTACCATGGGTGATGATTTTATTAAGCCTTTCCTAACTTTCCCTAATCCTTTTAATTAATTGCCCATGCATGAAAATAAGGTACGGTAATCGATCTGACAAATACACGAGTTGCTTACCATAGCTCTTGTATAATGCCGTAAGTGAGTGCATTCCAAACTCAATTTATGACCTATGAATTTGATCTACAAAGTAGTTGGCGCAGTTAAGAATGTGACAGTTATTTCGCACATAGATTGCAGAACTTCACCAATCATTAGAAATATTTTCTTAAGCTTTGTGAACTTTATTGAACCATTTAGTGCCAAATTAGGCTTTCAACATATTCCTAATTTGTATCATTCAGAGCTTTCTATAACCATATATTAGAGGATTTTGTAAAAACTACAATAGTTTCTTAGAACTATCCTGTATTTCCCATATTTTTGAGCCCACTAAGTTAATAAACCCTAATTATTAAAAATTGACAATTAGCATAATTAATTATAAACCCAAGTCCCTTGTATGATTTTTGGTGTATGGTTTACTAAAATACACTGTTGCATCTCTATATACGCCACCATAAAAAGTTAAAAACTCTATAGTCCTAACCTTTCATTTTTCCCTTACCTAAGCAAACTTTTCAAAGATTACAAACAAGTCAACAATCAGTTTAAATTATTGAGAAAGAAATAATTTGTCAAAGGCACTCGTCATCGAAAGTTATGATCCTAAAAAAAATAATAATAATAAATAAATAAAGAATAAAGAAGGTAACAAATCTGGCAGGATGAATATTGGTTAACTTTTTATTTCAGCCGCTTCTACTAATGGCATTGTCATCCAATGAAATATAGGGAAAATGCTAATAACTTACCTTCCAGGAAGGCTGAGAGTGGGGTACAGTTTGTGCAAAATATTCAGAACCTCAGAAGAAAACGCTACTTTCCCAACTAAACAGTATCTGCCACTAGCTGAAGGAACCTCAAATGCAAGAATATGTGCATAAGCAACATCTCTAACATCAACCAATCGATAGAATCCATTAGGGAAGACTTCAGTTCCTGCATCGAATAAATGCTTGAATCATAAGGATTGCATATGTTAAGCAAATTGTTGAAAGGAGTAGCCTTTTTCTCATAATGGGACAATTTTACAGTTGGCGTGGTAATCATTGGCCACTACTTTCTAAGATATACCTGGACTTGAAGTGACTCACTGGATTTCCAGGCTCCAACCTTGTTAATAAGAAGAAACTGTGGCAGATTTTTATAAAATTATATAACCAGTATAGTGTAGAGAATATCCAAATTTGATTGTAATTTATATCTGTTTGTACAAATAAAATGGCTAGCCCAGGAGGAAAGTTAAATTAAACCATCTCGGTGCCAAAAACAAAATTGACTTGCTCAAATCTGCGAAACATTGTTGAGGATCTCGCTTCCCTTGGGCTAGCAAGATGTCAAAGAAATCAAGACTAAGTCTTATATTGTCAATGACAGTTCAAGGAGGTTACACAGAGGGCTTCTAGGTGGAATAGCTGGATGGATCAGAGGTGTTGGTTTCTTGTGTTCTGTATGCAGCTGGTACCAAAGCCTTTCGCAGAGTCAAACCAGAGCACCTAGGTTAACGCTAGTATTTGTTGTTTTGTTTTGACGCAGTTTTGGTTTGAAAGTGTTTGGATATATATCAACTTATTCCTGCAGCAGAGATCAAGAATCTGGAGGCTTTGACATCTATTTTGGGTGCAGTGCCTTCTTTTTGCTTCGCTTTACCCTCAGGAGCACGACTGTCTGGAACTTTTGTTAGAAGTTTGGCAAGGTTGAAGCAACAACATTTAAGGGAGACCAGCTAATGTTGAATAACTTGCATTGCCTACCTTCTCCAAAGTTGCTTCCTTTACATGGATAACAACGCATGGAAAAAATGTTATGGATGATCTTGAGGAAGCATATTATTATTATAACTCAGTGATGTATGTGCAAGAAAGATGTGGGGTCAATGTATTATCTTTTCATCCACTGTAGGGTGGCAAGAGAGTTGAGCTCTTGTTTTGGCTGTTCTGACATGCAGCATGTTCCCATAAAAGGCGATTGAGTTGAAGTGGTATTTGATAGTTAGTGGCGTGACATTGGGTGAGAAAATAAAGAATTCACAGATGGTAGCTCCCCATAGGTTTGATGTGGATTATTTGCGGGAAATGAATGAGAAACTTCATCTTCAGTTAAAATATTGTTTGTGAAAGTTATCAACCTAACCAGCAGCCATAAAGGAGTTTTTGTTGTTTGTAGAGAATTTTGAATGCTAATTGTTCGTATATCTTCTGTTGATGCTCTTGTATTTATAAAACCTTTACCTTGCTTGCCAAAAGAAAATAGAGGAATCCAGCCCTGCATCTGAATACTAGCTAGTCTCTAGTTCTTTAAAATGCCAAACTTATGGGTCACAAATTATAGTATTTCCGAGAAATTACACCACAAGACAAATATCTTCAAAACTGAGGCAATAGTAAGAAGGAAATCACAAAACAAAAAAGAGGCCAACCCTAATATATCTTATTTCTGGGCTCATACTCAATTCCTATTTCAAGGGAAAATACTTTAGGATGCATGCATATACTATTTTATTCTACATTTATGTTGCTACCTGCACTATTATTTCTCTCCCCTTCTATTTCCTGAAGATTTTCCTCGTGTTACCTTAATCACCTAAGAAAAAAAGAAGGGAATAATACAAACAGCAAAAACTAGGTTATGTTTGTTAAAGTGCTAGCCATCATCTCACCTAAAAGCTTAAACTAACAGGAAATGGGCCTAATAATGAATATCAAGTTTTTTCAATACTCCTCCCGCGTGACCTAAACTCGCATATAAATCAGAGATAAATTAAATTAAATCAAATAAGGTGCATGAACACAAATTGACTAAAGTACATAAGAACAAGCGGGGAACAAATATTGTTAACGAGACTTGAACCTAGGACCTCCTGGAACCAACCAGAGCTCCAATACCATGTTAACTCACCAATTATGCCCAAAGCTAAAACTATTAAGGACGGGGGTAATTTATTATTTATATTAACTTATTTTCTGATGCAAAATGGAAATAGAATATTAATGAAATATTTGTATTTTATATTATTAGAATTTTATTTTATTCTATATCATTAGGATTAGAGTTTATTTTATTCTATAGGATTTGATTGATGTTTAGCTTTTATTTGATTTCCTTAGAGAGTTGATTTTGAGCTATCTAGAGTCATGATAGGGTTTGGTTAGCCTATATAAAGGCTCTTCTTCTTCTTCTTCTTTGGCTTGACTTTTCACTTTGTTGTTGATTTCTTCTCTCTCTTTATTTTCAATCTCTTTGTTCTGCATCATTTTCTCTCAATATGCCCCCCACGTGTGACAAGACTGGTACTTTTTAAGAGGTCAAACAAGTGGGACTACTGATTTTTTTACGTAGCGGTGAGGTTTGAACTTTGGATCTTCATCTACTTTGATGAAATGTAGAAATTCTAGGGCTTAATTGAATGGTTTGACACTTTGTCTCAGCATATATTTATACTCGTATAAGATACGTACAAGTCATGAAAGGATTATGATCCTGTACAAGAAAGGAATATAAAATAAAATCAAAACTGTTCCTATTATATTCTATATATCTAACAATGTTTGGCACCTATAATCCTATACCTAGAGAATTGCTAAATGAACTAAATTAATAATTCAACGAAGTATCTATGAAATCAACATGTAATGAAAATCATACACATTGTTCGTTTATGCTGAAGAAATGTACCATTTTTTATGAGGTTTAAAAGACCCTCAGCAGTGAGATTAAGAGTTGGCTGCAAGAGAGGGCCAATCACAAATCCAGGATTTATGGACACCAAGTCTATCCCATTCTCTTCTGCAAATTTCCAAGCAGCCTCCTCAGCCATGGTTTTTGAAAGAGCATACCAGTGCTGAAACCAAAAGTTTAATTAGTACATAATGGAGAGTGCAAATACAAGCTGAAAAAATCACCTGGAATTAATCCAAACAAAAATCAACACATAAAGACTTTATCCCTCACATTTTCTACATGCCAACTTGGATTGTTGAAGACACCAAATCTTCTTTTTTCCATTTATCTTCATTAACAGAAATTTATAAGATGCCAAATGCTGAATATTCTTACTCACTCCAAAAATAGAAGCAATAGAGAGATGAATTTTGACTTTTTGAGTAACATTATGATTATAGTTAATAGAGACAATCAACACACTAATTTTGTTTCACATGAAATTCCTCCAACGCTTGTACTCGACATTAAAATGTCATACGAATACCTTCACAATCTTACGTAAAAAAAGTTAAGAATAGATAGAGGAAAAAATGTTCTGTCTCATGCTCATTATATAATGTTCCATGATTACATAAGCACTGAAAAACAACCCTGTGTAAGGAGAAATTGTATCAAGTGAATATCATGTCAAACAACCAAAAAAAAAAAAAAAAAAGAAAAGAAAAGAAAAGAAATAAGGGAAATAGATTTTTCATTTTTCCTCAAAACTTTGGCATTGTAATAGAGATATGTGGTCAAATATGTTAATGTATGTTAATGTGTTCATATATTTAACCTAGGGGTAATTTAGTCTGTACAAATTTTATGTATTTAGTATAAATATAAACGTAGACCACCCAATTGGGTGTCTAACACACCATCAACATCTATTTTCTTAACCTGGTATTACAGCGAACTTGGTTTATTAGTACCAAGAAACCCTAGCCTATCATCATCTCTCGAATAAAAAGAAATATTGTCATTGTCTAGTCATCGTCGTCGACCTAATGTATGTTAACGTGTTCATATATTTAACCTAGGGGTAATTTAGTCTATACAGATTTTATGTATTTAGTATAAAAATAAACATAGACTACCCAATTGGGTGTCTAATCACACCATCAACATCTAATTTCTTAACTTGGTATCAAAGTGAACTTGATTTATTAGTACTAAGAAACCCTAGCCTATCATCATCTCTCAAATAAAAGAAATACCGTCATTGTCTAGTCGTCGCCGTCGACGCAATCCAGTCAGTGCGAGATTGTCATTGACCCAATCCAGTTAGCGCAAGGTTGTCATCACCCTAGTCTGGTAAGTGTGAACAATGGATCTGATCGTCGCCATCAACCCAGTTCAGCCGCTCATTGCCTTGCGCTGGTTGTCTTAAGACTCGCTCGTCAACCCAGTTCATCAATATCTCACCACTCATCTCACGATCGTCACTCATCATCTCACGATTGTCACTTCTCGTCTCATGACTTGCGATTGTTGCTCATCGTCTTACATCATCTCATTGTCGCGACTCGCGAAGGTTGCTTCCAACAACTGTCACTAGTCGCTAGTTGTCTCTAGTCACCCTTCACCAAAATAATCAAGTTAGTGTTCTACATTTATTTGTTGAGATATTATGGAACCAAAATCGACTAATACAACCATTGTTGGTTCAACCATGATTGGCTCAATTACTATTTCAACTTGGCTCACTATCCAACTCACTACCTGAAAGTTGAATGGGACTAATTATATCCAATGGTCTAAAGCTATTAGAATTGCTTTGACGAGATATGGAAAACAAATATGCCTCATTGATTCACCTCTAACTTCAATTAATACTACTTATGATAGATGGATTGAAACAGATGCACATCTTGTTAGTTTATTCTGGAATTCTATGGAACCTTATGTAGCCAATATGTGTACTCACTTGGATACTTGTAAGGAGATTTAGGAGTATGTCCGTTTGCTATTTTCTAGTGACCTAACTCTCATTTATGATCTATCTCGTGAGTTTTTTCAGCTGTAGCAATCTAGCAAGTCAGTCACAGATTATTTTATGTCCCTAAAACGAATCTACGAGAAGTTGAACTCTATTAAGCCATTGTCATTAGATATGAATAAGATGAAAAGGCAGCTTAAACAGATGGTGGTTCTTCAATTCCTCACTAATCTTGATCTTGAGTCTGAACTAGTGACTGCTCAGATACTTGATGGAACTTCTCTTCCTTCATTTGTGGAGACTAATTCTAGGGTTACAAGACTGTTTCTCAAGATTCTTCTTCAGTTAGTTTAGATCCCTCACACTCTGCTATTGCTAGTCAAATACCTCCATTTCCTTCTAACAATCGTGATAATTGTGGTACTCGTGGAGGTGGTCGTGGTGGACGAGGAGATCGTGGAAGAGGATCACGACCAAAAAGTACACATTATGGAAAATTGGGGCATGTTCACGAGAAATGTTGAGATTTATTTGGAAAACCTCCACATATGGCACATGTTGTCTCTTTTGACCCTCCCTGAAGTCTCCACTACCAGTGAGTACCCTCAGATAGTGACTCTTCAGGAGAAGAATATTTGAGATTCCTGCAGTACCAAACAGCTCATCAAGCTTCTCTTCTATCTCCCCTGCTACTGTTCCTCAAGGTTATTCTCTTGCATGTCCTTCCGCTCATTCTCCTACTTCTTGGATTATCGAATCTGGTGCTTCTAATCATATGTTTGGAGCATCAAATTGTTCTCTGGCATTCAGTAGTACAATTTTCTTCCAGCAATTACTCTAGCCAGTGGCTCTATTACTCTAGTTAATGGTGTTGGTACAGTGATTTCTACTCATTCTCTCTCTTTATCCTTAGCGCTATATGTTCCTTCTTTCCAATTTAATCTAACATCTGTTAATAAACTTCCAAAGCACCATAATTATTTAGTGATATTCTTTTCTAATTCTATCATTATTCAAGATATGAATAAGGGAAATGATTGAAGGAGGGCATGAAGGAGTTTACTATGTTGACACTATAGTGCCTAAAGATGATTTTGCTTTTGCTTCTCTTGCTTGGATTCATTCACTTTAGTCGTCCGTCTTTAGAAAAGCTGAAGCCATTATGTCCTAGCCTAGGTCATTTAAATTCTTTAAATTGTGATTTCTATCAATTGGGAAAGCATTATCATGTGTCTTTTACTTCTAGAGTCAATAAAAGGTCATCGTGTCCTTTCCATTTAGTTCATTCAGATGCTCGGAGTCCTAGTCATGTCAGTTCAAAGTTGGGAATTAAGTGTTTTGTCACTTCGTTGATGACTTTTCAAGACTTACCCGGATTTATTTAATAAAAAATCACTTTGAGTTGTTTTCTATTTTCAAGCTTTTTGCGCTGAATTAAAACTCAATTTGATATGCCAATGCGAATCATTTGCAATGATAATGCCAAAAAATATTTCTCTAACCCTTTTACTAAATTCATGACCTCTTCAGGTATACTTCACCAATCTTCCTGTCCTCACACCCACAAGAAAATGAGGTGGTTCAAAACATAATTTGCATCTCATTAAAGCTGCCCAATGTCTACTTATTCACATAAATATTCCCACAACTATTTGGAGTGATACTGTCTTAACTGCATGTCATTTGGTTAACTGGATTCTCTCTTCTGTCTCAACGGCCGCATTCCATATTCTGTGTTGCCTACACCAATTTTTATACTCTCTTCCACCTTTGATTTTTGGTTGTGTTTCTTTTGTCCAACAGCATGTGGGTTTGATTAGTTAAATCTCCGTGCTCACAAGTGCATTTTTCAAGAGTATTCCAAGCTACAGAAGAGATACCACTCCCATAGTCCTCTTAATCACTTCTTTATGTGAGATGATGCCACTTTCTTTAAGTTCACCTCATTTTTACCCAATCATAATCTTTGACTATTCTTGATGAGTATCTTTCTTTCATATTGTTTCCGTTGAACTTGTTTCGGTTAATCATCCTTCTCCACCAAGTTTAACTCATTATTTGTCTTACCCTAATTTGCTGGTCTATACCAGACGTCAAGTAATGACTGCTCCACCTGCTGCTTGATGTGCTTTAACACCGGCTTCTCCATGTTGCCTAATCCTCCTAATGAGTGGGATCTTCCTATTGCTCTTTGAAAGGGTAAACGCTCTTATACTTCTCATTCTCTCTCTAATTTTGTGTCTTATGACGCGTTATCTCCTTCTTATCATTCATTTATTACATCTTTATAATCTGTCTCTATACCCAACTCTATTTTTGAAGCACTGCCTCATCTTGGCAAACGTTCCACTATAAAAGATGAGATGTTTGCTCTGTAAGTTAACGGTACTTAGGAGCTTGTTCCTCTTCTTCCTGATAAGTCCAAGGTTAGGGTGTACATGGTTAAAGTTCAACCTAATGAAATTGTGGATAGATTGAAGGCTTGTCTAGTGGCAAAGGGTTATACACAGGTTTATGGTGTGGACTTTTCTGAGACATTTTTCTCCCGTTGCTAGAATTGCTTTTGTCCGCCTTCTTATCTCTTTAATTGCAATTAACTAGTGGTCTTTACATCAACTTGAAGTGAAGAAAGCATTTCTTCATGGTGATTTGGCTAAGAAAGTCTACATGGAGCAACCTCTTGGTTTTGTTGCTCAAGGGGGAGTCTGGATTTAGTTTGTAAGCTAAAAAAATCATTACACAAGCTAAAACAATATCCTCGAGCATGGTTTGGCAGGTTCAGCACTATCATCACTAAGTTTGGTCTAATTCGTTGTTGTGTAGATAATTCGGTATTTTATCATCATTATTGTAAGTGTAATTTAGATTAGATTTTGTGTTGACAATATCCGAGACAACACTTTGCTTGTATTTGTTCTCCTTCAATTGGGTAGAATGTCACAAGTTAGGTTGTTCGATGCTTAGACATGTACCTAAGAGTGTTTTAGGCATCCTTACAGTCGGTTGAGAAGAGCACTGGAATTGGAAGAGAGGTTGCTACTACATTAGACTTTCATTGAACCTCTTTTTGGACTGAATTTTAATTTTCCAGAACTTTGGAGTGTCTCACAAGCAGCTTGTTGGAAGTTCCTGCCCACGAGATGCCTATGACAATTGGAAATGTTTGTCCAATATGCAAGAGGGTCTTGTGAGCAGTTCATGTGCAGTCTGTGCCCACGAACTGCCTGTGATGACGTCCAGATTTTTAAGATCTGTCCAAATGACTTTTTTAACCCTCTCTTTTGATATAAAAAGAACTTTTTCTTCTTAACCCTAACCCTTTTGGACAGAACGTCACACTCACTAAGCTTATTTGAGAAAGAAACCAAAAGGGAATGATGGGATGTTTAACTTGCTTGATTCTTGACATCACCAACTATCTTTGGTAAAGATTCATCATCAACTAGCTCAGATCTATGGATGTGCATCAGATCAGGTGAGCTTCTTCGAGTTTTTGAAGGTCTTCTTCTTCACGGGCTAAGTTGTATTACGAGATGTCTAGCAAACAAGGTTAGAATGGGTTCTTAGGCAAGTAGATCAACGGGTAGTTGGTTGGGAAAACTTGTAATCCATGTCTATGTACCTTGTAACCTCTGATTTTATAGTGAAGAAGGTTTAGTCTTATCCGCTTAAGGATCGGGGTTGTTTTCTCCTTAGTGTTCTAAGGGGTTTTTTACCCTAGTCAACAAATCCTTGTGTCTCTTTGGTTTATATTATTGTTTCCAATTGTGAATGTTTTGATTTGGGATACTATTGTGTGAGATTTGGGACTTTCAATTATCCAATGGCAGAATTTAGCTACTATTGTATGTAGATGACATTGTTATCACATGTTATGATGCACTGGCTATTGATCTGAAGTGTTTCCCAAAAAGTAGATTTAAGAACAAGGATTTGGGTCTTTTGAAATACTTCTTAGGGATTGAGATTGCTAGGTCAAGAATGGGCATTTCTCTCTCTCAAATGAAGTATGCTCTTGATTTATTATCTGAGAATAGTATGTCGGGTTCTAAACTTGTGGACGCTCCAATGGATCCAAATATTAAGCTAGATACAGATAAGGGAGAATTGTTACATGATCCTGGTCAGTATCGCAGGATAGTTATAAAGCTAAATTACTTGATTGTTACTAGACTAGATATAACTTTTGCTACGAGTGTGATCAGTCAGTTCTTAGAATTATCTCGTATAGTCATCAGGATGTAATTATCTGAGTTCTGAGATATCTAAAAGGTGCATCTAATAGAGGCCTATTATAAAGGACAATGGACACACTTTAGTTCAAAGACATACTGATGTAAACGGGGCTAGGTCACCATCAGATAAAAGGTCCATAATTGGGTATTTATCTTTGTTGAAACCAGGTGTCTTGGAAAAGTAAGAAACAGATAGTAGTAACCCGACCAAGTGTTGAATCAGAGTATAAAGCCATGATGCATACATCTTGTGAGCTGATTTGGATACAACACATGTTGGAGGAGTTAGGAGTTCATTATTCACAACTCGTGAAATTACTGTGTAATAATCAAACTGTTGTGTATATTGTTTCTAATCCAATATTTCATAAGAGAACCAAACACACTATAGTTGATTGTCATTTTGTTAGAGGAAAGATTTTACAGAATGTGATTAAAACTGGTTACGTGAAGTTTGAAGACCAGCTTGCTAATTTATTTACCAAAGCTTTGGGAGGATCTAGAGTGAGATTTGTTTGTACCAAGCTTGGAACATATAATATATATGGTACAGCTTGAGGGAGAGTGTTAATCTATGTTAATGTATTTATGTATGTTAATGTACGTCAATGTGTTTACGCATTTAGCAAGGGGGTAATTTAGTCTATACAGATTTGTATAATTGGTATAAATACAAACGTAGACTACCCAATTAGGTGTTTAATCAGACCATTGATATCTAATTTCTTAACTATAGTCATGGGAAACATAATTTCTTATATGGGACGAATATTATGGTGATGAAACGGTAACATAATTCTCACTCCGTATTGGAAGAAATGTACAAATAAATGGCATAGAATATAACTATCAAGAATGGTCAAGTTTGGAGATGTTTTATTCTATGTTTGGATCTAAGGTTTCTCAAGGAAAAGAATAATGTAAGGTAAATGAAACAACTTATACAAAATTATTTTTATAGGTAATTAAACAAAAAAAAAGGGGATTTTTTAACACATATCTATTCAACTTCTTATTTTTCTAACCCAATGAAAAAATATTCGAAAATAAATTTCCTTTTCCTATCTATTCCCTTTACTTTTATTTTCTCTCAACACAACATTAGAGATTGCAATAAAACCTTCATATTAAAATCTTGCAAGCAAGTAATATTTTTGACTTAGCAACAGAAGATGTCCTTACTCAGAAATACAAAAACAAATAATTGAATTAAATATTTTTTTTTATTCCACATAGAATTAAGATAGGCTCCAATAAATATGGAAATTAAAACAACAATGCAACGAGTATGCTTTCCTGTTTCCAGTAAGTAATTAGATTAATACTTTAATATAACACTTCAAAATAAACATGTACATATTATATTTCATATTGACAACTAAAATGAAAAAATAATAAATTAATAAAAGAAAAACTTGTAATAGGGACTAGTACAAAATACAGAACATAGACACACCTTTATTTCCTCACAATATGTAGGATCTGAAAACCAAGTCTCATCCATCACCACATCAGAGTTTAAAGGCCTCTTGTTCATCATAATTGCAACTATCGAAGACGTTATAACCACCCTTTTAATGGATGGAACTTTCGCACATGACCTAAGAACATTAAGCGTTCCCTTCACTGCAGGGTCGAGCAATTCTTCCTGAAGCATGGAACAGAGATAAGCAGCCTTAAATCAAACTACGAGTACTCATATTAGACATTTAAACACAAGTACTTCTGACAAAAGGTTGTGATAGTGTCACATAATAACCCTCATTGAACATCATATGTCAAACATATACCCATATTATTATTTTTTTAATATTTTTAGGCACACATAAAATACATCAGAAGTTTGAGAAAATGATTGAAAGAGCTGATACTAGATAGATAATTCAAATAAATACATATTAATATCTTATTTTTAAGGTTCTAATTTTGAGAACTCTAAAGCCTGGATTTATAATTTAGTTATGAATAGAGCTTTTTAAATAAATATATCATCAATATATGAGAATGTGAAAAAATAGTTCTCATTATTTTGATATAAATAAAAATATATTTGTAACAAAAGAAATAAATTATTATTTTCATGTATGTAAAGATACACCAACAAATAAAATAAATTATTGTTAAGTTGTATGTATGTAAATATATAAATACATTTATCTGTTACCATGTCGTGTCCCTACCTTTTGAAAATTGTCATGTCATCTCCACAATCCTATGTTTTTATTTTTCTTTCAAATGCTTAGAATATGCCATAGTGCAGAGGAGGAAAGTTTATTGGTAGGCTTCAATATGGGGACTACAGTTGATTCTAGTTTGAAGATTTCACACTTGTTGTTTGTGGATGACTGTATCATCATCTGCGATGCTAAAGCAATGCTATTGAGTCACTTGAGATATATTCTCCCCTGCTTTGAAATTGTATCAGGCTTGAAAGTTAATCTTGGAAAGTCGGAACTAATTTCGATAGGTGCAATGTAGGAGGTGAGTAGCCGCTATTATGGGTTGTAGAGCAAGTTCATTACCATCCACAAACTTGAGCCTTCTATTAGGAGCTACTTTTAAGGCAATTAGGGTATGGGATAGCATAGTGGATAAATTTCAAAAGAGGCTCCCAGGGTGAAAAAGAGCCTATCTGTCAAGGGGGGTAAGGTCGCGTTGATTAAAAGTGTCTTTTCCAATTTACCTATCTATTTCATGTTTCTGTTCAGGACACCCAAGTTAGTAGCAAGGAAGCTAGAAAGCATTTAGATAAAGTTCTTGCAGGATGGGCTCAAGGTGAAGCATAAATTTCACTTGGTTGATTGGAAAGTGATTCACAAACCAATCCAGATGGGCGGTCTTGGAATAAGGAAGCTCGCAGCGGCTAATGAAGCACTTTTGGGAAAATGGTTATGGAAGTTCACCAATGAGAGACAACATTTATGGAGGAGGCTAATAGCTACCAAATACGAGGCAGAGTAGGGCAAGTGGACTTCCAAGGAGAATAGGGGGACGCACATCACAAGTCTGTGGAAGAGTATCCGAGTGGGTAGTCTAATTTCAGCTAGGCAACGAGTCTAAAATAAGTTTCTACCATAATCGGTGAGTGGGTGGGAATAGGCTTTCTTCCGAATATTTATGAGATAGTCAAAATAGAGGAGGTCCGGTAACAAACTTTCTTCAATACCAACATGGTTTGATGGCTTGGGACGTGGTGTTTAAAAGAAATCTTCATGACTGGGAGATGGAAAGTTTTGGTGCGTTTATCACTTGCCTGTACTCAGCTACGGTAGGAGACAAGGAGGACAGATTGAAGTGAAAATTTCTAGCCATAGTAATAAGTTTATAGTCAGAGTCAGCTCTTCCTATCAGGCTTTAGAAGGGGGAGCCCCATGGCAAATCTATGGCGTTCAGGAGCTCCTCCAAAAGTGACATTTATTGTTTGGTGCTTATTTCAGCATAGAACGCACACTTTAGATAATTTCATCAAAAGGGGTATCCCGTGGTGAAAAGGTGCTGCTCATCCAAACAAGAAAATGGGAGCATCAACCATCTTTTATAAGGAACTACATTTCAGTTTCTTCTTTTTTTTTGTGGGGGGGGGGGGTAGATCTTCAATAAGATACCTTTCAGTTTCTTCTTTTTTTTTTTGGGGGGGGGGGGGTAGATCTTCAATTCATCTTATTACATAAATTAATCAAACACTAATGACTGTCAAGTTGTACCCAAGTCAGATGAGCAAACGTAAAGAGTAGAAAGATTATCCAAATTAAAACGTGTACAGTTCCTATAATGTGATGTGACATTCATTAAAATGGTATGGAGAAATAATAACTAATTAACAGGATCACACCCATATGCATCCCCTCCAAAACTGCAAAAAGGCAGCGTAAGAAATAAGAATCATAATGAACCTGCGGGTTGCTGACTGATAAGATAGCAGGGGATGCAACGTGGAAGACACCTTCACAACCACCAACCACAGGATCAAAAGATCCTTCATCCATTAAGTTCGCTTCAAACAGTTGAAGCCTTTCCTTGGCTCCATCAAGCGAACGTAAGTGCTCTATCTTTCTAGGATCATCTGTAACATATATATTTATATATATATATAAACATCGAAATAACAATTAGAAAAGGAGATGTATTAGTTAAATATGCAGAAATTTTTGGTAGATCAGCTGAGTGACTGAGTTTGCAGTCACACCAAGAGAACTGGATAACAGCTTGTCAGTTTGAGCTCATCTTAAAGATTACATGCGAGAGAAAGGAAATGAACCTCCAATATTGCAGCATTGCAAATTCTCAACCATCATGACATGTAAAAAGTTACTTCACATGCCAAAATAAATACATCAACATCATTAGACAACCAATTAATATTAAAAGATTAAGGGATCATTTGATTTGTTTTTTTTTATTTTTTATTTTCTATTTTTGTTTCTATTTTGAGTTCATTTAACTGTTTTAAACTCTTTTTTTATTTTAGGTTTGTTTGGAGTAAGAAAAAATGAGATAAATTGAGATAAATTGTTGTTTAGGAGGAGTTCGTAATGCGTGCAGTAAGAGAAAAAAATTGATGTGATATAAAATTAACAGAGATTTATAGAGATTTTTGAAGATTTTCAACAAATTTTTACAAGCCAAACGGACCCTTTATATTTTTGAAGGTAAAAAAAATAGTTCAAAATTTATTTAGTTACGTGTTTTTTTAAAATTTATTTTTAAAAATTGAAAATGAGTTTATATAAGAAATAAAAAAAATAATAAAAAATTATTTTAAGAGTTTTTAATAAAAAAAATAAGAAAAATTTTGAGTTAAAGAAAATAGAACATTTACTGTTGCCTCGTTTTGAAATTTTTAACATATAAAATAAAAAGAAAAAACAGAAGAGTAATCCAAGCTAAGTTTTTAAAAATGGTTCCAACAATTTGTATCACACTCTCTCTCTTACATGACCCCCGCTCACATTTGGATAGATAGCATAAAACTCATTGAAATCAAACCCAAAAATTTAAAAATTACAATAATAATAAGGGACGAAAATATGACAAGTAGAGATAATGCGGAGAGGA
The DNA here is from genome assembly GCA_019916065.1 of Vitellaria paradoxa. NCBI lineage: Eukaryota > Viridiplantae > Streptophyta > Magnoliopsida > Ericales > Sapotaceae > Vitellaria > Vitellaria paradoxa. The sequence goes on along the minus strand of JAINTL010000033.1, from coordinate 266,831 downwards.
ATCGAGAAAATTAGGAAAGTGTACTGACTGAGGCTGCGGACGGTGCCTTTGACAGTGTAACCACGGTCGAGCAACAGCTTCACCACCCAGGAGGCTATGTAACCCGACGCCCCTGTCACGCACACTGTCTTCCCAACTCCTCCTCCGCTCATCTTCTCTCTCTCTCTCTCTCTCTCTCTCTCTCTCTTTATATCTAATATTAATTTATTTTCTTGGAAATATTGCCATAATCATCTGGTACTGAGATATTTAAACTGGTAATGCCCAGCCAAGCACGCTGGCAATAGCGGGCGGTTACGGTCGTCAGCGAATACGTCAACAATACTACCCGTAAGCGCATACGTCAACAATAATACTACATTGTCATTTCTACGGATTTTTTTTTGTTTTACGGTTATTTAATTAAAATATTTAGCATTTACAGTCTGATTAAAAATAATTATAAAACTACTGTTAATGAAAACGCTAATTCAAATAGCGTTTTCCAAAAGTTAAAAACGTTAATTCAAATAGCGTTTTTTCACGTATTAAAAACACTAAATCAAGTGGCGTTTTGATTTTTGAACCATTAAAATCGCTATTTCAAATAACGTTTTGCCAACCCATTTCATTCCACATAAATGAGACATAAATGAAACAACTGACATAAATGAGACATAAATGAAATAATAAAAAAGATATAAAGGCAAATTACAACAATGCCATTTACTTCACTCAAATACATATCATAGGGCTATTTCAATAAAAAATAATAAATTAAAAAATTTAACAATATATATATATATATATATATTTAAAATGCATCTAATCTTATTAAGTAAGAAAAGTTTAATTATTTTTAATTTTTCAAATTCCATATCTTTTGACTCTCATTTTTTATCAGAAGCTAAATAAGATAAGGTATTTTTAAATTTCTATCCCTTCCCTCTTTCTCATGAAATTATAGTGTGTTTGGAGTTTAAAAAATAAATTTTTAAATATTAAAATTTTTTAAATATTATACAATTACAAGATTATAATTTTTACTAATTTAAATATATATATATATATTTAAAATGCATCTAATCTTATTAAGTGAAAAAATTATAATTAAATTTTTTTATTTATTATTTTTTATTGAAATAGTCCTGTGATATGTATTTGAGTGAAGTAAATGGCATTATTGTAATTTGGCTTTATATCTTTTTATTATTTTCATTTATGTCTCATTTATATCATTTGTTTCATTTATGTCTCATTTATGTCAGTCGTTTCATTAATGGGTTGGCAAAACGTTATTTGAAATAGCGACTTTAATGCTTCAAAAATCAAAACGCCACTTGATTTAGCGTTTTCAATGCGACTGACTTGAAAAAACGCTATTTGAATTAACGTTTTTAACTTTTGGAAAACGCTATTTGAATTAGCGTTTTCATTAACAGTAGTTTTGTAATTATTTTTAACCGGACTGTAAATGTCAAATATTTTATTTAAATAACCGTAAAACAAAAAAAAAAATCCTCATTTCTACCGGTGGCGGGGCCATGTGAAGGGGTTGAGGGTCCCGGAGATACTTTTAAAAGTCAGAGATTTTAAATTTTTAAATTTCAATCATTCAGGCCTCGTTTGAAGTTACCAAAAAATAAAAAATAAAAAATTTCAAAAAACTTCAAAAGTTTTCAAATTCTTCCAATCATATTTCGCCACCTATCATTTTTACATCACATCAATCTCATCCATTGATTTTTTTTAAGACTCCAAACGCACTCTCAATTTAACACGATGTTGAATGGATTCATATACTTTTAATATATTATCTTCTATGAATTTAGAGATACCTTTAATGAATTATTTTTACCCATATTCTCAATAGATTCTTCAATAAATTATCTTCCATGAATTATATTATTTTCAATGAAATTAAAATTTATTCTTTTTTCTTTTCTCATTTAAAACTTTTCTTCTTCCTTTCTTTTTCATCACTCAATGTCTTCTCTTTTTGTAATTATTAATTAGTTAATATTTTTAAAAGATGATAATTAATATTTTTAACATATCAAGTATATACAAATTAAAAAATTGAGATTTAATTTTAGATTCTTGAATTTCAAAAGTAACTTCAGGACTCCCCATCCTATGTGAATTGAATTTCAAAAGTAACTTCAGAGATCCTACTCCCACGTGAAGAGAGGAGGAGTGACGTTGTAGATTTTGAACGTGAAATTACAAAAATATGTATGCTATTTTAACTTTATTAAAAATTTAAATTAATTCAAGATTGAGTTATTTTAGTTTTTATCAAAAAAAAAAAAAAAGAATTATGATTATTAACTCAAAATTTTTTAACACAAAAAAGTTTACAAAAATCAATGCATTCTCCATTACACTATTTAATACTTTTGTGTATAATGTCAATAAATATAACACATAATATAATAAATGCTATAGATAATAAAACTTAATCATATAATTATATTTATTTGGTAACTAGGGACATTTAATTTTTATATTTTCTATCTCTTCACTTTATTTGTTATTTTAACTATGGTGTGTAAGTGTGTTCAGAGTCCCAAAAAAGTCATATTTTGTCAAAAGTTACACTCTTAAAATTGATGAATGATGTAAAAATTTGAAAAAAAAAGTAGAAGTTTTATGGAGCTTTATAGTATTTTTGGGGCCCAAACGGCTACTAGTTTATGTTTGGTACACCTAATTTTTACTAAAAAAATTAATTTTACCAAAGTCCTTTTTACTTTTTTTTGCCAAATATAAAACTAATTTTTACAAACTTTTTCTAATTTTTTCTAATTTTTTTAACTTTTACTAATTTTTTTTTTATTTTTACAAATTTTTGTCAAATTAGCAACAACTAACTAAGATGATACAATTCAAAATTCTGCACAGACCCACTGTTAGACCCACAAATGAAGGAGGATCGCACTTTCCATCATATCAGATAAACATTGACGTCTATCGACAACCTTTTGACCAAACTAGGATGTCAAGCTTTCGTTCATTTTTTGCCCCCTAAGACAATTTTTCTCTCCATAAAGTCCATATACAAAGAGCAAAATGAAAATGGTTAATAGCACAACCAATCCTTGAAGTACGACTTCAGTGTTACCGTGCCTTTTATTTACACAAGTGCGGCGCAAAATTATTAAATATATTAATAGGCTTACGTGATGATTGAAACTAATTACATTTAGAATAATTTTATTTATATTAAATGCAAGAAATAACTTTCCTTATAAATTGATGTGAGACAATTTTACGGTGTTAGTTACTATGAGTACGTTTGGCGCAATGAAAACAACGAAAAAAGGTAAAAATTGTGATTTGGGAAAACTTTTGACAATAGGCACGTAGCAATCAAACCACGTTTTTTAGAAATGCATAGTAAAATGTTTTTATTTTTGCGTCAATTTTTTGAATAGGGAAACTATTTGACCGAGTTTTTTGGTTCCATTAGAGCGGTTTTATGCCAGAATTTATTAAAAATGGTCAAAAAATTTTTGAAATTTGTAAAAAAATTATTGAGATTTGTGAAATGGTATTAGAGTTTGTAAAAATTTATTAAGATGTGTAAATATATATCAATCTATAGAAACTTCACGAAACATGAGAAATGTAAAATATATTAGAGAATTTTAGAAGTCTACAATATTTTTTACTTTTTTTGGAATACCAAATAGGCCCTCTGTAAAAAAACCTAGCACCACAAAAGAGATAGGATCTTAACTTTAAAACCTAAGTAGGTGTGAAGACGAAGGAAGTTCAACATCTCTTATATAAATAACTTTTCTCATAAATCGATGTGGGACAAAATTTAACAAAATCACTGAAAGGAAACCAACTCGTACAATTACTCATCAAATAATAGTTGAAAAAAAAAAGATAAAGTACAAAATACAACGCTGACCAGTTTTGTTTTATTGTTTTATTCCTAGTGCTAAACTTATGCTTTTACAACAGGACGAGAACTCAATAACAGATAATCCCCAGCATATATGGAATTCAAAACAAGAACACTGAAGAGTGGAACACTAAATTTTCGTACTTACTGATAGTAGATACCCTAATTCAAAAAGCAAGCAACTTCTTCTCCCTCAGGCTTGCAATGGTGTCTTTTAGGCTCAACTCCACTGGAATGAACTCATCAATTCCCAAAATTTTTGCTTCGTCCCTCAATATCTGGTAGCTTAGATTGAAAGCATTGTTATCGGAACAACTGCAATACATAGAAAACGTTCTATTATTTTAGATTCTGTTATGTAATCTAAATAAAATAATACACAACGTGCATTACAATGTCGTTAGGGCTTAAATCAATTTTTAGCAAATAGCACTACCAAAAAAGCATCCCTTGCATGTACTTTCATGTAGGTAAATAAGCCAACTCGAGCTAGGCTTTATCGTAGTCAGGCTTGGCTAGCCACATATCTGTTGGGCTTGAACTGAGCTTCGACTTGGTAGAGCCTAAAAATGTTAAGCAATGGCTTGGCTCATTAAAACTAGTTTATATTAAAAAAATTTCAAATATTTGTTATTTTGTGTAATAATATCATAAACTACATAACTAGACTCGAACAAGTGTTAAATACTAATAAAATATCTAAATAAAAAATTTATAAAATATTTTTATGTTAATATTATCTATACATTTATATTATAAGCATATAATAATATCATGAACTATATAAGTAGGCTCTCATGAGCCTAATTTTATTAAGCTCAAGCTCGGGCTCGTTTAATAAACAGGTTTGGAAGGAAGTCCAATCTCAATTCATTTATTAAAAGGGTAAATCTCAATTCATTTATGTTAATATTATCTCTCTGACCAAATTCTCCTCATGCATGAATTGGTTAGAAACTATCATAGAAGCAACCTATCTCCTAGAAGTGTGCTAAAGATTGATTTGATGAAGGCATTTGACTCGATTTCCTGGGGCCTCTTGCTTGATATACTAGATGCTCTCCAATTGCCTCCCCAATTTCAGAAATGGATTGAAGCTTGTATTACATCTCCTCAATTTTCAATTTCTTTGAATGGTGCTCTTGAAGGCTACTTCCCAGGAGCAAGAGGACTAAGACAAGGTGACCCATTATCTCCCTATCTATTTTTACTAGCAATGGAATTCTTCACTGGGCTCTTTAACAAACATGTGGAGGAAGTTGGCTTCTCTTATCATCCTAAATGCTTGGATCCAGCCATTACTAATATATGCTTTGCGGATGACTTGTTTATATTATGTGCTCCCAAGGCTTCGGCTTACAAACTTATCCACGAGGTTTTGCATGAATTTCATAAGTACTCTGGGCTTAAGCCAAATGAAAGGAAGAGTAAAATTTACATTTCAGAAATTAGCTCCCAAGAAAAGCAAAGTCTCTGTTCTATCCTTGGCTTTCAATTTGGAGAACTACCAGTCAAATACTTAGGGGTCCCTCTCATTTCTACCAAGCTTAAATACGAAGATTGCAAGGAGCTTATTGAGAAAATCACAAAAAGGGTCACAAGTTGGACATCCAAATGCCTTTCTTATGCAGGTAGATTGGTGATCATCAAGTCCATCCTCTTCAGGATTCAGATTTACTGGAGCCATCACTTCATCCTGCCAAAGAAGGTATGTAATTCAATTGAGCAAATACTAAGAAGATTCCTATGGTCAAGAGCCGAAACGAAGAAGTAGGGAAGTAAAGTTGCATGGAATGAAGTATGCTTACCAAAGAATGAAGGAGGTCTCGGCATTCGAAGAATTCATGATTGGAACAAGGCTTCTATGCTACGGCACTTATGGTCCTTATGCTCCAATAGTCAATCCCTATGGGTTAAATGGTGTAAATCCAACCTTCTCAAAGGTAGATGATTCTGGGAAGTCAAGGCGGCATCAGATTGCTCCTAGAATTGGAGGAAAATTCTCAAAATGCGAAGGGAAGCTACATCCATATCCAAATACAAGGTCGGCAATGGATGCTCTATATCTCTTTGGTACTCGAATTGGCACCCAAAAGGCCTTTTAATTCCTAAGTATGGTTAAAGAGTAGCATATGATGCGGGTCTTCCAAAGAATGCAAAAGTCTCAAGTGTGATCCATAATGAGCAGAGGAAATGGCCTTTAAAAAACATGTGGAGGAAGTCCCGCGTCACTTGGGAGCTACGGGAGATAATCCTTAATAGTCCTCTTAATTACCAGCCAAACCATGCCGTAGAAGATGAATTTGTTTGGTTGGTCTCCAAGACAAAGAGCTTCAATGTTGCGGCTACTTGGGAGGCAATAAGGGAGCACAGCCCAAAGGTACATTGGCACACTCTCCTCTGGTTTTCCAATCACATTCCTTGTCATAGTTTCATATTGTGGCTTGCAATAAAAGGGAGACTTAGTACCAAAAATAAACTTGCAACCTGGGGCATGAGTGTTGATCAACTTTGTTGCTTATGTGGGCATAATAATGAAACCTTGGACGATCTATTTTTCTCTTGCTCTTTCTTTGCCGAGGTTAGACATCTCATGTTACAAAAGTGCATGGTTACTAAGCCGGTCCAACTGTGGAAGGAAGAAATTGATTGGGCCATGGGAAAGTTTAGTGGGAATAGCCTACACAAAAGAACATGCAAGCTTGTTTGGGCAACTATGGTGTATCACATTTGGAAAGAAATGAACACTCGTGCTTTTAAAGGTCTCTCTTCAACAGTTCTTGATGTTGTTGCAACAATTATGTATGATGTAAAGATAAAATGCTCTCAATTCCCTATTCAAAGTATAGCTAATGTAACGTAGACTTTTTGTAAAACTACTACTTACTTGTAACGGGGGTGTGCTCCCAAGATGTTGTAAATATTAAACCTCCCATTAATTCAAATTATATCTAATTACCAAAAAAAAGGGTAAAACTCGAGCCAAGCCCTTAACACACATGGCTCGACTTATTAACAAGTCTACTTTCAAGTGTGAAAGTCAATTTTGATAAGCTTAAAAAGCATTAATGAACTTTCAACTCAAAACACTTCATGAAAATAAATCATGGAGATCCTCGACAAACAATTCAAATAAATACATAAGATTATAGAGCTTGTAGTTACTAGGTGAAGACATCCATAGGTCAAATTGCATGATGGAAGACCATATAATAATCCCTTAGACCTACTGCATCTTCTTAGACCATAACGCCCATTAGCTCTAGGCATCAAACTTAAAAAAGGACATAATATAATTTGCTGGATTCACAGAATTGGTTTCATTCAGAAGGTACCTGGCTGCTGGATTCACAAAAGAAATGGTTGCTAGAAATTCTGGCCAACAGCTATCTAAGAAATTTTAAGGTTGCATTAGAATGCGAAGAGGTAATAATATGTGCCTGATTGCAAATGGTTTTAAAAAACAATATTGAGGGAATAATAATTTTGCAACTCTATGAATAGAAAGGAGCAGGAAGAGGAGTCAGCAGAAGAAAAAGAGAAAAAAAAATGGCTTCCATCGCGAGGTTGTAGAAAAATCACACATTACATGAACTTGAATTCTCCTAATTTCTAAATAGACCCTTACAGGCTGCCAGAGTTTTCCTAATTCTAGGACCATGAAATTGAGCTAAAAGTTCCATCTCCTCATCTAGGAGACTATTCTAGATGTAATAAATATAACATGTTATGGTAATATGACCTCGGGTTCTCAAATAATATTCATGGGCCAAGTGCAGCAAAAAATGAAATTATGGTTACTATCCTATACTATTAGAACCTAATAGAACATAAATAATAAAGTATTATTCAAATTGGCACTGGACATGATTAGAAAATGTCCAAGGCCGGTTCCACGTACAATTACAAATTTTGTCCGATTCTTGTGAGAATGTTATATTTCAACAAGTTTTGCACTTAGACATTGAATGAATCTCATTTAAAGGGAAAATGAACTACAGGAACTCATCAATCAAAAAGATAGATCAGTGGGAATTTCATTGAGAAGTGTGCAGACATCTCAACACACAATATAATCAATAACAATGACTAGACTAGCTTAAAAAGTAGCCTGGCGTAGCACATAATAAGTAGTAAAGATACTAGACTATATTCTATTAAAGGACCAATGAAAGACTAGAACCACCATGCAAATGACATGAGTAAACTTACTTCTCAGGAATATCAAGTGTAGGGTAGAGCCCATGCAGGATTTTGACAATTTCAGAGAAGTGTACACATTTTTCAACAACACAATATCTTCCACTAGCTGAAGAAATTTCAAACGGTTGAATGTGTACATTGGCAACATCTCTAACATCGACCAATCTATATATCACATTTGGAAATGATTTAGCTCCTGCATTGAAAAACAAAAGCAAAAAACTTCAATCAATAGTCTCATAACCACCATATACATAATGATGTAATTGGAGAGAGGAATGGCTTCAATTGTAACTTGTTGATCAATCAATTAGGCATAACAGTTGAAGAGATTTATTAATTTCGAGGAAAAATATGCTCGTCAAAAGAAGATATAAGGTTATTTTTGGAAGTCTCAACTGTCCTGGTGACATTGCCAAAGTATATTTTCCCTTAACACTGGCTCCCAATTGTTAATTGCTTTAGACCCATGCACTCCACTCCCTGATAGAGCACAATAGTCTACCAGATGCATCTTTATTATTGGCAATGCCGTAAAGATCTGAGCCCGCTCTAAATAACCAAATACTAAAATAACGCCAAATTAACTTCAAAATCCAACCTCCATTCTATCTCCATAGAGTTCCACCACCCTCCTTCATCAGTTGCCCCAATCTGTACATACCTTCACAACTATATCCATGGCTAAAAAAGCTGGTCATTTGAACTTCTAGCTGAAAAGAGAAAACTGCATCTCAATTAACCATATGATTATTAAACTCACATATAGTCTCCATAAGGCAAATCCTTTGGAACCTTTCAAACCTTCAGCCACCTAGGTTGGTAAAAAGCAGGCATAAAATGCATTATGCGAGTAGATTAGGTACTCCTAACAAGAGGCAGATTCCCCCCCCCCGGGGGGGGGGGGGTAAATATGGCTTCTAGCCCAGTTGTTTCTCCGGAATTAATGAAATATTTTAACTACCTGATTCTACCATAAATATTGGGCCATTGAGGCTCAGACGTACCCTATTGGAAGAGGGCCCTGAGTTTAGGCTTATCAAATTAAAATTGAAATATTTACTGAACTACCCTATGCAAAATGTATATTTTGATAGATTCCAAAGTGCTGGTTGGCTTGAATGGAAGCAATATATAAGTATCAATAAAAATTACATGACTGTAATGTCCCCGCCAAGCAGAAGTTGTGTGGTTTGGAATAGAAGTAATGAAACATCTAAAAAATAGATCAATATGAATAATAAAGTTGCCCCTTCCTACCAGCTTAAACTTTTAGGATATTCACATCAGATGCTCTAAACCCCTTTTCTTCTCTAAAATTGAGAGGAGTGAAAAAAGCCCCACATCAGCATTTTTACTGGCTCTATATTTTAGAGAATCTCTAACGTGGTTCTCTAAATGTTCTATATTTTAGAGAATATCTAGGGTTGTTCTCTAGATGTAGAGAGTCACTATACATTCCATACTATAGAGAATTATTTAGAGAAATTCACGTGAAATGCTTTTGCATAGAAAATATATAAAGTCACTTTTTACTCTATTTTAGAGACTCTCTTAAGAGAAACTGAGGTGGATGCCTTAAGGGAGATGGTGGCTAATATTAGTATTTTCTTTAAATTGAGCGTGCACGTTAATTGAATTTTGGTTTTAATAAAACAAGTTAAATCCAAGTTTAAAGTCAAGACATACAGGATAGGCCCTATAAAGAAGTGATCTATATGGACTGGGCTTCTGTACACCTTTCAGATATATTAATTATGTGGTTGGACAGTTCATAGTGTAGGTCTAAGGAGCTCTGTTAAGAAGATGTTTCAGCTGCTGATGTGGCATGCTGAGTAAACTGCTGAGATGTTCAAGGTTGAAATAAAGTAGTTGGAGTATTTTGGAATAAGTCAGAATGCTGGAAATATTCAAACTAATTGTTGCTAGAAAATAGGAATTTTTGAATTTCAAATAGAAAACTAGAAAATAGGATTTTTTTGAATTTCTGATAAAAGATTTTAGGAATCTGTTATGCATTTCTGTTAAGTTTTTCCATGTATTTAAATCATTTTCCAGTTAATAAAAATGTGTGCTCTGCAGTCCAATTATCTGTTCTTATTGCTTTATTTTCTTGCTGCTCTTGTGCTAAACAACAACAAATTGGTATCAGAGCAAAGTTTTCTTGAGGGCCCTGTGTGAGAAATTCTATAGAGTGATCCTAAACACCAAAACACTTATATAGCTAACTCTTTCTAGCAAGGCCTCAAATGCTTTCTCTCCCGTAATACCACCAGTTTTCACTGGTGAGAATTATCAAACATGGGCAGTGAGGATGACTGCTTATTTGCAAGCTGTTGATCTTTGGGAGGCAGTAGAAACTGATTATGAAATCGTTTCATTGCCTGAAAAATCCCACTATACAAGAAATCAAAATCCACAAGGAGAGGATGACAAAAAAATTCAAAGCAAAGTCTTGCCTACATTCAGCAGTTTCTGAAGCTCTCTTTATCAAAATCATGACTTTGGAGTCAGCCAAAGATATCTGGGATTCTCTCAGAACTGAGTTTCAAGGCAATGACAGATCAAAGAGCATGCAAGTGCTGAACTTAACGAGGGAGTTTGAGATACAAAGGATGAAGGAATCAGAGACCATAAAGGAGTACTCTGACAGGCTGTTGACCATTGTAAACAAGGTAAGGTTGCTTGGAGAAGACTTGTCTGATAAAAGGGTTGTTGAAAAACTCCTAGTAACCTTGCCTGAAAGGTTCGAGTCCAAAATTTCCTCTCTTGAAGAGTCTAAAGACCTGTCAAGCATTTCCTTGGCAGAACTTTTGAATGCTTTACAGGCACAGGAGCAGAGAAGACTGATTAGGCAAGAAGGGTTTGTGGAAGGAGCTTTGCAGGCCAAACTACAAATCCATGAAAGAAGCAAAGGCAAGAAGAAGAAGGGCTTTAAGAACAACACAAACAAAGGTAATGCTGAAGCTGGAGATAGCAACAATAAAGGAGGATCTTACTCTCAATGCCAACATTGCAAAAAGACAAATCATCCTTCATCTAAGTGCTGGTGGAGGCCTGACATCAAATGCAGAAAATGCAATCAGTTAGGCCACATGGAGAAGGTTTGCAGAAGCAAACAACAAGAAGAAGGTGAAGCAAATGTGGTGGACCTGCAGGAGGAGGAGCAGCTGTTTGTTGCCTTATGTTATGCAAGTAGCAGCTCAAGTGAACACTGGTTAGTTGATAGTGGCTGCACAAACCACAGTGACCTATGATAAAAAGCTCTTTAGAGAGTTGGAAAGAACTAAAATTTCCAAAGTCAAGGTTGGAAATGGAGAGTTCATTGAAGTAAAAGGCAAAGGGACAGTAGCAATTGAAAGTGCTTCAGGTACAAAACTATTCACTGATGTTTTATATGTACCCTAAAATTGACCAAAATTTGCTTAGTGTTGGTCAGCTAATGGAGAAAGGCTATAAATTGCTTTTTGAAGAAAAAAGTGTATGATCAGAGATGCAGATGATCAGGAGGTGTGTACAATTAAAATGAGAGGAAGATGCTTCTCTCTGGATCTAATGGAGGAAGAGCAGACGGCATATAAAGTCTCTATGAACAACACAGAAATTTGGCACAGGAGACTGGGTCACTTTCATCATGCAGCACTCATTTATATGCAAAAAAATCAGCTGGTAAAAGGTTTACCTCAACTTGAAGAGCATTTGCCTGGTTGCAAGGCTTGCCAATTTGGCAAGCAAAGCAGACTGCCATTTTCTCAAAAGGCCTAGAGAGCATCTCCGAAGCTGCAGCTGATACATACTGATCTTGGAGGGCCTCAGAGAACACCATCATTAATGGGAAGTATTATATTATCTTTATAGATGATTTAACAAGAATGTGTTAGATTTACTTCCTTAGGTTTAAATATGAGGTTGCTACTATGTTCTGGAAGTTCAAAACTTGGGTGGAACACCAGAGTGGCTGTAAGATACAAGTGATAAGATCTGATAATGGCAAAGAATACACCTTAGAACAGTTTAATTTGTTTTGTGAAGAGGCTGGAATTGAGCACCAGCTAACAGCATCATACACTCCACAGCAAAATGGAGTGAGTGAAAGGAAGAATAGAACACTCATGGAGATGACTAGATGTCTACTGCATGAGAAGGATCTGCCTAAAAAGTTTTGGGCAGAGGCTGCAAATACAGCTATCTTTCTACTAAACAGATTTCCAACGAGGGCTTTGAGTGGAAAAACACCCTTTGAGGGTTGGTATGGATACAAACCCTCTTTACATAACTTAAAAGTTTTTGGTTGTATGTGTTTTTCACATGTGCCTCAGGTGAAGAGAGACAAGCTCGATAAAAAAGCAAAGTAGGTGTCTTCAATGGTTACAGCAACATCTCTAAAGCTTACAGAATTTTCCAAACTCATACAAGGAAAATTCTGATAAGTAGAGATGTTACCTTCATGGAGGATGAGCAGTGGAATTGGGATGATGGAGAAGATCAATTTTTAGAAGATTTGCAACCAGATGAAGACAATGTTGATCATTCACCAGTCAGAGGAACAAGACTGCTCTCCAACATTTATCAACGATGCAATGTTGCCATATCTGAGCCTGCAAATTTGAAGATACTAAAAAGGACCAAAAATGGATGGAAGTTATAAAAGAGGAGATGAGAATGATACAAAAGAATCACGCCTGGGAGCTAGCGGAAAGGCCTCAAAACAGAAAGATCTTAGAAGTTAAATGGGTGTTCGGAACAAAGTTAAATGCAAATGGGTCAGTTAACAAGCATAAAGCAAGGCTAGTGGTGAAAGGTTATGCTCAAATTTTTGGTGTAGACTTCTCTGAAACCTTTGCACCCGTGGCAAGATTGGACACAATCAGGTTATTGTTAGCAATTGCAGTACAAAAGTGCTGGAAGGTGTACCAGCTAGATGTTAAGTCAACCTTTCTCAATGGATTCTTGTAGGAGGAAATATATGTAGAGCAGCCAGAAGGATTTGTTGTGCAAGGGCATGAGAACAAGGTATATTTGCTAAAAAAGGCTTTGTACGGACTTAAACAGGCACCGAGAGCCTGGTACAGCAGGATAGATGTCCACTTATTAAGCCTAGGCTTTGTGAAAAGTCTCAGCGAATTTACCTTGTATGTGAAGAAGAAAGATACTGACTTGATTGTTGTGTCTGTATATGTTGATGATTTGCTTGTAACAGGAAGCAATGAGGAGCTTATAAAGGAATTTAAAGCAGAGATGTTCAAGGTGTTTGAAATGACAGACTTAGGCTTGATGTCTTTTTTCCTTGGGATGGAAGTAAAGCAAAGGCACCATGAAGTCCTCATTTGTCAACAAAAATATGCAAAGGAGATTCTTAAGAAATTTCACATGGAGGACTGCAAAGCTACAACAACTCCTATGAATCAGAAAGAGAAATTCAGCAAGGATGATGGAGCTCATAAGGTTGATGAAGGTCTGTACAGGAGTTTAATTGGTTGCTTGATGTATCTTACTGCAACCAGACCTGATATAATGCATGCTGTGAGTTTGCTTTCAAGGTTTATGCATTGTGCAAGTTAAGTGCATCTTCAAGCTACAAAAAGGATCCTTAGATACATCAGAGGCACTATGAATTATGGCATAAAGTTCACTCATTGTTCAAATTTTAAGTTTCATGGCTTCTCTGACAGTGATTGGGGAGGTTCAATAGATCACATGAGACGCACAACAGGTTTTTGTTTCAGTTTTGGATCGGGTATGATCTCCTGGAGTTCAAAGAAGCAAGAAGTTGTTGCACAAAGCACTGCTGAAGCTGAATATGTGGCTGTAATAGCAGCTGTTAATCAAGCCCTTTGGTTCAGGAAACTGTTAGCAGATTTACATATGGAGCAGGAAGAAAGTGCACATATTTTTGTTGATAACCAAGCTGCAATCTCCATATCCAACAATCCAGTCTCTCATGGAAAGACAAAGCACTTTAAAATTAAGCTCTACTTTCTCAGGGAAGTACAAAAGGAAGGAGAAGTTCTGTTGCTTCATTGCAAAACAGAAAATCAGGTTGCTGATTGATGGGGACTTTGATAATTGTTTCCAATTCAAATATTTTAGGCGGGGACGAAATTTGAATTGGATGGGTTAAGTTTGAAGAGCAGTATTTTAGGGATTTGATTTATTTATTTCCATAAAATATTTTAGGATGTGATTTATTTACTTTCCATAAAATTCGAGATTTCATTGATTTATTTTTGGATATTACTTCATGTGGTCTTTAACCCTAGCCTATATAAAAGGTTAGAGATTGTAAGGGATGGACAGTTTTTGAATGATATTGAAATAATTTCTGTTTTACTTTCGCATTGTTTACTTTTTATTTTATTATTGTGTTCTTGCCTCTGCAGTGCTACATCAAGTGGTATCGAGCCGCAAGATCCTACAGCTCTCAATATCCGACAGAAACCCACTCTTCCAAAGAACCCTAGTTTTCATCATTGTGCTCGCCCAAATAACCTAAGCTGTCGTACACCGTTGTTGCAATAGATTCAGTGCCAAATCTCTAACAGCAGCCGCCGCAGCAGTTACCGCAACCGTCGCCTTCGCTCTACACACCCTCAAACCCTTCGAATACTTTTTTTGTGCGTTTTACCGATATTTAATTCCGGCGAACCCCACCATTGGCACCACCTGCCTTCAGCGAACTCAACGGTGACTCCGACAACCTCCTGCGACTTTTTCGGCGACCTCTGGCGACCTTTCCGGCAACTTCGACAAAGTCCAGAATAACCACCACACTCCAGTGATTTGACCTGTACTCCAGCGAAACTCCGGCGACCTCCGACGAAATTCCAGCGACTTTTCGGAGACCCTCCGGCAACCCTAGAACAGTTTGTGCTTCACAACGGTACGTGTCCTTTACTCCAAACTGTGATTACATATTCTGTTTGGTTAGGAAAGATATTAAATTCGCATTTCGGGCTCTCTTTGACCTACATTAAATTTCTTTCTTGAGAGGTTACTGAGAGCCACCATTTCCCATACCCCTATTATCCTAAATTTGAACACAATCATACTCGTCGTTTTCATTACTTGCATATTTGTGACATTTTACTTTGGCCTGGCATAATCTTTAATTACTTGTTTCAATTTGAGTTAACATTAGCATAAAATTTCTATCTCAGCCTCCCTTACCAAAAAAAAAAACTCTCAGTATCCATTTCCTTCCCTTTCATACTATACCTCATATTTATTCACCAAACCCTTCTACCATGGAACAAAAAGTCTCTACCCTAAAACAAAATGTGAACACACTACAGTATTCAATGAACCAACTCCGTGAGGACTTTGGTAGATTAGCTAGAGCATTAGGCAAATGTCAGGTAGATGATCAGAGGGGCGACATCCCTACTCCTCCCAAGTAGACGTTAGATCCTTCCCACAGTTCCATCGGTTCTGTTGGATTCTACCCAGGTAGTCACGGCCAAATGCAACTTCCTCGAGGTCCTCATGGGAGAGACATTGAGGATGATGCAAACTTTGTTCTAGGTTATGGTAATAGATTCCCTCCTGTTGATCGTGTCACAGATCATAGGCCGCATGGGGATAACTATGGGATTCGACCACCTGTGCAATACCCTAGAAACCACCAAGATGAGTATAACAACATAGTCAAGGCTGTTAAAGTTGAAGCTCCATCCTTTGATGGACAATTAGACCTCGGTGTCTTTTCTGATTGGCTTCTTGAGATTGAGGATTACTTTAGGTGGTATCGTATGTCCGACTTGCATCAAGTCATGTTTGCCCAAATGAAGTTAGTTGGTTCCGCCAAGCGGTATTGGCAGCGTGTTCAGATTGAGAGAGAGCGATTTGGGGCCCCAGCCATTAATCGCTGGATTGACATGAAAGTTAAATTGCAAGAGAAGTACCTTCCTGCCTACTATAGAGACCAACTGAATGATCAATTAATGAATTTAAGGCAAGCATCTCTTAGTGTCACTGAGTACATGTCTAGTTTTGAGGGTCTTTTTATGAGATGTGACATTAGAGAAGAGTCTTGGCGAACAGTGGGTAGATTTATTAATGGGTTACGCCCTGAACTCAAAAGAGAAGTGAGTTTGTTTTCTCCTGACTCTTTGGAGGACGCCTTTCACAAGGCTCTATCCATTGAACAATTGTATAAACTCTCCACCCCTAGACGGATGACTTCTCAATCCCAACAATCTAAGTCATTCTCTTCTCAGAAACTGAGTGGGAGTTTACAAACTGGTACAGTTACTTCACGGGGAAGTAACAGTCCTGACTTGGGAAATCAAGGTAGACACACTATTGAGCCTAATTTTTCTGGGTTTCGCCCTGGTACTTCAAATATCCAATGTCATAACTGTCATAAGAGGGGACACATTGCTGCACAGTGTCCACAGCGAGCACATGTACTGCAGTCAGGGTCTAGATCCGTCCCCTGAGTCTGATGAGTTTGAACAAGTAATGGTTTTGATCCTGAGGATGGGTGCGAGGAACACGAGGCTGAGGATGAATTCCATCTTGGTGTCATGCGGTGTATCTTATCAACTCCTGTGAAGGAGGAAGATTGGAAGCGCACTAGCATATTCCAGACTTTCCTTAAGTGTGGACCTAAGGTTTGTAAGATTGTCATAGATGGGGGAAGTACCATGAACGTAGTATCCACTCGTGCACTTACGAAGATTGGACTTAAACCAGAGCCACATCCGCATCCCTTTCGAGTAGCTTGGGTAGACGCTACTAGTCTATCTGTCACTCACAGATGTTTAGTCCCTCTCCAGATGGGAAGTTACTCTGATAAAGTGTGGTGTGATGTTCTTCCTATGGATGTTGCGCATGTGTTACTTGGTCGTCCGCGGCTCTATGATATGGATGTGATACATCATGGACGATCTAACACTTACACTTTTCAACACCAAGGTAAGACCATCCAATTGAACCCTGTTAAGCCAAGGGAACACGACATTGAGTCTCCACTTAAGTCGAGTTCTAAGGCTAAGCCTGTTTCACTGTCTCCTACTTCAAAGAACCACACCATCCAATTGTTGACTCGGAAAGAATTTGAGAAAGTTGGAACAGAGTGTGGATTTGTGTTAGCTTTAGTGGTTGAGAATGTTTTTAATGTTCAATCTACAAATTCCAAAGCTCTTGACCCTACACTTGCTCAGTTACTTGAATAGTTTAAGGACGTAACACCTACAGACCTTCCCGAGGGGCTTCCTCCTATGCGGGACATTCAACATGCTATAGATTTCATACCTGGATGCCAATTACCCAATTTACCTCACTATAGGATGAATCCTAGTGAGCGTGCTGAGTTGTAAAGACAAGTAGGAGAACTTTTACAAAGAGGTGCTATTCGAGAGTCTTAGTCCTTGTGCTGTGCCTGCTTTACTGACTCCAAAGAAAGATGGGTCATGGCGAATGTGCATCGATAGTAGAGCCATTAATAAGATCACTGTCAAATACAGGTTTCCCATTCCTCGCCTCGAGGATATGCTGGACCTTTTAGCGGGTTCTCTTTGATTTTCCAAGATAGATCTTCGTAGTGGCTACCATCAGATTCGTATTAGATCAGGCGATGTGTGGAAAACTGCCTTTAAAACTCCTGATGGCTTGTATGAATGGCTAGTAATGCCATTTGGATTGTCCTAATGCTCCTAGTACCTTTATGAGAGTCATGACCCAGGTCTTACGTCCTTTCTTAGGAAAATTTTTGGTGGTATACTTTGATGATATACTTATCTATAGTAAAACCAAGAAAGACCACTTAGATCACCTTCGGCAAGTCGTTGAGATTTTGCGGGCTGAGCAACTTTATGCCAATTTCAACAAGTGTTCATTCATGCAGTCTCAGGTGTCTTTCCTTGGGTTTATTATATCTGATCAAGGAATTGCAGCAGACCCCGAGAAAGTTAGAGCTATCCTTGAGTGGCCTGAACCTAAGTCTCTCTCAGAGGTTCGTGGTTTTCATGGACTCGCCACATTCTATCGAAAATTCATTAAGAGTTTTGGATCTATTATGGCTCTCATCACAGACTGTATGAAAAAGGGGAGTTTCCAATGGACTGCAGCTGCCATTAGGGCATTTGAGGAAATCAAGAAGAGAATGGTAGAGGCTCCTGTTTTGAGATATCCCGACTTTTCCAAAGTCTTTGAGGTTGCTTGTGATGCCTCTGGGGTAGGTATAGGGGGTGTCTTGAGTCAAGAGGGTCGGCTAATAGCATATTTCAGTGAAAAACTTAACGAATCTAGGAAGCGTTACTCTACATATGATAAAGAGTTGTTTGCTGTTGTCCGAGCCTTATGGCATTGGCGATATTACTTGTTACCACAAGAGTTTGTGCTATACTCTGATCATCAGGCCTTAAAATACCTTCATTCACAAAAGAAATTGAGTAGTAAGCATGCTTCATGGGTAGAATTTCTTCAAGAATATACATTTGTTCTCAATCACCTGCGCATGTGTAGAGAATAAGGTTGCTGATGCATTGAGTAGGGTTGCTCTCACTTTACAGTCTATGAGTGTTCGTGTCATAGGGTTTGATAGGCTCAAAAATGAATACCCGATTTGTCCCGATTTTGGCCTAATCTTTCAAGACGTCCAGGCAGGTAACCGTCGTGAACTAGTTGATTTTCTTATTCGAGATGGTTACTTGTTTCGTGGGTCCAAGTTGTGCATTCCTCGTACTTCTATTCGCGACTTTTTAGTTTGGGAGTTACATGCAGGAGGATTAGCTGGCCATTTTGACAGGGATAAGACTATCGCTTTAGTCGAAGATTGATTTTATTGGCCATCCTTAAAGAAAGATGTGGCTAGAATTGTTTCTCATTGTCGTACGTGTCAAGTCGCAAAGGCTAAAAAGCAAAACTCTGGGTTATACACACCCTTACCTATTCCACACGCACCATGGCAGGATGTCAATATAGACTTTGTTCTTGGATTACCTAAGATTGCTAGGGGTCATGATTCTATTATGATAGTAGTCGACCGATTTTCTAAGATGGCCCACTTCATACCTTGCACCAAAACAGCTAATGCTTCTCACGTGGCTAAGTTATTTTTTAAAGAGGTTGTCAAACTGCATGGCCTACCCACTTCCAGAGTGTCAGACAAGGATGTTAAGTTTGTGAGTTACTTTTAGAAGACTCTGTGGAGACTGTTTGGTACCCATTTGAAATTTTCCTCTGCATTTCATCCCCAGACCGATGGTCAGACTGAGGTAGTTAATCGAAGTTTAGGAGACCTGCTGAGGTGTCTAGTTGGGGAACGCCAGGGAACTTGGGATTTGTTACTCCCTACGGCTGAATTTACCTATAATATCTCTACCAATCGTTCCACTGGTAAAAGTCCTTTTGACTGTGTTCACGATATTACCCCTCGCCAACCTATTGACCTTATTCCTTTACCTTCTGATAATCCCAATCAGCTGAATCCTTTGTCTAACACATTAATGATATTTATGCTGATGTTAGACGAAAAATTGCTACTAGTAATTTAGATTATAAATTAGCTGCTGATGTACATCGTCGTAATGTTGCATTTAATGAAGGGGACCATGTTATGGTTCGTGTTCGCCCAGAGCGTTACCCTAAACATTCTTTCAAGAAATTGCATGCACGTGCCATTGGACCTTTTCGTATCCGTAGCAAATTGGGCCCTAATGCTTATTTAATTGATTTACCTACTGATATGAATATTAGTCCAGTTTTCAATGTAGAGGACTTGTTACCTTACCGAGGCACATTCGAGCCTCCAGTTTTTCCTACTGGTACTTCTGCAGGTCCTTCTAGTGGCACTTCTATTCCTTCACCGGTCCCAACCATGCCCCCTCTTCAACAGCTGGAGGTAGAGTAGATCACTAATATGCTTGATTTTGAGACTATCATTTCTCCTCAGGGGTGCCTTCAGCGTTTTCTTGTCCGGTGGAAGCATAGACCAGACTCCGATGCTACTTGAATTACTAAGGAGGAGTTCCACTGCATTGATCTTGAGCTCTTGGCACATTATCTTCACCAACACTCTGCGGAGCAGAGTTCTTTTCAGCCCGGAGGGAATGATGGGGACTTTGATAACCGTTTCCAATTCAAATATTTTAGGCGGGGACAAAATTTGAATTGGATGGGTTAAGTTTGAAGAGCAGTATTTTAGGGATTTGATTTATTTATTTCCATAAAATATTTTAGGATGTGAATTAGTTGCTTTCCATAAAATTCGAGATTTGATTGATTTATTTTTGGATATTACTTCATATGGTTTTTAACCCTAGCCTATATAAAGGGTTAGAGATTGTAAGGGATGGGTAGTTTTTGAATAATATTGAAATAATTTCTGTTTTACTTTCACATTGTTTACTTTTTATTTTATTATTGTGTTCTTGCCTCCGCGGTGCTACATCACTGATATTTTGACAAAAGGACTTTCTAAAGTGAGGTTCGAATTCCTAAGAGAAAAACTGGGAATGTGCAGCATCTGATCCAAGGAGGAGTGTTAAGAAGATGTTTTAGCTGCTGATGTGGCATGCTGAGATGTTCAAGGTTGAAATAAAGTAGCTGGAGTATTTTTTGAATAAGTCAGAATGCTGGAAATATTCAGACTAGTTGTTGCTAGAAAATAGAAATTTTTGAATTTCAAATAGAAAACTAGAAAATAGGATTTTTTTGAATTTCTGATAAAAGATTTTAGGAATCTGTTATGCATTTCTGTTAAGTTTTTCCATGTATTTAAAGCACTTTCCAGTTAATAAAAATGTGTGCTCTGCAGTCCAATTATCTGTTCTTATTGCTTTATTTTCTTGCTGCTCTTGTGCTAAACAACAACAAGCTCACTGTAGGCCTTTTCTGGGATGGCCTAGTGAGGTTAGGATTTACCTTATAAATATATGGCTAGGTCCCCTCTCTACCCTAAATAGATGGAATACGACCTATAGAAAATCCGTCATACAGACTTAGGGCATAGAGAAAAAGATCCATAGCCGCCAAAGTTTTTTCTTGAACTTGAAGATCTTTTCTTTTAGGATCAAAGGACCATGGAACAAATAAGTACACTTCTGCATTATTGTATGTGTAATTTTGATATTCCTAAATTCATATACAGATCTATTTTAAATCTTCCATATGGTGTCAACGCCTACTGTATATGGATTAGGGACTTGATATATGATGTAGTTAAATTTTTTTTGAATCTAAAAATGTATTGATTATTTCTGAAATTTTCGAACGGATTTTTTATTATTGACAGAATATAGAAAATTTTGACATAAAAATTTAGATCTGTTTAAAACGGTAAATCTGAATCTATGATTATTGTGCGTGTATATATATATATATATATTTCGGCTGCGTCTTTCTCTTTTGGTTTCTCTCAGAACACAAAAAAAAGGGGGCTTGCTTTTAAAGCACACCAGGAAAGTGTTGTGCAACCATTAAACAAGAAAGTTGACTTTTCCTTTTATTCTTTACAAACACTACACAAATCTAAATTTGTATATGCATCACGCGGCTTTGTGGTTTTGTCCTTTCTGCTGCTATATATATATTATGTGTACAGAGAATTTATATCAAAAAAAAAAAAATCTGTCTCGGCTATAACATCGTCAAACGTAGCTAGAAGATTTGCATACAAACAACCACCGGATTAGCAAATCTTGTACACCACACTGTGATCCGATGGAACGCCTCCTCTAGTGGTTCTCGTGCAGGGGCCTAATAAGCCGACCAATTCCGGCGGCTACCGTGCATAGGTAGAGGAAAAGAAACCAACAATGCCCAAATCAGCCTCACGCGGGTGCCCAGTGCTTGAGGGGGTGTGCGACACTTTCTGGGATACTGAAAAATTTTATTTTGATCTTTTCGAGATGAGGATTTCAGAAAATATTTTTCCATAATTTTTGGGCACTATTTCTTATTTTTTGGGGCTAAAAAAAAGGTATATTTTTGCAAATTCTTGAAAACTGTGTAGAATTTTTTTAATATTTTTTTATAAGCAACATATTTTAGATTTTGTGAACATTCTAGAATAGCGTACTCTCTCATGCACTATCTTTCATAATAAAAAAGGGCCTAAATTCGTGGTTTTATGTAAAATTCTGTAATAGAAAATTTTGAGCACAAATTTTGGCAACATATATGTTATTTATGGGATCACTGGGTATATTCGGATATTTAAATACCCATAAAGATATGATTGCGAGCATATTCCTTGATACAGAAATGCTAGAAATAATATAGGACAATTTAAACAAAAGATTGTCATATTAAGGATTTGTGGATTGATATAGGTGCTACTACTCAAAGGGGTACATCCACAGATATTTAAAATATGATAATATCCATTGTATTATTATATGTAATCACCTGTCCAAAGGGAGTTATTACATGCTTTAATGACACGGATGTTTTTCGATGACTGACTGAGAATATTCATTTTTAAGAGGTTGGTTAGCCCAAATGGGACTAATCTTTTAAATATTTGAGTATTTTCATTGTAGTTAACCTTGAGAAATCTCATAACATATTAAACTTTCCAGCCAAAGGGGAGACGGCAATGATGCACCGGGCTACTACTACTACTACTATTATTATTATTATTATTTATGCTTCATTAAGTTTAAAGCATATAAGAATTGTTTGTTGCCCAAATTCAGCTAATTGTTGCCTCTTGTGTTCACATGTATAGTTTCATTTGCAGTTAATAATAATACTACTATGGTTGTTCTATTTAATGGCTCGAACTATAAGAAGTGGAGGTAGGATATTGAATTTGCTCTGGGAATGGTGGATGTGGATTTAGCCTTGAGGGAGGTTGCACTCACTGCTTCAAGTACTGCCGCCGAGAAAGAGTTCTATACCATGTGGGAGAGGTCTAATCGGCTGAGTTTGATTGCCATAAAGAGATCTATTTCTGAGCACCTCTTGAGTAGCTTGCCTAAAACCAACAATGCAAGCTCTTCAATGCCATAGGATAGAGATATCATGTATCCAATAAGGCTGAGGCTTGATCCCTTATAAATGAGCTTATGAGTCCGAGGTAATGATAGCCAAATTGGGATAAGGGAGTATGTCCTTAAACTTGTTTTTGTTAAATCCAAACTCAAGAGCCTAAATATTGCCATTCTAGATGACTTTATAGTTCACCGTGCTCTCAATGCCCTACCACCAAATTTTAGCTAAATTAAAACTGCCTATAATAACTAAAATGAAACTTGGACCATTAATGACCTTATTTCCAAATGTGTCTTAAAGGAGGAGAAACTTAAGAGGAAAAAATCTAAGGTTGCCGTATTTGTCTCCCATCGTAAGACCAATTCTAGGCAGGGTAAAAAAATTGGAAAAAGAACCATAAGAAACCTACGACTCACAGGACTCATAAAAATCAGGATGACAAAGGGCAAAGTAAAAGTCAGGGTCGGACCAATAATGCTCTAGGTCCAAATGTTGATATTAAAAAGACCTTTTAAGTGTTACTTTTGTTATAAAGAGAGCCATATGAAGAGGGATTGCATCAAGTATAAGGCCTGGCTAAACAAGAAACGAGAAAGAGGTAACTCACTTGCTTTAGTTTGCTTTGAATCCAATTTAGTTGTTGTTCCATCAAATTCTTGGTGGTTTGACAGTGGTGCAACTGTTCATGTTACTATTTCCTTACAAGGGTTCAAAAACAAATGGAAGCCAAGTAAGAACGAGGCAAAGCTCAAAGTAGGAGATGATGCAGAAGTTAGGGTGGAGTCTATAGGAGGATTTGTTTTGAATTTAGAGTCTGGATTTTCACTTAATTTAGATAACACTGCTTTTGTACCGTCTTTTAGATGGAATTTGATATCTGTTTCTTCTTTAGACAAACTGGGTTATAGTTTTCATTTTCAAAATAATATGGTTGATTTATTTTATAATTCTAAAATTGTTGGTCATGGTTTTTTATCTGATGGGTTATATAAATTGAATTTGACACTAAATAATGAGTATGCCTCCTTCCACGTTGAAAGTGGTATGTCCAAGAGACCTAAAATAAAAGATCAATCTTCTATGTTATGGCATAAGTGTCTAGGTCACATTTCTAAAGAAAGAATTAATTAAAGAAGACATTCTTATTCCATTTGATTTGGAGACCTAGACACTTGTGTTGACTGTATTCCTGGAAAATTGACCAAGACCAAGAAGAAAAGTGCAATATGAAGTGGTGGCCTTTTAGAGGTTATTCACACTGATATCAGTGGACCTTATTCATCTACCTTCTGTGGAAATAAATATTTTTTTACTTTCATTGATAATTTTTCTCATTATGGTTATGTGTATTTAATTAAAGAAAAATCCAATGCACTTGAAAAGTTTAAAGTTAAAAAAAAAAGGTAGAAAATTAGTTGTCCGAAAGAATTAAAATTGTCAGATCTGACTATGGGGGTGAGTATTATGGCAAACATGATATCACTGGATAGCATATAGGCCTTTTGCCAAATACTTACAAGACTGTGGAATTGTCGCCTAATATACCATGCCTGGTAGTCCTGAACAGAATGGTGTGGCCGAAAGGCGTAATTGCACACTTAAGGATATAATGAGGAGTATGATAAGTCGTAGTAACTTGCCTATGTATAATTGGGGTGATGCCATTAAGATTGCCTTATACATTCTCAATAGGATTCCCAGCAAATCTGTTCCTAAAACCCCTTTTAAATTGTGGACTGGTAGAAAGCCTAGCCTTAATCATTTCCACGTTTGGGGTTATCCAGCAGAGGTTAGAATTTATAACCCTTCTGAAAAGAAAACTGATCCCAGAACCACTTGTTGCTTTTTCATTGGATATCCAGATCATTCTAAAAGATACAGGTTCTACTGTCCTATACCAGGTGCGAGGATTGTTGAGTCCCAGACAGCTAGGTTCTTAGAGCTTGATACTGCTAATTCAGAGATATTATTGTACATTGATGAGGATAGGCCTAGCGGGTTGATGTCTATTCCTTTGCCAACTATCTAGCACAGCGTTGCACCTATGCCTATGAAGGATGTGGATCAGGAGCAGTTGGGGATTGATGGAGCCATTCCTGATGTTCTTGATGCTGCTGAGCCTGTTTCAGCTCCTGACCCTGTTAAGACCATTCCGGCAATACCAATAAAGAGATCTTTGAGACAGAGGAGACTTGCTATTTCAAATGAATTCATAATGTATTTTGGTGAGAGTGATTATGATGTAGGGCATGTCGTTGATCCAGTGACCAATGCCAATGCCATTTCGAGTCCCTGGAGCATGTAGGTGGATGCTATGACAGATGGGATGCAATCCATGGCACATAATAAGTGTGGGAGCTCGTTGATCTTCCAACTGGCTGTAAGCCCATTGGCTGCAAATGGGTGTATAAAACCAAGAAGAACTCTAAGGGGTGGGTTGATCGTTTCAAAGCTAGATTGGTTACTAAGAGATTCACTGAGAAGGAAGGTATTGATTATAGTGAAACTTTTTCCCCTGTTTCATCTAAGGACTCATTAAGAATTATTATGGCTCTGGTGGCTCATTATGACTTAGAGGCTCATTAGATGGATGTCAAGACTGCTTTTCTGAGTGGTGATCTTAATGAGGAGATTTATATGATGCAACTTGAAGGTTTCGAGGTAAAAGGAAAAGAGCACATGGTGTGTAAAATGCAGAAGTCCACCTATGGCTTGAAGCAAGCAAAGCGTCAATGGTACTTAAAGTTCGATGAGATTGTCACTTCCTTGGGTTTTGTGGAAAATAAGATTGATCAATGCATATATCTCAAGGTCAGTGGGAGGAATCTTATTTTCCTTGTACTTTATGTTGATGATATCCTGCTTGCAAGCAGTAATTTGGGTCTTTTGCATGAGACTAAGATGTTGTTGTCCAACACTTTTGATATGAAAGATCTTGGAGAGGCCTCTTTTGTTTTAGGCATTGAGATTATTCGTGATAGATCTCGTGGTGTGTTGGGGCTATCTCAAAAAGGATACATTAATCGTGTGCTTGAGAGATTTAATATGTAGGATTGTAGACCTAGGGATGTTCTTGTAACTAAGGGTGACAAATTTAGTAAAGATCAGAGTCCTAAGAATGACATAGAAGCAAAATCCATGCAAAACATACCATATGCTAGTGCAGTTGGCAATCTCATGTATGCACAAGTATGTACTAGGCCGAACATAGCTTTCATTGTGAGCGTTCTTGGGAGGTATCTGTCAAATCCTAGCATGGACCATGGGGTAGTTGCGAAGAAAGTAATGAGGTATCTGCAGAAGACGAAAGATTACATGCTTGTATACAAAAGAGTTGAGAATCTTGAAGTAGTTGGCTATTCAGATTCAGATTTTGTTGGATGTGCAAATGACATGAAATCTACTTCAGGATACATCTTTATACTTGATGAAGGAGCTATTTCTTGCAAAAATGTCAAGCAGACTGTTATAGCTTCTTCCACTATACATGCTGAGTTTGTAGCTTGTTTTGGGGCTACTACTCAAGCTGTTTGGCTGTGGAACTTTATCTCGGAACTTAAGGTGAGTGGTTCCATTGCTAGACCACTAAGGATTTTTTTGTGATAATAGCACAATTGTGTTTTTCTCCAAGAATAACAAAACTTCTAATGGTTCTAAACATATTGAGATAAAGTATCTATCAGTTGGAGAATTGGTAAAGAAATGTGACATCATCATTGAGCACATTGATACAGAACAGAAGATGGCCAACCGTTTAACCAAAGGACTTCGACCTGTTATTTTTGATAATCATGTTTCAAACATGGGGGTTATTAAGTCTTTTGATGTGTTTGGTTAGTGGGAGTCATTTTCTTTACATTATGTGGTTGTCATTATATATTGAGACCTTTTAGTTTGTTTATGGTCATTAAAGTTTATAAGTGGTTATCAGTTATTTTCTTTTGATGCCATTTATGCATAGATATATATATATTTTTGCTATTTTATATGTCATTTATGGATGCATATGTATTCATGATATAGATTTAAAGGAAAGTCTCAAGTTTGGTGTACTTAAGCATTCGGGAATGTCTTGTTTTGCACCGCAAAGTTTTCTCAAGATATACATGCAAGCCATATTAGTTTCATTGGAAACAATTGAAATTTTCTTCCTTAGTGAATAAGCATACAGTTAAAGAGAATTTGAGGACTGATAGAGGAGTAGCACATTTATGAGATCACTTAAGGAGTGCTATTTCCCACCACACTACAACATATGATCCATATTGACGAGGAAATTAATATTTGTGATCAAGAGTGGTCTTACATTGATTGATAATGTAATGACAATCATGGTTCGATATTGGTTGCCTTGTTAGACAGGATTGTTTTAGGTGTTGTCTCTTGACTTTACTTGTTTTTTTTTTTTGTTTAAATGTGGCCACATATAGATTTTATAGTTTTAACCTGAGAGTCATTTTTTAAAAATATTTTCAAAATTGTAACTTCAATTATTGTTTGCTCAAGTGGGAGAATGTTAGTATTTTCTTTAAATTGAGCATGCGCATTAATTGAATTTTGGTTTTAATAAAATGGGTTGAATCCAAGTTTAAAGTCAAGACATACAGGATAGGCCTAATAAAGAAGTGATCTATATGGACTGGGCTTCTGTACACCTTTCAGATAAATTAATTATGTGGTTAAATAGTTAATAGTGTGGGCCTAAGTAGCCCACTGTAGGCCTTTTATAGGAGGGCCCAATGAGGCTACGATTTACCCTATAAATATATGGATAGGTCCCCTCTTTATCTTAGACAGACAGAATATGCCCAATAAAAAATTCGTCGTACAGACCTAAGGCATAGAGAGGAAGATCCATAGCCGCCAAAGTTTTTTCTTGAACATGAAGATCTTTTCTGTTGGCATTCAAGGATCATGGAACAAATATGTACGCTTTCGCATTATTGTATGAGTAATTTTGATGTTTCTAAATTTATATATAGATCTATTTTAAATGTTACAGCTAACTCTCTAACATGATAACATAGTAGGTAAATGTCTTGAGTTCAAATCTTCCCGCCACAAAAAAAAAGGCAATCGTCTCACCTAAAGGGGGTGTGTTGAGAGAAAATAAGTCACAATATAAACAATAAAGTTGCCAATTCCCTAACAACTTAACCTTTTGGACGAGATGCTAATCAACACCTATGTTGCTCGGACCCCGAACTCGAATCGGGTGCGGGTGTGAATTTAGGTGTCGGATAATGCAAGTTTAGAGAATAGAGGATACGCGGATATGGATCCGAATTCGGATACGGGTACTGGGATATGCCGTGTAATTTTTAATTATTTTATAAATTAATATTACAAGTACATATTTTTAATTATTTATCATTTGTCCTTTCGTATCCCCATGTAATTTTTAATTATTTTATAAATTAATATTATAATTAATATTTTTAATTATTTGTCATTTGTCCTTTCATCTACTGACTCTCTCTCTCTCTCTCTCTCTCTCTCTATACATAATACACAAAATAGAAGAGAAAAAATCTATGTACACAAATGGAAGAGCAAAAGTCTCGCATACGAATCTCTCTATTAATGTAATTAATAGCTTGCTTAGGACATGTGACTTCTATGTAATATCGTCTACTGACTCTCTCTCTCTCTCTCTCTACATAATACACAAAATAGAAGAGAAAAAAATCTATGTACACAAATGGAAGAGCAAAAGTCTCGCATGGGAATGTCTCTATTAGTGTAATTAATGTTAATGTAATTAATAGCTTACTTGGGACATGTGACTTGCATGTAATATACATAAATGTTGTAAAACTTAATTATCTTTGTGTAATCAACACAAAGAAGACAAAAGGTTGAAGCCATCCAAAGAGCCCTTTGGATGGAGAACACCATGGCCGGAAAATGCCATCGCCGGAGAAGTCCAAAATAGATGATTCCTTCAACTAATCATCACAGTCGTATCCAGATTGAAAGTGCCGTACCCGACTCCGTACCCACACCCACACCCGCACCCCACCCGCACCCAAGTGGGTACTCCACAGTTTTGGGGGGTCTGCGCAACTTAGAACAACACTAACAAAACCAGTAGAAGCAATTCAAAAAATTCAACTAGACCCAAACCCAATGCAGCAAAGCCATTTTCCCAACTAATTAGGGCTGGCTACATGAATTTTATATGGTTCTCAAGATCAATGTCCGCAATGAGTTTGGCAAAGTTTGACATTGGTTGTCAGCTACATAAGGCAACCTTCCTCCTTTGTGTAGGCTTCAGACAAAAATGTGTAAATTTAGAACATCAAACACACATTGATGGACTTAGGAAAACAAGGTGGCTTGACTAGAGAGAAAAAATGCATTCCTGTGTAGCTGGAAGCAACTAATACTATAAAGCTAGGACTTGATAAAAATCAACAAAGTGCCAACCAACAAAGTGCCAAAGGTAGAATAATGAAGGCTAAGGGTCAACAACACACTATTGGAGAGTGAGAATTAAGGTTGAAATTTGAAAATAAGGAACAACATGGGATGTTAGTCAAGCTAAGAGGTCATGAAGGAAAGGCAACCATAGCATTGGTTAATATCTTTTGCAAAATAAGGAAAATGGATCAGGGAATTGGAAAATGACGAAACATAAATATCCATTACAGTATAAATTGGTAACTGTCACATCCAATTTTCCAAAATGAAAGTTAGATGGAGTTCATATGGCTAGCCACGTGGGCTACCTAAGACTCCATAAATAGCAAAATCAATAGATATATTTAAAAATTATAATGATAATTCTGTTTCATCCACACATTTACTCCCTTTCTTTCTGCACTAATCAAACCTCATCGCCTTCTCTATATCTCTCTATCTAAAGCAAGGAGAGTAAGAAACAATTACAGCAAAAACAAGAAGTAGCTAGTGACTTTTAGAGACAATTAAACAGTCTCTCCATTTAGTGAGAGCAACATTGTGTACAGTGTCACTCCCTGGATCCCACATAGGCAAGAGTCTCATGCACTGGACCACCCTATATTTAATAAAACATGCAAAACTCATATGGTTATCTGGTTACCAAAGAGATTGGTGAACAATGTGTTTTATGATATCATTCATGAGCATTTAGGAATCAACGTAATTCCATTATTTTTTTCCTTTAATGGATGCGGAATCCTTTTATGCAAATTTTAAGCAACAAATGCAATCTCTTTTCGTTCCAATTTTTCAGCCGCGGATTCTATAAAGGATTTGACTTAGTAATTGAGTTGAATACACGAGAATATTCAAGTAGAAAAGCGAACCATAAGCATTATTTCTGATGGTTGCAAAAGAGTACCATTAATGACATAGAAAACTATCTCCACAGTCGCATTAATGGTAGGTTGTAAGATAGTACCAATCACCCATCCTGGATTAATTGTAATCATATCAATCCCATTCTCTTTTGCAAATTTCCAAGCAGCCTCTTCTGCTAAGGTCTTTGAAAGCGGATACCAAAGCTGACAAATCCAAAAAGTTTGCTTTAACATATGGTGAAATGAATCAACCACTTCAAATACCCATCAAATTTGCCCCCAACCATAAATAGAACTGAATAAATGTGCAAATAAGCCAAAATTAAGCTATTCATAATGAGCACGTGTATTGCATACATTTGGACAGCAATGTAAGTTTATAAGTACAGTGTCTGAAAGAAAAGGTTAGTTTTCTTTGATATAGAAAAATGAAACATATATTTCAAATGTTTCCGCTAAAAAAAAAAAAAAAAAGGTGGGAAACTTCATAGGTCATCTAATGCAAGAATGTCTATCAATAGATCTAAAACCTGATATACCTTGGTGGATTTCTGTTTTGGGGGACAAGAATGTGTATTGCTAGAAGATTCAAGGGGATACAAACCACATACAAAAAAATTAAAAGAAAATAAACCATACATGAAGGCCACCATGGTCGCTATGCACTCTTTACGCTTGTATATAATCAACACAACTTCAAAAATTAATTTAAATTGGGCTTAACACCACCAGAAAGCCAACTATATAGAATAAAAGGAGAGGTTGTCTTCAACCGATACATTGGCTGTTATAGCCCAGAAATTATTTATTTTATTTACATGTTATATATTTTTAGGAAATTAATTAGTTGGGTTTATTTAAGCAATGTTTAAATTATAATTTATTTATTTTTGGATAAGTATGGACCATTGGATGTTTTAAAGAGATTTTACTATTGAGATGTGACTGGAGGTTCACCATAATTTTAGTGGCCATGATGGCACTGGATTAGAGTAGTTACATATATAAATAGGGTTGTGTTAATTAGGGTTTTAATAAATTATGCATTAAAAAGAGAGAGGAGGAGAGAATTCAAAGGTTAGTATCAATTACTTTTTCTCTTTATTGGAAGATGATTGATTGAAAAGTTATGGGTGAGTGTATATATTTAAATGTGTGTATACGTACACACACACACACATAAGTTAGCTTTATCTCACTCGCCAAGTTTCAAAAAAAAAAGAAAAATTGAGACTCGTGGAAGAGGACAGCCATAGGAGAAAAAATGGAATAGTTAGTGTATTAGGTTGTGAGTGAGTGCTTTCAACGTTGTGTTGTTTCTTTGTATCCTAGAATTTATTTAAAGAGATTTCGAATAAGGGACACTTAGATTGACGCGTTCTAAGTGTAAATTGAATTGAAAATTAATGAAGGGAGATTAAAGTTAGTAATTTGAGTAATTTTGATGGGGAGAGAGTTTACAGTTAATAATTTTATTAATTGTAATTTTAAGAAAACTTTTTTTAAATAATAAATATTTATATTTGTGTATTCAGGATAGTGACCAATTATTGGTGTATTTTTACATTTACACCTTTGGATATCAGGTCAGTGATTTGCCTTGTGAGTATTAAAATTTGTAAATTGATCCATGCATAAATGTTTTCAAGGTTGGATTTTGTGAACTAGTATTTGTGAAAATTTATTTATTTTGGATAAGAAAATTCTATGTCCTATGCTATTGAGCATAGGAAAAATTATTTAAACACTTGTGTTCAATTTGAAATTTATGGGATTGTGATGAATATTTATTTGTGGTTATTGGAATTGAAATAAAAGTTCAGGAGACATATTCCTTGAGTGGTGTAACTCTAGCAACTTGGGAACAAGCCCGTGAAAACCATGATGACCCTAGTTCTCAACTATTATAGGAACAAACCCGTGAAAATCGTGATGAGCTCAATTGGATCAACATAGAGAAGAACCTAGGAGTCAGACTGGGTGACTCTAAGTGCGATGTTAGATCCAACGGGTACTGCCCATGAGAAATCATTTGGCATTCATTATATTTAATTTCCATACAATAATCCACGGATCAATGTTTATCATCGCTATTGTGATTGATGTGTGATTTATGAATGTTATTGCGCTCCGATGTGTAGATTTTTTTTTTTTGGTAACTCGGAATCCACACCAGTTTATTACAGTTCTCAATAAACCGCGTAGCCGATGAGTCGACGTGTAAATTTTAAAATAACTATTATTTATGCATGGGCATTACTTACTTGAAAATTTCTTTTAGTTAAATTATTTATTTTTTTAAAAATTTGTTATTTTCAAATTGATATTATTATTTTTGGCTTGGCAATTCATTCATTGGGCTTTTAACTCACCCCTCATTTTTAACATTTTTCAAGTAAGATGAATAGATCGTCATAGTTAGAAATTCTGGATTAGTTGGGACTATGTCATCACGAGTCTGTGACCTCATATAAGAATATTTAATTATTTACCCTACGTTTGAGAATTTAGGTATTAGTGAATTTTATAAATTTTGGAGCTATTATTGTTAAGAACAAGTTGATTGATTTTATTTGGAATATCATATTTGACTCAATAATTTAGGATTTTATTTTACTACTACTATAATGTTAGTAGTTTGGGTTTGTGAAGGCTTGCGTGTGTCATGTGTTAAGGCACTGTAGTTCACGATCAGTTTCATCCTTAATTTGGGGTGTGAGAAAGAGAGTATAGGTTTGCGATAATATGTTATAAAATTAGAGTTCATTAGTGGAGGTACGGTACCTAGAGTTTGTACGAATAAGAATGTGAGTGAGGTTTGTAGATAATTATATCTTGATTCTGATTTTGTGGACTCCTAGTGAGAGGTTACACACACACACACACACACATATGATTGCATATTGGAGTATTGTTATATTGAGGTTTAATAGTATAAATTTTTTAGCGTATCACATTGAATTAAGTAAGCTATTCGTAAAATGAACATTGGAGATTTTTATATTTTGGAAGTTAAATTTTGCTATTAGAAATTGGTTCTTAATGAGTAAGGGTAGTTAAATGCCAGATATTATGTATTTTTATTATTCTCAAGTGTAAGATGTTCTATAATGGAGTTTAGAAGACAACTTAATAGTATTGAAAATTTTGGTGATTTAATTTTATTAGTTGGCAAGATTTTAGTGAGTTCTTGTAAAGTGTAAATTTTGGATATTTGAGGTATAATGACTCTTAGAATCATTATTCTTGGTGGTTTAATAGAGCCTTCTATGGTTTTTGAGAATTTATTAGCACAATTTGGAGTTTGAAGGTTATATAATTTTGTAGAGATTGGTAAGAGTTGAGATGACAAGCATAAAAGAAAATATTATATCTCGAAATTTGAGGTGATTTTAGGTTGACTTATTTAACTTTGATTTTGAGGTTTTTAAAAAAAAAATAGTATATTTTTAATGGAGTTGTTTCTTGTCTATTTGAATTTGGGATTTTTTTTTTTTTCTGATCATAGAAGTTTGATTTTAATATTGGGATTGTATTGTGGATTTGGGATCATAAGAATGAATATTGGTTGATAAGGAATTATGACGTTTAAGTTTTAGGATATTTATGGATGGAGGCAAATATTGGAGGCATAAAGATTTTTGCAGTTGAAAAAAAATATATATATTTTGTGGATCCTTATTAGCAAGAGAATTCTGGGAGATAGATTTGAAGCTAGTTTAGTTTATAATTTTGAAGTATACTTGTGTTTGTTAATCACAAGAAAGTTTAGTGTTATAAATATAAAAGATTTTGCCTAAAGTTTATGCTATTAGTGCTAACGAGATGTAAAGAAGAATTGTATATTGCATTTACAAAGTATGAATTACGTCCGAGATATGATTTTGATGATTATATTTTTGAGAATCTTAAACTTTAGGAATTAAATGTTCATAGACATGAGTTTAGAATATGTAAGCGATTTTTGGTGATCAAATTAGGAAACATCATGAATATTTAGAATAAGAGTACGCAGCAGAAGTTGGTTAGGCCTTTGAGAAGTTAAAGAAAGTGAATTATATTTTTAGTGATAAATTTCTATAATTTTAAGGTGTAATATATTATGTTTTGAGAAAGATTGTTGAGGTCAAATGGAAGATAAAATAGAGATTTTTTTTTTTTTTTTTGGTATGGTAGGTTGAGAGGACCATTCAGACGCTAGATGATATGTTGAGATCGTGTGTATTAGAGTAGAAAGATAACTGGGATGAGTAATTGGCCTTGATAGAATTTACTTATAATAATAGTTATCATTCAAAATTGGGAGTAGCACCGTACGAGGCTCTATATGGTCGGACGTGTACATCCCCGATGTGTTGGTTTGAAGTTGGGGAGGGATTACTTTTGGGTCCAGATTTGGTGGAGGATACAACAACCCAAAAAATTATTGATACTCACCAAAAACTTTTAGTTGCACATAGTTGTTAGAAAAATTACGTTGAGAAGGTTTCTCTGAGAGTATCGCCTTGGAAATGGATAAACAGATTTGGGAAGAAAGGAAAGCTGAGTCACCGTTTCATTGGGCCATTTGAGATTTTAGAAAGGATAAGAGTAGTGGCATATCGAGTAACCTTACCACCTAATTTGACCAGAGTACAATATATTTTTCATGTATCGATGTCTAGGATATATGCATATTTTCACCCATGTGATTGATTATGACTACTACAGATTGGAGATGACTTATCGTATGAGAAATCACCCATAAAAATTTTGGATACTAGAGATAAAGTGCTTGGTAATAAGATAATTCAATTCATTAAAGTTTTGTGGCACAACCACGCAGTTGATGAAGCTACATGGGAGCATGAGGAGGAAATGATAGAAAAATATCCGAATTTATTTACATAAGTTAGCTTTACCTCACTGGCCAAGTTTCAAAAAAAAAAAAAAAGAGAAAGAAAAAAGAGAAAAATTGAGACTCGTGGAAGAGGACAGCCATAGGAGAAAAAGTGGAATAGTTAGTGTATTGGGTTGTGATCGAGTGCAATTGGATTTACAATTCAACGTTGTATCTTTGTATCCTAGAATTTATTTAGAGAGATTTCGAGTAAAGGACACTTTGACTCGTTTTGTGAGTGTAAATTGGATTGAAAATTAATGAAGGGAGATTAAAGTTATTAATTTGAGTAATTTTGATGGGGAGAGGGTTTACAGTTAATAATTTTATTAAGTGTAAATTTAAGGAATTTTTTTTAAATAATAAATATTTATATTTGTGTATTTAAGATAGTGACTGATTATTCTGGTATATTTTTACATTTACATTTTTAGATATCAGGTGAGTGATTTGCATTGTGAGTATTAAAATTTGTAAATTGATCCATGCATAAATGTTTTCAAGATTGGATTTTGTGAACTAGTATTTGTGAAAATTTATTTATTTTGGATAAAAAAATTTTATATTTTATGCTATTGAACATAGGAAAAATTATTTAAACACTTGTGTTCAATTTGAAATTTATGGGATCGTGATGAATATTTGTTTGTGGTTATTAAAATTGAAATAAAAGTTCAGGGGACATACTTCTTACGTGGTGTAACTCTGGCAACTTGGGAACAAGCCCATGAAAATCATGGTGATCCTATTTCTCAACGATTGTAGGAACAAACCCGTGAAAAGCATAATGACCTCAATTGGATCGACTTAGGGAATAACCCAAGAGCCAGACTGAGTGACTTTAAGTGCGATGTTGGATCTAACGGGCACAGTCCATGAGAAATCATTTGGCATTCATTATATTTAATTTCCATATAATAATCTATGGATTAATGTTTATCATCACTGTTGTGATTGATGTGTGATTTATAGACGTTACTGCGCTTCGACGTGTAGATTTTGAAATAACTATTATTTATGCATGGGCATTATTTATTTGAATATTTCTTTTAGTTAAATTATTTATTTAAAAATTTATTATTTTCAAATTGATATTATTATTTTTGGCTTGGCAATTAGTTCACTGGACTTTTAGTTCACCCCTCATTTTTAACATTTTTCAAGTGAGATGAAAGGATCGTTATAGTCAGAAATTCTTGATTAATTGGGACCATAACATCATGAGTACCTCCTATAGGAATATTTAATTATTTACTCTAGGTTTGAGAATTTAGGTATTATTGAGTTTTATAAATTTTGAAGCTATTGTTGTTAAGGACTAGTTGATTGATTTTATTTGGAATATCATATTTAACTCAATTATTTAGGATTTTATTTTGTTACTACCATAATATTAGTAGTTTGGGTTTGTGAAAACTTGCGTGTGTCATGTGCCAAGGCATTGTGGTTCATAGCCGGTCTCATCCATAATTTGAGGTGCGACATTGGCACCTCTAGTACTTAAAATGACCTATTTGTTTCTCCTGGGCTAAAACAAGCAAAAAACTGCCAACTACCAAGCCTTCCTCCTCTTTCCTACCCTATCTTCCTGGGTTAGAAGTGTCCCAAATACCTTTCTTGAAAGTCTCAAGAAGTAAGAATCATCAGAAGTAACAACTTTTCTTACTTTTGATGAGAGTCTACCTCACCTAGTTCAAAAGGAATTGAGATTTCCAACTCATCAAATTTTTTTTCTAAAACCGCTCAATAATCACTTTCCACACTTGGCAGTTCAACAAGAAAAACCATGGCACTTTCTTAGCAGGTATCCCACATCGCATCCAATAATAGAGGCCAAGAAGTGAATATTTGGCACCTCTCCCACCAGAATAATCTCTCATTTCTCCAAATTCACTTTTACACTAGACATAGCCTCAAAACATAGCATCATGCAACAAAGGTAACCTAGCTAAGAAAATATTCTCCCGCACAAGACGAGTGACATTTGCACTAAGGTGCAAAGTTCCTTTCAACCAACCTCGAAGCCTTTCAAGAAGCCTCTATTCCCTCCTCTCCCTATCATCCTACTGAAGACCTCTGTCATCAGAATAATCAAGAGATGAGATACGGAATCTCCTTTCCTTAAACCTATCAGTCTTAAAAAAACTTCCACCTGTCCCGTATACAAGACTAAGAGTGAGACCATTGAGATGCACCACCAGATCTAGTTCTCCACCTATCTACAAACGTATCATATCTAACAAAACAACAGGAAGCTACAATTGGCATGGTCATTAGCCTCTTTATGTCCAAACTAAAAATTACCCCATGTTCTCTAATCCTCAGCCTTGAATCTACTATCTAATTACCCACCAAAAATGCATCCAAAATTTTCCTCCTCCCCTAAATGCATTTTGGGTTGATATTAGAATTCCTAACACCTCCTTCGACTGGATAGTGAAAACTTTAGCCAGCAATTTCCACAAATCCCCAACAAGCTAATTGGTTTGAAATTGCTAACATCATTAGGTCCACCCTTCTTTGGGACCAAGACCCCCCCCCCAAAAAAAAAATTGCATTAAGTATTTCCTCAAATTCTCTGAACTCATTAAACTCATCCAACTTTCCTATAACATGACTAATATCTTCCCTGACTACACTCCAACAATGAGTAAAGAAAACGAAGGCCATAGTGTTTGGCTAGGGCTTCATTACCATTCAAGGACTTCCACACCTCCTCTTCTAAAAGACCTTTCTCTAATGTCCACTGGAATGGATCCAAATTCCATGTCATCCATCCTCACATGCTACTCTTGGTGGTTAGAATACAACTTGTAAAAGTCAGCACCATCAACAATCTCCAGATTCCTATCAACATTACGTTACGATCCCATTAATTTAAGTATGGGCTACATTTGTCCCACATTCATAATATGGGATGATAGTGTGATGCTTATATACCATGGGATCACTCCTATTAACAACTAGCTTTTAGGGGTGAGTTTTCATAAGGTATATAACAAGTGGTATTATGGCTTACACCATGCCACTCATCCATTGTGGCACAGGAGGTGATGTCGACATCGTAGTATTCATCCAGGACTATAGTGCCAAGCCTGCTTGCCAGGGCGCAGGGTTGTAGAGCATAATGGAATATTACAATCCCATTTGCATTTATAGGATGGGTTGCAATTGCCCCACATTAGTAGTATGGAATGCTGGTGTGGTGCTTATATACCTTGGGCTTTCTCCTCTTAATAGCTAGCTTTTAGGGGTGAGTTCTCCTAAGCTGTATAACAAATTCTCTCCCGAATCTTCATTTTCCAAATCAAGTGGTTGTGTTTGTGAGCATTTATCATCTGATGAATAAGAAACCATTTACATCCCCTTCTTTCGGCCATGACACCCTAGTCTTTTGGTGCCAACCTGTCTCCATCTAAACAATCTTACTAAGCTACTCTACAAGTTAGGCTTTCGCCATATGCATTCAGCCAAGGACAAGAAAGCTCCAATGCATTCACAAAGAAAAGGTATTCCCTAACCCACGCACCATGTGAATACATTGTTCCAAATGACAATTCAACTTAATTTTCACAAAATCCATCATTCCTAACAACATATTCATCGAATTTTTTATTATTCTTTTCCTGTGAATACATCATTTTAAATGACGTATTTGACTAATTCCAAACCCAAGCTCCTGCGGTTTAAGTACTCACACTCGCTCTCCCAGTTGGGTCTCTCTCTGAGTTAATACTCGAGTTCTTCAACCGTTTCCAATTTTTCTAGATTTCGGTTCTTAAACTATAGCATTCACCACTCTCTTTTATCTCTTCTTGAGTTTTTGTTTCTTTTTAGTAAGGGATCATACTGGCTTAACTGATGAGTGACTGACTTTCTTTATGTTTCATGCTTGGTGATGATTTAGTCCTAAAATAGGGGTATAAATGATGCTCTTGCACACCCTTATATATATAAACAAGAATCTGTACATTTATATATATATTTACATTGCAATTATTTCAGGTTATCGTGATTGAAGAGAGAGAAGTGAAGATTGAAGTTGATGGTAGGTATGTGGTCCAGTGTTGAATTCATGGGGTTTGTTTATGGGATTAAAATCATGGTCATTTTGGTTTGGGTTCCTAGTGATGGTTGTCATTGGGAGTGGGTAATATAATGAGCAATTCATCTATCAAGATACTACAGCCGAAGGTAGAGAGGTTGTTTAAAGGAGATGGGTGGTTCTTGATTTTGATGGTGGATGATTTGCTGGCAGATCATTATGCTGGTAGCTAGTTTTGTTAAATTACCAATTATCCCAAAAGCTTAAACTATTAAGAAATGAATCCAACAATAAATATCAAGTTATTTCAGCACTCCCTCTCACGTGTAACCTCGAATTTGCACGTGGAGCAGAGACAAGCAAACCAAATCAAACAAGATGTACCAACACAAGCAAATTGCACATCAATAAATGGGGAACAACAAAATTCGAACGCAAGACCTCTAGGAATCAGACCTTGATACCATGTTAAAATTGTTCCATAGATTAAAGAAACAAAATCAAAGAAGAAGAAGGTTTGAATATAACCATTACTATTAATTACAAAGAGAAAAGACCTAAAAAAGAAAAAGAAATACTGAGCCCTTTATAGTAGGGCAACTACAAAATTGATATTTTACTAAACTACCCTTAATGCTAATAGGGCTAAACTATGCATTGTTCCATAGATTAGGAAATAAAACCAAAGAAGAAGAAGTTTTGAATAAAACCATTGTCAATAATTACACAGAGAAAAGACCTAAAAAAGAAAAAGAAATACTGAGCCCTTTATAGTATGGCAACTACAAAATTGATATTTTACTAAAGTACCCTTAATGCTAATAGAGCTAAACTATGCTAATTATGCTAATACCCCCACTCAAACTCATGATGAGGTAGGAGAAAACATTAAGAGTTTGCTATGAAGAAACTGAAATCGTTGAACCATGTGAGACTTCATGAAGAAATTTGCTAGCTGCGTAGTAGGAGGAAGATAAAGGAGAGAAATAGTGCCAATTTGATGGTGATGACGCACAAAATGATAGTTAATCTCAATATGTTTTGCGCGCTCATGAAAGACAGAGTTGTATGCTATTTGAATAGCACTCGTGTTATCACAATACATCGGGCTAGAGTCAGAAAGAGAAACATCAAGATCCTTGAGTAACTAGCGCAACAAAATAATCTTAGTAATGGTGTTGGGCGCTGTAGCACGATATTTAGTTTCAGTAGAAGAGCGTGCAACGGTAGTTTGCTTTTTACTTTTCCAAGAGATAAGAGAATCACTAAGAAACAGACAAAAGCTAGTTGTAGATTTTCGATCTATAGAATTACCAGCCCAATCAGCATCTGAAAAAACTCGTAAGGCAAGAGGGAAATAAGAAGAAAATAACAAACTTTTACGCGCAGTCCCCCTAAGATAGTGAACAATGCTAAGTACTGCTGCCCAATGCACAATGATCGACAAAAAAATAAATTGGCTAACAATGTGAACAACATAGGAGATATCCGGACAAGTCAGAGTAAGATACACAAGCCTCCCAACAATAGTGCGACAAAAGGTGGGATCGGGTAAAGAAGAACCATCAGGAGATGAATATCAAGCATTAAGCTCCAATGGTGGGTCAAAAATCCAAGAATCTGATAACCGAGCCCTCATGATAATATTAGAAACATACTTGGATTGTGAGAGGAGATAACCCTTAGCGGAAAAAGCAACTTCAATAACCAAGAAATAGTGCAAAGGACCGAAATCTTTTTTTTTTTTTTTTGGTAATTAAGTATGATTTGGATTGATGGGAGAATAAAATTTACATCTTCTTGGGGACATACCCCCGTGTTACATCATCAAACAAGAAAGATCTAACCATTACAAAAGTCTAATCCTTCATTTGGCATATTGCTAAATTGGACAACTGATAAGAGCCTTCTAGTTCCTTCCAATGTGTCTCCCTTTTGCACTTGTTTGAGCCTGTGCTTGCTTGAGCTTTAATTTTTTCTTCCTTTGGCTTTTAGAGATTTGAAGTTCCCAATCATCAACAGCCTTATCATTTGAGGAAGAAGGGGTCTCCACAACATTTTCATTCTCTAAGTCTCCAAGTAAGGGAGTGAAATCCTCAATTTTTTATTGTGGGTCTTGAATTGCCAAAACCGAATCCTTTTCTTCTTGCTTGATGAGACATTGAAATTTGTTGCTTGTTCCAATAATCGACTCAACATTCTCCTCAATGGGTTTGGAAATAGTCAAAGGAGGAATAGACAAAGACCTTCCATCACTTGGCACGGCAAGATATCCAGATTTGTTACTCAATGCAACTTCCTTTGGGCATTAGGCCACTTCTCTAGGAATCCAATTTTCTTTGCTAGCATTCACGATAACTTCTTTAGCTGGATTCTCAATTGAATTAATCATATGATTAGGAACTAGCTTGCTCTCCTCCTCTGTTGTTTTCTTTTTTTCTTCAACTGCCTTGTTAACTTGCCTCCATTCCTTCTTCATGGACATGGGACATTGTGTTGATTTATGACCAATTTGTTTACAAGCCTCACAAACGGTTGGAAGCCACTCATATTCTACCTCTTGTTGAAATGAGCTGCCATCATAATCTTGGATCTCTATAGTATGCGGGTGGGAAGAATGGACATCAATTTCAACACACATCCTTGCAAAAGCCAGTCTTTCCCTCGTGGCAGTCATTCGGTCAGTGAATAAAGGATGGCCAATCTGGCTTGCTATCTTGCTTAGTGTTTTGGAAGACCACAAGTGAAGCTTAAGATGAGGAAGTTTCACCCAAACTGGTATCTTGTCTGGACATGTTCTATCATAGGTTTGGGAAGATGACCATGGCTTCAAGACTAATAGTTCGTCAAAATAACTCCAATGCCCCATTTCAAGAACCTTTTGTTTTGATTCTTCATCGTGAAAATCATACACAAAAATACCTGGTTTAAGGATGAAAAGGTCAATATGGCCGAATGCTCTCCACCTCTTCTCCACAAATTGCTTCATGAGTTTGTATGGAGGCTTAGCTCCAATTACATGTCCGACCAAAGCACTACTCCATCTATCTAGTTCTTTTGAGACTTCAAGGACCGAAATCTTTCATTTCAAAATTGTCCTACAACTGAGTTTGGAACCCTAGCTAGTGGAAACAAAGGTGCTTACAGTCGTGGGAGCTTCACTTCACAATAGTCAGCTTCGTCGGATTGGGTTTTGAGGGTTCTTGGTTTTTACAATAGCCAAATTCGAAGGTGTTTTGGGTTCGATTCCAATTGGGCCCATTTTCTTTTTCTAGTTTGATTTGTAGCTATTGTTTTTTATTTATCAAAGAAGTAAAGAGATAATGAGTGTAAGTGCACACGTGCGCGCCCGCGTGTGTGAGTGAGAGAGAGAGATATATATATATTAGTGTGCGGGTTAGCACAACAAAATAAAGCTCTATCAATTATATTAAAGATCCAAAGGTAAAATAGTCACCTTAATATCTACCATTTTCACTATTAAAAGACAAACTCCAAGGTGGCAACTTGTAGTTTTCAATAAATCAGGGTGAGGGATTTTTGGGTTCAATACCTCAAGGGAGGTCCCAGTAATTTACCCAAAATTATTTTTCCATTCTATAAATTGGAAAAGACATGTGACAAAGTCCTAATATCTATTTTAGATAGCTCCATTCATAAACAAATTGGATAATTAGAGTTTTTAAAAATTGATAACCATAAAATCTAGAAGGGAGGAATCAACTTGTACAAACCCATATTGCTTAAGTTTATTATTGAATTCCATTTTTTTTTTGCTTCAATTTGTAATGTATTTCATATTACCTCCCCCCCCCCAAAAAAAAAAGTAATACAATTCATGTGTATCTAAATAATGGACAGTCATATCCCGTAAAGTGTCGAGAGTGTCCTAGTTTAATTAAAAAAAAACTAATAATCAATATAACAAGTATGGCAAGTGTTCATGTGTTTCAGGACCATGGTTTTAAATCAAAGAAAAAGTTACAGTGATGCAAACTCGAAATGTAACAGATGTTATGTAATATAGGCAGAATTCGGAGGCATGAATTTTTTTTTGTTTTGAATTCACACCTTATTTCAAAATGGACAATTTTTTATGTTTTACCAATTAAGATATATAAATTATTGGTGTTATTTAATGGTTTTTAACCAATCAATAATGTCATATGTACATATAAATATTATATATTTTCCTTTTTTTTCTAAGCCACTTACATGAGAAATAAGTTCAAAAATGTTAACACCTTCTTTTAGTTTATGGATTTTGTATTTTCTATTTCATTTTTTTTTTCAATCTATTATCAATAATTATGCAATAATAAACATAAAAATAAATGTATAATTACTAAAATAAACAAATATATAAATAAAAACACAAGGTCCCATTTATTCTAATGCATACTTGGGTTGGATGGCAAGCACCATCCAATAGCTTAAGCTTTTGGGTTGGATGGCAAGCACGCAATCCGTGACAATGTTCCAATATTATTGGAAAGATAAGCTTACTTGATATTAATATTACCAAATTAGATTGTGTCAATCAAGGAATAAAATATCATTTCTTTTCAACAAAATGGTTGAAAAGTATCAAGCTCCTAGGAGACCAAATCCAAACACTAGTGCAACAATAAGTTTAATGTTTCCATTGAAATATAGTAAAGCACACCAAAATACAACATAATATAGCAAAATAATAGGCTGTTTTAATCAATACATTTTTACACTTCTATACATTTAGACAGATTGCAATTTATGATTATAAAAATTTCTACTTATTTTCATATTTTTTTGTGCCTCTTTCAAAACGTTTCCAAAATGTTTCAGAAATATTTCTGTTTCTGTGCTAACTGAAACAAAATTTTGATCTTTGATGTCAATAATCCATAAGCATGTTCGCTCATGGAAACATATGCTTCAGAATTTTTACTCATTTCAAAATACATCAAGCTGGTCTGGCAGTTAGCTCCATGAAAGAAACTTTGGATAGTACACAGAGTATTTTTTAACATAGAGTGAAAAATCAACGAGTAATTCACTCTGCATATGTAGTAAGTTACACCAATCCAACATACGATTACCCTTCTTTTGAAAGGTAACATAGAAATACACTCCCAAGAGATTTAGAACCTGAGTTTATCCTTGATTATAGAAAAAGAAAGGTGACAGCAATTTTTAAAAAGACGAATCCTGTAAATATGACTGCAAACAACTCCAGATATTCTAACCCTTTGAATATGAAACAAACATATCCTGGAAACAAGTATGAAGAAGGGTATTTCTCTTTATGGAATAAGAAACAATGTTATATTTTCGTAAACAGTGGTTCCAGATCCTAAGCAAAAAACGAAAAAAAAAAAAAAAGCGGGGCGGAGGATCCGGAACCACTATCATTGGTGTTCTTTATGACAACAAATTCCTTGTACACCTATCATTGGTGTTCTTTATGTGCAGAAAATCCTTTCCATTCTTTATTGTGTTAACAGTTTTGGAAATGGCCTGCAGGTATTTGCCCAAGATATTCAACAGGTTTACTTCTGCTGAAGGATTCCTGTTCCTTCGGGACAATACAATTCTTAATTACTGGAATTTGTTGCAAGCAGACGAAGCAAAGCTCTGAATCACCGATAAGGTAATCTAGTCTTTGAGCACATTATGTTAATAATCCAAATCCCTCTCCCTCTCTCTCTCTCTCTAAACTAAAGTTTG
The DNA here is from genome assembly GCA_019916065.1 of Vitellaria paradoxa. Lineage (NCBI taxonomy): Eukaryota > Viridiplantae > Streptophyta > Magnoliopsida > Ericales > Sapotaceae > Vitellaria > Vitellaria paradoxa. Next base: position 221,877 of record JAINTL010000033.1, on the reverse strand, counting down.
TGTTTTACAGGTAACAAAGTCTTGGACTAATGTGTCAATTACTGGGAATGACTCGTGGGTTCGGAGACAAGCAGATATGGTGAAGAAAGTGGTGAGCAAAATGCCAGTCCACCTACAGGTCAACTACAAGGAAAGCAGCCCGAGTGAGCAGAGCCTCACCATTTGCGGTTCTGAGGTGTTCTACATTCCTCGTCATTTCTTGGCCGACTTTACCGATCTCGTGGGTATAGTGGGCCAACTCGAAATCCACCACAAGGTTGTGTTGCCCATGTTCTTCATAGCCATGGATTCACCGCAAAATTTCGACTCCGTGCTTAGCACGATGATTTACAATACAGAAGCAAAATCAAGAAACTCTTCAGGCTGCTTGTATTCAGCTCCAGCACCAGCTGTGCACCCCTGGATTATTGCCAGTGAGCCAGAGTTCATAAAATTAATTAGAGTGATGGCAGCAGGGGACCTTCTTCTAATGGAGATGGTTTAGAGACAAAAAAGGCTATTGATGCACAAAAAGCTGTTGGAGAAAAGAAACATGTACCAGTCTAAAATCTGATCTTATTATTAGTCTTTTGTTTTTTTTATCTTTTTGTCTCCAATGGGGTACATGGACTTCATTTTTTAGTTTTATTTTTTTTTATTTTTTTTATTTTTTCCTGTTTGTCTTTTTATGTCTGTACACTCTTGCACAAGTTGTTCATCTAATTGTGTACATCTTGTTGGTACATTTGCATTCATCTTTAATAAAACGTTAGAAGAAAAAGCAAATCCTCTGCAAAGCCATAGCACAGTATTTGCTCCTTTCATGCTTTAGGCAAAGCCTGTAAGAGCATCCCAGACACGCTTTATCACAAGCAATTGGATAAAGTAGTAAGTTTAATAGAAAATTCACTGCTACAGGAGCCCTGCCTTGTATTTTCAACCCTTATCCTGTCATATTTGTGTTTTTAACCTTTGAATGTTTACGAAAGTTAAAATATAAAGTTGTATTTCAATTTTAAAATCTCTCATTCTAAATATTGTCATTGACACTCTAAATTTGGAGTAGCAGTTGTACCTATTGTGTATTATTAAATTTTTTTTTTTTTTTTTTATTTCTCTTCCCTTCTCTCCTTCCGTGAGCCTTGTAAAACAGAAATGCTTGACTTCTTCTATTAATAAAAATATAAAAACCTTTATCAACCTCGTAGAGCCGTAATGTTTGATTTTTTTTTTTTTTTTTTTGGTATTATGGAGAGAATAACTTAAAGAATTTGATGTGGAGTAATATTAAAAAGAAAATTCATAAAATAGAGAAATGATTTTCTATTATAATTCAAATAATTAATTTATTAAGAAAAATTTAGTACCATTTAGTAACGTTTATCAAAATTGTAGAGCATATGGCATTTACTTAATAGCTATTTAGTAGAATTGATGCCAGCATAAATGCTCTATTATTTAAGTTGATCTTCTCTATTTGAATTAACTTTCACATAACCACATCACATTCAAATTTTGGCATAAATGCTCCATTATTTAAATTGATATTCTCCCTAAATAAACTCTCGATATTCACCTTGAATTAACCTTCGCACTAAAAGGCTAGTCAGCTTGCCAACTTTGATCATTTATATTTAAAATACATAAAATGTATTTTGCTACAATGTGACAATCACAACACAATACACATCCTCTCTCTCTCTTTCTCTCTCAATTTCTCTAATCTTTGTATCTGCATGAGTCTCATCAAATATTCAATCTTAAGCCCCAAATTTCCGAAGTCTTGCCCTCAAAGTGAATTTCACACTTCCAAACCATCACTAATTAAACTCCAAATAATATCAAGATCTTAATAAGTAATTCGTAGTTTGAAAAGTATTCTTCATAGAATGAAGCACAACCCAATAATATTTCTCTAGTAATATTGTTCCGATAGTTAAATCTCCCCAAATAATTTAGATTGCCTAGTCAAGCAATTGGGAAGCAAGGATTTAATTCCCTTCAAATGTTCACTTGAATCCAGCAAAAAACCAATTCTACAATTATTTAGTGGCATCTATCAAATGTTCAAATGGCCCCTTTAAATAGTCATTAAGCACAGCATACAATACAACACAACTATTTTGAACTAATATTGTCTGACAGCACACATTTGCAACTGTTAGAACGAAACTTACATGATGATACTCGCAAGATTTGCAAGCCAAAGCTAGATGGAGCTTCAGTACAAGAAAGGTTGTGCATAAGGGATAACATACAACATACATATACATACATATAGATATGTAAACTAATATCGCAATTTTCCTGGAAATACCATGATTCAAAGACTGAATAAGTTCTTCTCCTTCAAGCTTTCAACGGTGTCTTTAATACTAACCTCTAAAGGAATGAAGTTGATTCACAAACTTTTGGCTTTATCCTTGGAAACCTGGAAGGTTGGCATGAAAGCCTTCTCATCTGTGCATCTGTCAAATCCATAATCACTTAGTAAACTGCATGGTGCAACGGGACTATTTTTTTTTTAATTTTTTTGTGGGGTTGGTATCATTTATTGCAGTTTCTTAATATTTCAATCGAAAAGTAGCAACAGTTGAAAAAAATTATTCAAAGTATGACAACACTCAAAAAAGGAAAAGCTAAGTTCCTAATTTCTTGAATTTGACAATGGAAATGATTGACCCATCTACTCAATTGGCAGGTGTTGGATCATTCACTTATATATAAATTTTAAGATTGGTCAACAAGCTAATAAATGGAAATTGTGTTTTTTTTTTTTTTGGGAGGGCCGGGGGGAGGAGAGGCGCATTGGGGGGTTATTATTTTTTGCAGTTTCTTAATATTTCAATCGAAAAGAAGCAACAAATAAAAATAATTATTTGAAGTACTACATCACTCAAAAAAGGAAAAGCTAAGGTCCTAAAGTTCTTGAATTTGACCATGGAAAATGCTTGACGAATCTACTCAATTGGCAGGTGATGGAACATTCACTTTTATATATAAATTTTAGAAAGTATGAAAGCTTGATATTGTCTGTTTACAGAAGACCAAATTGGAGATGATCGACGAGCACAGTGTCAGACCTTTAGGGGTCAAGGGGTGGGTGAAATGGCTGCACCTTACAACAATGGGGACCTTGGGGTATTTTGTTAATGTGGTATTGTAGGGATATAACCCTCTTGGGAGAAGAGATAGGGTGCTTCTTCGTGTTTGGTGCATTCCGTTGTTAGGAAGTGTGAGATGGACCTTCATAAGAGTGTATGGCCCAGGGGAGGAGGGGAAGCAGAGGAGTTTCTAAGAGGAATTATCTAACATTGCTTTTAGGTGAGAGGGGCCATGGTGCATTGGGGGAGATTTCAACTGTATCAAATTTGTTCATGAAAGAAGTGGCTGCGTCGGAGTTTTTGCCTTGATGATAAGGTTCTTGGATTTTCTTAATGAGCATGGTTTGGTGGATATGCCTCTAATAGGTGGAAAATTTATGTGGTCCAATGCTGGAAGCAGGTCAATTATTGATGGGTTCTTTGTGATGGCTGATTTAAGGGAGCCCTTTCCAAGAACTTTGCAGTCATTACTTGATAGAGTCACTTCAAACGACTTTCCCTTATTACTGAATTGTGGGGGGATGTTTAGTGGGAGATCCCCATTCAAGTTTGAGAACATGTGGCTTCAGGAGGAAGGTTTCGATGAATTAATATAAGGGTGGTGGAGCAGTTATGAAGTAGGCAACCCTAGCTATGTTATAACTAAAAAACCCTGTCAATTATTATGTAGACTTCTGAAAACAATACACATTTTATTCTCCTTCTCCATTAGAAAAGCCTAAATTCCTTTCTAGATATTTCAATATTAAGAACTAGCATTCTTGATTTGAAAAACCTTTTCCAGTAGACCATTCTAGTTGGAATTGCATCGATACGCTTTTGAGGTCTGAGATTTTCTGCGCTTTAGGATTGAAAATGTTCTGAAACTTCAATAATTGAATTCGAAAGCATGTTTTAAGGATATATTTCTCAAACCCCATATGTTTTGAATTTAATTTACGAACAAAACAGATATCGAACCTTGAAAACAAAAATTAAAATTTTTTAACTTCCACTACTCAATTAGATTGCATTTTTTATAATGTCCTCTTTCACCCCACTTGCAACCCTACTTGCATGGTGGAGAGCAGGCCGGTTCAAGCACTAAGTAACTTAGGCAATCGCCTAAGACCCCATCCAATAAGAAGGCCCTAAATTAAAATATATATATATATTTAATTATTTTAAATTTATCCTCTACCTACCATGCTTATCTTAATCTCAAATAGTTTTGAAATTTATCTTAAGGAAGGTCCCAAGTTAAAATATATATATATAGCTATATATATTTAATTATTTTAAATTTATCCTCTAATTACAATGCACATCTTAATCTCAAAGCCTTGGAATTTATAATTTATGGAAAGAAAGAACTAAATTTATATATATATATATATACATTTAATTATTTTAAATATAACCTCTACTTAATTTCAATACTCATTTTAATCTCAAATAGTTTTGTAACAAATTTAAAAAATATATACATAGATAAATTTAATTATTTTAATTTTATCATTTCCTTAACTTCAAATCTCAAATAGTTTTGGAACTTATCTCAATTTATAGAAACAATATCTTAAGAGCTATATGGTCCAAGGCTGGTTGGACCTTAAACTACACGTCAAAAAATTTTTAGGCTTAATTTATTTATTTTGTCTTAGGCCCCAAATAGTTTGATATGGCCTTAGTGAAGAGGTGCGCAGAGTATGAGAAGTTCACCAAAAAAAAAAAAAAAAAAATGAAAAGAGAAAGAGGGAGAGTTCTCCCAAATCTAGCTTTAATGCATACTCAAAGCACACTAAAAATCAATTGGCAAGAAGTGGAGAAACTAATGAAGGTTTGGGAATTGGGAGGCCCTATATTATGGATGTGGGATAAATCCCAACAAAACTCACCCCAAATCAACTGCCATGTACAAGAAAGGGCTAGCCTCCAAATCTTCCCCTTTGTTTTCAAAAGGCAACCTCCTAGCCAACTCCCAACACTTGGTCACCCTTAATTAACCGCGCAAAAAATAATAATAATAAATAAATAAATAAATAAGAATTAAAAAAAAAACAATTAGTTCTATTGAATCAGTTTTTGAACATCCTTTATACTGGGGTCTTTAGACCTCTCCTAAGATAGTCATACTTGGTGAACAACCACGCTATTAACCCCCTCAAATTCCCCATTTATGAACATCCAGCATACATAGAAAGTTCCAATCCCAATTATATTGAGCCCTCAGATTTAGATATTGTTTCCATACAATATAAAGATCAAAATGCTAGAATTTCAATGTAAGTGAAGAACAGAATACTGACCGAGGTTGCGGATAGTGGTATTGACGGTATAACCATGCTCAAGCAACAGGTTCACCAGCCACGATGATACATAGCCCGACGCCCCGCTCACACACACCACCTTTCCTGCTCCACTCATTCTCTCTCTCTCTCTCTCTCTCTCTCTCTCTCTCTCTCTGTGACGCTAATGGCGGACATGCAACAAAGTCTTACAGAGTCGTTTATTGGAGCGTTGCGTGGTGTGGGTACATGTAAAGTGGGATTTTTTTTTGTTTTACGTTTATTTAATTAAAATATTTGGTATCTATTGTCGATTTAAAAGTATTTGAGAGAGTGCGGTTAATGAAAACGGAGTTTAAAAAAGCGTTTTCATATTACACTCAACCCGGAATCGAATTTTTTTCACCCTTCTGAAAACGCTATATGAAAGGGCGCTTTCTGAAAACGCTCAATGAAAGAGCGTTTTCTACGTTACCTTAAAACCCAGTTCCCCCTCATTCGAACCCGTCTGTCTTTCCTTCTCTCTGTCGTGCGCTCAGGCCGAGCTCTGCTCTCTCTCTCGCCCAAGGCTGAAGAAGCAACCCTCCTCTCTCTCAACCAGCCTCTCGTTCGTCCGTGAGCTCTCACCGCCGGCGACCTCTACCTACCGAGCTCCACCCACAAACTCAGGTAAGTTTTTGTTTTTTTTTTTGGATGCTGCGGCAGCCTTTGTGGCTGCAATTGATTTGTTACATTTTTTATTTTGATTGATCATTTTAATTCAATATATTGATTGTGGTGGCTGTGATTGATTGTGTTGGATGAATGTGCTGGTTTGTTGTGTTTGGTAGCCGAGAAAGTGTAGGATTTTTTTGTGTTGATTTGGTTTGTTGTGTTTGGATGAATGTGCTGGTAGCCGAGAAATGGGTCGGGAAAGGTAGTTTAGAATTATTTTTTTTGAATATTTTTCAATTAAAGTAAAAATAGAATCTGAATATTTGATTTGTTTTGCTTTTATAGTTGTGGTTGACAGATATATGTAGGTATATGCACTTGCTTTCCGGTTAATTGGCTGTTTGTAATATATATATGTACACTATTCATAATACCTATTTGCAACACTCAAAATGAAATTAATCTTAAGTGAATGTTTAGAGCATCGAAAAATAACGAAAAATATAATTACTAAATTTATATTTTTCAGAGATAAATAGTGTTGTTTGTTGTCTTTGCATTGGCTTTTCGAATAGAAAATTCGTTCAAAGATTTGTTTTTTGGGCCATTTAAACAGTTTTATGTTAGAGTTTTTTGAAATCATTAAAAATTTTTTAGATTTATAGAAAAAGTTAATGAGATTTGCAAAAGTGTTAACGAGGTTTGTAAAAAAATTATTGAGATTTGTAAAGATTTGTTAAAATATGTAAATATATATAAATTTATAAAAATTTCATAAAATACGAGAAGGGTAAAATATGTTAAAGCGTTTTAGAGATTTTCAAAAAATTTTTCTAATTTTCAGCACACCAAATTCACCCTAAGTTTTTATTTAGTTAAAACTTTGGATAGAAAAATCAAATTAAAAAAATTATGATAATTCATGAGTTCTAACTTTTTTTCAAAATTCAAGACTCTAGCAGTTACTGCATGTGTTTTAATATATATATATATATATATCTTTTTAATTAAATTTTGATAAGTACTATAAAAATTATCACAAATTATGGTACTTTAATTTGAAATGTTTAACTTTTTAGAAACTATAATTGTGCGAAATTTAAGTTAGAATTATATATTTTTATATTTTTAATTTACTCAAATAAAATCATGCATTTAGAATTATATAAACACTAATATCCAAACAAATATATATCATATAATATATTAATATATACTAAATATGTATTATGTAACTTATCTTAATAATAAATTCAGTCAGTTAATTAACTGAATCGACGGTTAATGTCTATTAAAAAACTGAAACCAAACCGAAACCGAAAACTGAAAATAAAAAAAAAAAAAAATCGAAACTGAAACAGTTGGTAATTGAAGGATAGCTTTGTTTATTCATGCATTGGGCTAAGGCTCTCTCTTTATAAGTTCTAGATGAAACTTATCCTCCTTTTGGCTGAAAGCTTAAGATTGAATTATCAATAATTGAGATTACTTGAGCATGGCTCGTATATGTGATAAACTAATCCTATTGTTTTGTTGGTAATTGAAGGTATCATGGCTGAAGAATATGTGTCACTTTTTTGTTATTGGGGGGGAAGTATTGTATCAACGTCAGAAGGATTATCATATGATCGTGACTACGAGCGATGCATTCGGGTGCTTCCGAGTGTAAGCTACGAGGAGTTAGTCACGAAGTTGTGCTCCGTGTTAGGTGTGCAACAAGGCCGGGTTAACATTAAAATCATATGTCCTTACCCGTATCCGTTTGGAGGTACCGTTCGCACGCAGGGGCTTAGATTAGATGACGATGACTCAATTCGGACTTTATTGGAAGGAATCAAGAAGTTGAACTGGTCTCACACTGACTTGTACATACAGTATGAAATGATATCAGTTGAGCAGCCTATACGTGCACCATTGATCCCTGAGACAGATCTAGCTCCCGTGGCTAGCTCAAGAGGAGAACATAACATTTCAAGTGAGGAGCTTTCTAACCACGTGCCTGTAGATGTTGCTCAGTGGGATGCAGTTAGAGAGCTAGCTGATCACCAGCATCGAATGGAATACAATCAATCAGCTGAGTCGCCATGCATGGAGGAAATGATGGCGGATCCTGAAGATGACGAAGAAGTTGGGATGGATTTTGATGACAGTGTGGATTTTGAGGTGGGCTTCACTGTATCCCAGCCAGCGGTGGAGGTGGTAGAACCCGAGTTTCATCAACCTGATTCACAAACGTTTACAACATTGCCTGAAGTTATCACTGCCTGCTCCACATCAGGGTTTACTTGCAAACAATGGGATCCCACGTGTCAGGAACCTCGCACTGGTGTTCTATTCAATGAGAAAATTGATCTGGTGAATGCTGTGAAGACGTACTCACTGAGGACCAACACATAGTACCAGACGGTTGAGTCTGATAGACGGAGATGGATGATCAAGTGCAAGATGTTTGGAGGAACATCGTGTAATTGGCGACTGCGTGCAACTAAGTTAAAGAAACATGGACAGTGGCAGATAACTGTTTACGTTGGGCCACATACCTGTGTTTATGCCAGGATGAATCAGGATCACTCGCAGTTGGATGCCCAATTTGTTGCGTCTCACATTGAGGAGATGGTCAAGAAAGATCCTTCAATATCTCCCGGCATGATATCTGTGATAGTTAGCAAACAATATCAGTATCACATTTTGTACAATAAGGCGTGGGCTGCAAAACAGAAGGCAATTGCTAATATTTTTGGCAATTGGGAAGAATCGTACCGTAAATTGCCAATCTTCCTGCACGCAGTCCAAACATTCAACCCTAGTACCGTTGTTAACTACTTGTACCACCCATCAGGTACTCCGGGTACTGCAATCTTGCGGCACGTATTCTGGGCTTTCAAACCAGCTATTGAAGGGTTCAAATTCTGTAGACCTGTCGTGAGCGTTGATGGCACGCACTTATACGGGAAATACAAAGGTAAGCTTCTGATAGCAATGGGAGTTGATGCAAACCTGCAAATTTTCCCACTTGCCTTTGCTGTGGTGGATGAGGAGTCATTTGACAGTTGGTTTTGGTTTCTCCACAACTTGAGGGTTCATGTAGTGCCAAACAGACCAGGCTTATGCCTTATTTCAGATCGGCATCCTGGCTTGGCATCTGCAATTAATACACCTACTTCAGGTTGGGCATGGCCTAATGCCACTCATCGATTTTGCATACGCCATGTGGAAGCAAACTTTAAGAAGAACCATGGCGGAGTCCAACTGACTAAGTTGATGTCAAATGCGGCGAAAACCCCTCAACTTCGTAAGTTTGAGGCAATAATGCAAACGATCAGAGAATTAAACCCAGATGCGTGGAAGTACCTCGATGAGATCCTTAGGGAGAAGTGGACTATGTCTCACGATGGGGGCCACAGATATGGAAACAAAACCACCAATATCTTTGAGTGCTTCAACAATGTAATGCGGGGTGCGAGGTCTTTGCCAATTGTAGCTTGCGCTCAGTTTACTTTCTACAAGGTTTTGACATATTTCAGTGATAGGAATGCAGTGGGAGTGGCTTGCCAGGGGATTGGACTTCGACTTTCTCCTAATGTCCAAGAGTTAGTTGAGAAGTTCCAAATCCGTGCTCGCGCACATCGTATTGTACGGTTCAACCAAGTTGACGGTGTGTATGAGATCACCACAGGCCGCCATGTTAGCGGAGGAGGCAATGTCCAAGTTGTGAACCTGAAAGAGGAAACTTGCACATGCGGTAAATGGAATCAGCTTAGGATTCCATGCTCACATGTAATTGCCGTCTGCGAGGAGCGACACTATGATTGGATGGGAATGCTAGTAGAAGAATACTCCATTGATACTTATGTCAACATTTATGCTCCTCGCTTCAAGCCCCTGCATGACCCAAAGTATTGGGAAACACCAAATGCTCCACTTTTTATCCCAAATCAGCGTCTGAAGCGACAAAAAGGTAGGCCAATGTCGACCCGCATCCGGACTGAGATGGACAGAAGTGAAAGCACATCGAAAGTTCGATGTGGAATTTGCCGTCAGGAGGGTCATAACAAGAGGAAGTGCCCAGGCAAACTTCCCGGGTAGCCACGAAAGAACATGTTGTATCGAGAGTGATAATATACTGATGTATTATGTTGGATATTTCAAGGTTATGTAATGACTAAAGTGAACGTAATGTCACTGACACTTTTGCTATTTAAGTGTAATGAAGTTGACATTTGCTTTACTTGCATGTTAGTACAACATTTGTCAAATAATTTGAATGAGAATTTATTTATGTATAAAGCCTATCAAGTTAATATTTACTTTATTTCCATGTTATCATTACATGTGATGTTTTGATGTAATTTATTGTCCTATATACAGGTAGTTGTTCAGTCATTATGGACGCACGCGCAGATTTGCTTTCACCCGGACCTGAGGACCCATCAGTGTTGCACCGTCAGGGGTCGCATAGATCTTCACGGATATGGACTGATGGGGTAAGTTTATAATTTATAATGTAGATGCCACCGATTACTGACCTCTTGTTTAGGTTCTTTACATTGAAGTCATTTTTATGTTATAAAACACATTCTTTAGTAAAACACATTGTTTAGATTAAAGTAATCTCTACTAACGTCTTATTTGTCCTCGTTGCAGGAAGAGGTAGTCCTTAAAGTTAGGAGCAGTAAGCAGTTGATGCGTGACTTCACTCGCATACCTAGAGATGCCAGGGTGGTCGAGTACTTGGTGAGAGCAGGGGTGTATGGATTCTATAGGATGGGTTCCATTCAGTTGTACCACGCCCTCCTCACGGCCCTAGTTGAGCGATGGAGGCCCGAGACACATACATTTCACTTGCGTTGTGGGGAGTGCACAGTCACCCTTGAGGATATCAGTGTTATCACCGGACTTCCAGTTGATGGATTTGCCGTGACTGGCATGGACGAGGAGCACAGTGTGCCAGAGTGGATAGGCATCATACAGAGGTTATTAGGCATTGCCCCTCCTGCAGCTGCTATCCATGGAGCACGCCTACAAATCACTTGGTTGACTCGACATTTTACACGACTACCGGATGGTGCAGATGACGAGGTTGTGCGGCAGCATGCACGGGCCACGTTGTTGTTGTTGATTGGGGGTGGCTTGCTGGCAGACAAGTCTGGGAATATGGTTAAGCTGATGTACTTACCGATGTTGGAGCATCTGAAGCATGTTGGTCGATATAGCTGGGGGTCCGCAACACTTGCGTGGTTGTATCGAGAGATGTGTAGGGCAGCACAGCCAGGGGCTAAGGAGATCTCAGGGCCACTGGTCATATTACAGATTTGGGCATGGGAGCGATTATCCCTTGTACGACCACTGATCCGCCAGCCGGATCCGATTGCAGCACCTATGGATCCTCCGGACCAGGATACACCCATACAGGACGCCGCACCTGCAGAGGGGATAGCAGCTGCTGACCCAGCCCATGCTGCAGACGCACATCACGACCCCCCACCACTACCAGCCGACCCATATGGCTATAGGTATGAATAGTAATCACTTATTATTATGGTTGTTATTTTATCGAACATACGCATTACTGCAACTGATACTATCTTTTCTCACTGTAGGTGGCTGGCTCCACTTACGATGACTAATTCCCGTACTCTCAGATGCTATAGAGATCAGTTGGATATCATGACCGAGGCACAGATGGCGTGGCAACCATATCCAGCTGATCTTCCCATTCCACCACGTGATCGGGCGATTTGGCGGGCTAGAGTGCCCCTTACATGCTATGATGTAGTCGAGATGTATTTTCCAGATCGGGTCATGCGGCAGTTTGGGATGATTCAGGAGGAGCCAGCCACATGCGACACCAGCCTTGCATTGCATGCACTTGATCGACGAGGTCGCGGGGGGACTCGCTGGGATGTCCACCACCGAGAGCACATCACTGCATGGGAGGATCGACATAATAGAGTGGTCACAGCAGACCCATTTATAGGCCAGATGCCAGCGGATGATCCGTACATGCGATGGTATCGGACGATCACCAGGACACCGATTGGACCTCTGCGACCTGTGCCTCCAATCGGATCTCAGCCTGTTACAGCTACGACGACTATACTGGTGAGTGACTCGTTATCAATTGAGTCATGAATTGTTATTATTGTTTTCAATACAGTTTAATTAATTGACATGTTAATCGTTCTTCATACGTTTATAGGTGGATACCGCTGTGAGGGCTACTCAGATAGCGATAGATATCCTTAGTTGTAGGGATTGGGAGGAGGTTCGTCGGTTGGCTGAGATGATGAGGAGCATCGGGAGGAGGACCATTGCAATCATAGATGAGGAGTATCGATTGACTGAGACTGGACGCAGTGCGACCTCATCAGCTTCCCCCGATGGCAGACCATCATCATCTACTGCAGCAGGACCATCTAGTTATGCAGGAGATATGCCCTCTACTTCTGCAGGAGCCATACCCTGCAGTTCTCCAGGAGCGCCACCTTCTGTGTCTGCCAGGCCACCATCACCGATTCCTGATCCACATCATCCATTAGAGAGCATTGATGATTACACTATAGTCATGGATGACGTGGATGTTACACCGTCACCACTGTCGCAGTCTACGCCATCAGTTCCTACCACTACCATAGCATCGCCATCGCAGGACATCACAGCACCTCTTCCTCTTCCTCTCATACACTACACCCGAAAGAGGCCTAGAGCTCGTTTTGATCCGAGTCAGGATCCATCCCATTTAGAGCTACCTCAGGACCCACCACCTCAGGTGCAGCCTACAGCACCACAGACTCAGCCACAGGCGCAGGAGGGGCGAAGGATTCTTCCTCCTCGTAATAGGAGGCATCCTCCTTGTGGGACAGAGTAGACATTATTTATCTTGACTTTTGTAGATTCATTGTACAAGATATACAATTCAAAAGTTCATGTATATATTATTCATAACTTTATTTATTAATCTTGCAACCTTATTTCTTTACATATCTTGTAATATCGTTTAAAGTTTAATTTAGTTTTACTTTATAGATTTTCTGATATCATTTACAAGTTAGTTTTATTTTATATTTCGTTATATGTTTAGGATATTATTTAAAGGTTTCTTTTATTATTGCTTTTAGCTTATTAAGCTTAAGTTTCTTTTACTTTATATAAATGTAATTTAAATGTTGAGTGGTGTTTTCAGTAACTCGGCAGGTTAACAGGAAAAAAAATTGAATTTTTATAAATGTAATGTAAAATGTGGGTTGGCAGAGTGAAAAACGCTATATGAAATAGCGTTTTTAGGTTTTCTGAAAACGCTATATGAAAGAGCGCTTTCTAAAAACGCTACACGAAATGGCGCTTTCTGAAAATGCTACTTCAGATAGCGTTTTCTTTACAACTGCCAACTCGAGCAGGGTTGGTTTACAATTCAGAAAATGCTTTTTCAAACTCCGCTTTCATTAACCGTACTCTCCCAAATACTTTTAAATCGACAATAAATACCAAATATTTTAATTAAATAACCGTAAAACAAAAAAAAAATCCTGTAAACTGTTCCTCGACTGACCATAGAGGCTTCGAAGTTCGTAAGCGCCCACGCAAGCGCGACTGTCAACTTACTAATGCCCAATTTATAACTAACAAATTTATGAATAATTAGTAGGGCAATTCCAATTTGTACACGGTAGCTTTTCGAGAAACCCGATTTTAGTGCACGATGGTTTTTTTTTTTTTTTTTTTCAATTAAGGTATGAATTTTTAATTAGTTATAATCTCCCGAAAATAACTAGGGATGTCAATGGGACTGATGCTACCGAACCTGATAAAAATTCGTTAGAAAATACTCTAATAAAATTGGGATAAGTTTGGGATTGAAATTTAATATCATGCGGGTTTGAAATTTATCTATAGGGTACTCGATACCTAATATTCGTTTATAGTTATAGGGTACCCGATACCCGAAAGGTACTCATAAAGTACTCATTTAATAAAATAAAATAAGAATACCCATAAAGTACCTATTTAATCAAATAAAATATATATTTATATATTTACATACAATTTTATTTCTAAAATAAAATTTTTGAATTTCTTAAGTCAATGTTATTTATGCTTTGTTGGCAGCTGCTCTTGCCTTTGTTGAGATAATTCATTTGAATTTGTTTAATTTATAATTTGTTATGTATTATTTTCACTTGTCATGGATTGTTCCAACTTTTATATTGAGTTTGGAAGTCCTTTATAAACTGTGATTCCTATTATACTGTTTCAGCAGTATATCTCTTATGTATATTGTACATTTATTTTTAGTATTTATAGTATATTTCTTTTACCTTTCAAAAAAAAAAAAAAAAAAATTGGAGGTCATTTAACTAATAAATTTGTTCAATTTAATAAATTTAATATTTTTGTCACTTATTAATTTTTTTATTTTTTTATTTCAAATTAAGTATTTAACAGATACTTAACGGATAATTTTGACCAATTGAACATAAATGGGTTTTGTGGGTTTAGGACGGATTTGAGATTTCAACTAAAAAAAATAAACGAGTTTGGGACAATAATGATAAGTAAAAAAATAAACGAGTTTAGTAATAAAATTAACTAATTAGGTAGATATTTTACCTGTTTATATCGCTATAAATAATTATTTTACCTTTGTACTCTTATCATTAGTTGTTCAACTTTTACCGTGTCCATGCATGTACTCTCATCATTAATTATCCAATTTTTAGAGGTAAAATGATTTGTCTAATTTAGAATACATATGCATGTACTCTCATCATTCATTATTTAATTTTTAAAGGCAAAATTGTTAGTGGCGCAAATAAAAAAGGTAGTATATGGAAGCAGAGCCCAATCTAAAAAGACCTCGCAAATATTTGATAGGGTCTATCTAAAAGAATTGATAAGATTTATCCAAAAAAGATAAATTTAGGTAAATAATTAAAGAATTGAAAAAAAAAATTTAATTTAAAAATGATAACGTTTATCAAAAAAAAAATCTGAAGTGGATTTGATAAATGATAAATGATTGTAAAAAAAAGTTCAAGTTAGATTAAAAAAAAACAAATGAAAAAGAAAAAAAAATCTATCTAAAAAATTGATAATGCTATATGAAGTTGGGTGAAACTGGATAAAAAAAATAAATGATAAAAACAACCTATCTAAAAAATAGTAAGTCTTATCTAAAAAATATATATATATATATATATATATATAAAGTTGGATAAATGATAAAAATATGAGCTGAAATTAGATTAAAAAAAAGTTGGATAAACAAAAAAATATTAATAGTTTTTGAAAATTTTAATGATAAATGTGCATTAAATTTGTTGAAATACTGACAGTGAAAGGTAAATAGATATGGGTGGGGACAAGTATGAATAAATTTAGGTGTTAGGTCAATTTCATAGTGAGTAATATTATAAAATGTGTATAACTATTTTCTTTTTTTCTTTTCCAAAAAGAATGAGTGGAGGCAATTGTCCCTACCCTATCATAGCCATCTCTGCCCCTAAAAATAATGGTGTCGTTGTAAATAATTCAAAACTCATGCACTTAATTGTTAAAGGAAAAAAAAAAAGTATTGAAGTGGAATTTCAAGTCTAACATAGGGAGACACACAGTGGAATTTTTCCATAATCAATTTTTGCATTACCACTTTACAAACAAACAATTAAAATTATCAAATTGCTTTGTTAATATATACAACTCAACTCAATTTAACAGTTTTCTAATTAAATGGTCCAATTTCATGAATATTGTTTCTTTTGTTTTTTGTTTTTTTTTAACTTAAATTGTTTAAACCAGTTTGCGCGTTTCTCGACTAATATCTTAGACTCTAAACTTAATAATCAAGTAAACGCTCCAGTAGCTCCAAGGAGACTCAAACTAATGGCCTTTGAAAAGCAAACTCAATATTTTACCATTTGAACTAACCCTCAAGGTTGGATATTATTTCTCTATTCCATTATGTGAATGATTATTTCCTTCATTAAATTATATCGAGTAATATCTTTTTTTATTATTTCCACACGTTAGTTTTTGTCTAATTGTCTAATGCAAACCCTTACATTACCGATGATTTAGATGTTATCACTAACCTAATTGGCTTGTCAGACAGTCTCTATTATATGTGATCAAACTACCTTGATTAGGAAAGGGCACCATTCATTGCTCCCTACCTGTTAACTACGAGTTTGATTCTCAACTCCTCACTTATAAGGAAAACAAGTCTGTTTGATAAAATATTCTTAAAAAGGGAATACTTTTCTACCATAAAATTGTGACAAAATAATCTAATAATACAGCCAAATAACTCGTGAACTAAATTTGTTTCATGACATCAAATGAACTAAATTCAAAATTTTCTATAGCTCATTTAAAATTCAACTAAAGCTTCAACTACTAAATTCAAATTTTTTTTACAACTCATCTAAAATTCGAGTAAAACTTGAACTACAAGGTGTGATTTGCAATGTGACTTAAAAACAATTAAAACCATCTCACAAACAATTATAACTCAACAAAATCTTGAAATTGATATATATATATATATATATATAACCAAAATAACATCATTTTAATTTAATAAATGGCCTTTCAACTAGTCAAATTATTCGTTTTAATACATAATATTTCAAATTAAAAAATATATATAATTTGATTAGCCAAATTATTTGCAAATCGAGCTCAAACCCAAATTGTTATTTACTGTGCCGAGCTCGAGCTCCACATTATTTGCTCAAGCCATGCTTGCATAAATTAGAACTTGCCTTATGCCACACCTAGTAGACAGTAACATTTTTGTAATAAAAGTATATCTTAACAAATTCTTTCATTTAAAACGATAAAAGAGTTCCATCATTCTAGCTAGAACAATCTTCCAAATAAAAGTATCAGATAAAAAAGCATTTCCCCTTTCAAAGATACTTCCCCGTGGACTCATAAGTAGTCCATCCTTCGTCCCTGGACTAGAGCCAAACCTGAAAATGGGGAAAATAGCACAAACAAAATGCTTCCATTTTATTTCATATATATATATATATATATGCATACATATCTCAGAATTCACTTGCTGTCCAATAACCGAGTACACTGTCGTACAAATATTTGCATCTCTCAGCTAGAACATATAATATGATTCAGAAATTGAGGAGGTTCTTCTCCTTCAAGAATTCAACAGTGTCCTTGAGGGTCACCTCAAGGGGAGTGAAGTCAATGCCCAAACTTTCTGCCTTTTTCTTGGATACCTGGTAGGGTGGCTGAGCAGGAATTTTATCTTCACCTCTGTCAATGAAAAACACACACATCCACTTAGAATTCCATAATTGTCAATGAATACTTTCAATTCCAACAGAAAGCACTCAAGGCTAGTGGATGATTTGGTCTAATATAGGTCTTCAAAGCATAAATCATAAAAGACACAGGATTAAAGAAAGAGCATTGTTTTTCTGCCAAAAAAATTATACCAGAATTAAATGCTACAATACTGTGGAGAGTTGTGTGCTTATCATTTTAAATGAAAACACCCACTAAGATGCATTTAACAATAAAACTGTCATCGATAAATAATTCTGAGATCTTTTTTTGATAAATTCTTCTAGTAGAATAACATTTTCCTTAATACTATGTTTGGAACATAGATTTGTGGAGGGAGAGAAAAAGTGAAGGAAAATGGCAGAAATGTAAAATAAAGTGAAAGAAAGTCAAATTTATACTTTTTTTTTTTATCGAGTTAAAAAAATAAGACTCAAATGAATAGATATTAATCAACAAAATAACTTTTACTTGATTAAGTGTACAAAAATTACACAAATTATAAATTTTATTTTCTCTTCATTTTTCCTTTCCCTCCACAAATTCATGTTCCAAACATAGCATAAAGAAAAACCCCTTTTCTAGTAATTGAAGCAGCCTGATGTAATTTAATCTGGCTCATAGTTTAAGCATGGAATTATGCTCTCTCTTCCAATTCCTTATTTCCAGCAACCAGTACTGACAATTTTTTTCTTTTTTGGTAATTCAGTACTGACAATTTGAGCAGGCTAATTATTGTTATTTATCTATTGAGCCAGAGACTCAACTCTAAGCTACTTGTCATACTATTCCACAAGAAACCATCACATGATTTTTTTATTAGCCATCTAAGTTATGTCCCTTGATCATTTCCATTATTGAAGATGAAACAAAATTACTATGGGTGATGATTTTATTAAGCCTTTCCTAACTTCCCCTAATCCTTTTAATTAATTGCCCATGCATGAAAATAAGGTACAGTAATCGATCTGGCAAATACACGAGTTGCTCACCTTAGCTCTTGTTTAATGCCATAAATGAGTGCATTCCAAACTCAATTTATGACCTATGAATTTGATCTACAAAGTAGTTGGCGCAGTTAAGAATGTGACAGTTATTTAGGATACAGATTGCAGAACTTCACCAATCATTAGAAATATTTTCCTAAGCTTTGTGAACTTTATTGCACAATTTAGTGCCAAATTAGGCTTTCAACATTCGTAATTTGTATCATTCAAAGCTTTCTCTAACCATATATTAGAGGATTTTGTAAAAGCTACAATAGTTTCTTAGAACTATCCTGTATTTCCCATTTTTTTGCGCCCACAAAGTTAATAAACCCTAATTATTAAAAATTGACAATTAGCATAATTAATTATAAAACCAAGGCCCTTGTATGATTTTTGCTATATGGTTTACTAAAATACACTGCTGCATCTCTATATACTCCACCATAAAAAGTTAAAAACTCTCTAGTCCTAACCTTTCATTTTTCCCTTACCTAAGCAAACTTTTCAAGGATTACAAATAAGTCAACAATCAGTTTAAATTATTAAGAAAGAAATAATTTGTCAAGGGCACTCATCACAGAAAGTTATTATCTAAAAAAATGCAAAAAAAAAAATAAATAAATAAATAAAGAATAAAGAAGGAAACAAATCTGGCAGGATGAATATTGGTTAACTTTTTAAATTCATTCAGATGTCTGCTAATGGCATTGTCATCCAATGAAATATAGGGAAAATGCTAATAACTTACCTTCGAGGAAGGCTGAGAGTGGGGTACAGTTTGTGCAAAATATTCAGAACCTCAGAAGAAGACGCTACTTTCCTAACTAAACAGTATCTGCCACTAGCTGAAGGAACCTCCAACGCAAGAATATGTGCATAAGCAGCATCTCTAACATCAACCAATCGATAGAATCCATTAGGGAAGACTTCAATTCCTGCATCAAGTAAATGCTTAAATCATAAGGATTGCATATGTTAAGCAACTTGTCGAAACGAGGAATAGCCTTTTTCTCATAATGGGACAATTTTACAATTGGTGTGGTAATCATTGGCCACTACTTTCTAATATATACCTGGACTTGAAGTAACTCACTGGATTTCCAGGCTCCAGCCTTGTTAATAAGAAGAAACTGTGGTAGATTTTTATAATATTATATAACCAGTATAGTGCAGTGAATATCCAAATTTGATTATAATTTATATCTGTTTGTATAAATAAATGGCTAGCCCGGGAGGAAAGCTAAATTAAACCATCTCGGGGCCAAAAACAAAATTGACTTGCTCACATCTGCGAAACATTGTTGAGGATCTCGCTTCCCTTGGGCTAGCAAGATTTCAAGGAATTCAAGACTAAGTCATATATTGTCAATGACAGTTCAAGGAGGTTACACAGAAGGCTTCTAGGTGGAATAGCTGGATGGATCAAAGGTGTCGGTTTCTTGTGTTCTGTATGGAGATGGTACTGAAGTCTTCCACAGAGTCAAACCAGAGCACCTAGGTTACAACTAGAATTTGTTTTTTTGTTTTGACGCATTTTTGGGTTTGAAAGTGTTTGGATATATATCAACTTATTCCTGCAGCAGAGATCAAGAATCTGGAGGCTTTGACATCTATTTTGGGTGCAGTGCCTTCTTTTTGCTTCGCTTTACCCTCAGGAGCACGACTGTCTGGAACTTTTGTTAGAAGTTTGGCAAGGTTGAAGCAACAACATTTAAGGGAGACCAGCTAATGTTGAATAACTTGCATTACCTACCTTCTCCAAAGTCGCTTCCTTTACATGGATAACAACACATGGAAAAAAAAATGTTATGGATGATCTTGAGGAAGCATATTATTCTTATAACTCGGTGATGTATGTGCAAGAAAGATGTGGAGTCAATGTATTATCTTTTCATCCACTGTAGGGTGGCAAGAGAGTTGAGCTCTTGTGTTGGCTGTTCTGACATGCACCGTGGTCCCACAAAAGGCGATTGAGTTGAAGTGGAATTTGACAGTTAGTGGCATGACATTCGGTGAGAAAATAAAGAATTCACAAATGGTAGCTCCTTATAGGTTTAATGTGGATTATTTGCAAGAAATGAACGAGTGTTTTTTAAGGGGGTAGAGAAACTTCATCTTCAGTTAAAATATTATTTGTGAAAGTTCTAATATAGACGAGTTCATGGGGTTATCAACCTAACCAGTAACCATAAAGGAGTTTTTGTTGTTTGTAGAGAATTTTGAATGCTAATTGTTCGTATATCTTCTGTTGATGCTTTTGTATTTATAAAACCTTTTGATGAGGACATCATCTAGATTTTTATTTCTTTTATTATTATTATTATTATTATTATTATTATGTTATTTATTATTTGGGCCCATTTGTTTTGGGCTTTATTAATAATGAGTTTATATTATTAGAGGTGATTTGGACCCATTTGTTTTTGGGCTATTTTAGTATCGGTTTATTTTATTTTAGACCTTTTGTGTTAGGCTCATGATATTTTCTATTTAAACCCTAATTAGGGTTAACAGAAGGGGCATTGATTGATTGATTGAATAATATTGGTGGCTGCGTTTTCTTTCCCCTCTTTTCTTCTAACTCTTCTTCTCTACTTTCTTCTTTCTCTTGCTTTCAATCTATTCTTTCTTTACTTTCAATTGTTGTTCCGCATCAACTTGGTATCAGAGCGAATCCCTGGTGCAAAAGAAAAATATCAAATCACCTTTTTCAGCCGTGAGAAAAAAAAAAAAAAAACCCTAGCCGCTGCCGCTGCCGTTGCCGCTTGCATACGCGTACGCGTCGTTACTCTCAAGACCTTCGTATACGCTTTCGTGTATTTCCGGCTACACCCAGCTCCGGCGACCTACACCACCGGAATCACCTACCTCCGGCGAACTCACCGGTGACCCCAACAACCTCCGGCGACTTTTCCGGCGACCGGCCGGCGATTTTTCCGGCGAACTCCGGCGAAGTCCAGCAACACCACCTGCCTCTAGTGAACTCCCAGGTGACCCCGGTGACCTCCAACGACCTCCGGCAGCTTTTTCAGCGAACCTCCGGCGACTTTCGATGAATTCCAGAATACTCTGTCAATCTATTTTGGCAAATTTTAAGCAACAAGACAGCCGACTACTTATTCGGATGTTTCAAAAGTGAACACTTTATATAGTTTGAAGCAAAGGTTTGGATTAGATACAATTCTCTCATTGTTAATTATGATAAATACTTATATCATATGGCAGCATGAATTGCATAAATTTGAACTTGAACCTTGCCTATTTTTTTCATTTATTCTACTTCCTATTTCCCTTTTGAATTTAGTTAATTGTTGCCCATCTTAAAAAAAAAAAAAAAAAAAAAAAAAAAAAAAAAAAAATCACTCACCTATTGCTTGCCTAAATTATTTGTTGAGTTTCATTTATTAGATTTGTTATTCCTATTTTAAGCATATTAGGATTTTATATTTTTATTACTTTCTTTTTCAATTTTCTTTAATATCAGCATTAAAAAAAAAAAAAAAAAAAAATTACTTCTGCTCTTTTGCCATGAATTTGGAAAACCAATCATATTGGAATAATAAAGTAGGACTTCATTCTATTCATCAAACTTACGTCAAAGATCCTCCCTATTTTAGTGGCACTATCGATCCTCCTGAGTTTCTTGACTGGGTAGATGATATCGAATACATTTTTAACTATCACGACCTATCTGATGACCAATGTATTCATCTGGCCAAAACAAAATTGACCAATTATGCTAGAGAGTATTGGCAAACAGTTGAGTTATACCATAGACATGTTACTCAATGGGCTTTGATGAAACAAATTTTGAGTGATCAATTTGTTCCTAAAAAATTTATAGATGAGGCATGGTCTCAGTTAATGCGTCTTAAACAGGAGGATTCTTCTGTTGATGACTATTTTGATCAATTTAAAACTCTTAGGAAGTGGTCTAACTTTCAAAATGAGCCTTGTGCCATCAGTAGATTTGTTCTTGGGCTAAGGCCTTGCATCCGTGAGGTAATTCAGCGATATACTCATAAGACGTTAAATGAAGCTTATTCCAAAGCTTTAGAAATTGAAAAATATTATAAGTCTGAGTCTTATGAGTCTATGTCAGAGTCAAAGTGCCCTATACAAACTATTGAGTTACAACATCCATCTCCTAAACCTGGCGCCCCTACTGTTTCTGTTGATACTTCTGATTCTTTTATTAATTCTCCTCTTTTGACACTTGATCATATTGAGTTACCAAATCCTCAAAATGTGTCTAAAATAGTTGAATTGGTTCCACCGTCATCTTACCTTGATTTTGTTGATTTATTTGAGGACATCATGAATAATGATCGTCAAGATTACATAGACTTTATCATTAGTGATGGTTATTTTTTCAGGAGATATCATTTAAGCATCTTAAGAGTTTTACTTAGTGACTTCATTAGTTGGGAGTTCTTTGAGTCTATGTCCAAGTTGTTCTTCAGTGAGATTACTCAATTGCATGAATCCTCCTCACTTCTAGTGTATAACAGAGGCATTCTTGTATACATTGAATAATTTCTCTTACAAGTTATGCGTAGCATCTCTTACCGCTATTCTATTGATCTCATTGAGTTTCTAGCAACTTATTCTTCTTTAAGAGATTCTAATTTGACAAGTCCATTTGCATCCTCCCTTGTCATTTTCTCTCAACCATGTATTCCACCCTTTTTTGATAATGCTGATATTAATTGAAAAATTGGGTTGAGTAATAATTATTATAAATTTCCTACTTATGTTATTAATGAGAATAAAGAATTTAATGGATGTAACTTAATGATGACTTATGCATTGCATACTTACTACCTCATATCGTCTTGCCAAAATTTGCATGCCGAAAATATCGGGCCATTCTATATCCTTTGTGATCCTAATCCCAATGCAATTTTTTTCACTTTGCCATGTGATATGAGTTTTGTCGTAATTTGGCATGTGGAGAACTTGTTATCTTGTGGAGGCATCTTTGGGCCTCAAATATTGTCTGCAGGTTATGGAGATATTTTTATACCGGTTCCAGTTCCTCCACCTCTTCAGCGTTGCCTATCTGTGTTCGATGTTGAGGATCTCATTTTCCTTCAACTCCAAAGATGTCTTGTCAAGTGGAAAATGCGACATGACAATAGTGCTAAGTTTTCAACTCGACGGAGTCGAGTTCTTCTCAGTCCGGGAGAGTTGATGAGGACATCATCTAGATTTTTATTTCTTTTATTATTATTATTATTATTATTATTATTATTATGTTATTTATTATTTGGGCCCATTTGTTTTGAGCTTTATTAATAATGAGTTTATATTATTAGAGGTTATTTGGACCCATTTGTTTTTGGACTATTTTAGTATCGGTTTATTTTATTTTAGGCCTTTTGTGTTAGGCCCATGATGTTTTCTATTTAAACCCTAATTAGGGTTAACAGAAGGGGCATTGATTGATTGATTGAATAATATTGGTGGCTGCGTTTTCTTTCCCCTCTTTTCTTCTAACTCTTCTTCTCTTCTTCTCTACTTTCTTCTTTCTCTTGCTTTCAATCTATTCTTTCTTTACTTTCAATTGTTGTTCCGCATCACCTTTACCTTGCTCACCAAAAGAAAATAGAGGAATCCAACCTTGCATCCGAATACTAGCTAGTCTCTAGTTCTTTAAAATGCCAAAGTAATGGGTCACAAATTATAGTATTTCCGAGAAATTACACCCTAAGACAAATATCTTCAAAACTAAGGCAATAGTAAGAAGGAAATCACATAACAAAAAAGAGGCCAACCCTAACATATCTTAACATATCTTAATTCTGGACTCATACTCAACCCTACCATACCTAAGTAAGAAGAAAATACGTAGGTTGCATGCATATACTATTTTATTCTACATTTATGTTGCTACCTGCACTATTATTTCTCTCCCCTTCTATTTCCTGAAGATTTTCCTCATGTTACCTTAATCACCTAAGAAAAAAAGAAGGGAATAATACAAACAGCAAAAATTAGCTTATGTTTGTTAAAGTGCTAGCCATCATCTCACCCAAAAGCTTAAACTAATAGGAAATGGGCCCAATAATGAATATCAAGTTATTTCAATACTCCTCCTGCTATGTGACGTAAACTCGCATTTAAATCAGAGATAAATTAAATTAAATCAAATAAGGAGCACCAATATAAATTGACTAAAGTACATAAGAACAAGCGGGGAACAAATATTGATAACGAGACTTGAACTTATAACCTTTTGGAACCAACTAGAGCACCAATACCATGTTAAGTCACCAATTATCCCAAGGCTTAAACTGTTAGGGACAGGGGGTAATTTATTATTTATATTAACTAATTTTCTGATGCAAAATGGTAGAATATTAATGAAATATTTATATTTTATATTATTAGAATTTTATTTTATTCTATATCATTAGGACTAGAGTTTATTTTATTTTATAGGATTTGATTGATGTTTATCGTTTATTTGATTTCCTTAGAGATTTGATTTTGAGTTATCTAGAGTCATGATACGGTTTGGTTAGCCTATATAAAGGCTCTTCTTCTTCTTCTTCTTCGGCTTGATTTTTCTCTTTGTTGTTGATTTCTTCTCTGGCTTGATTTTTCTCATTGTTGTTGATTTCTTCTGTCTCTTTATTTTTAATCTCTTTGTTCTGCATTATTTTCTCTCAATACACCCCCTCACATGTGACAAGACTGATACTTTTTAAGAGGCCAAACAAGTGGGACTGCTGATTTTTTTTTGCAGCGGTGAGGTTTGAACTTAGGATCTTCATCTACTTTGATGCAATGTAGAAATTTTAGGGCTCAATTGAATGGTTTGACACCTTGTCTCAGCATATATTTATACTTGTATAAGATGTGTACAAGTCATGAAAGGATTATAATCCTGTACAAGAAAGGAATAGAAATAAAACTGTTCCTATTCTATTCTATATATCTAACGATGTTTGGCACCTGTAATCCTATACCTAGAGGATTGCCAAATGAACTAAATAAATAATTCAATGAAGCATCTATGAAATCAACATAGAATGAAAATCATACACATTTTCCGTTTATGTTGAAGAAATGTACCATTTTTTATGAGGTTTAAAAGACCCTCAACAGTGAGATTAAGAGTTGGCTGCAAGAGAGGGCCAATCACGAATCCTGGATTTATGGACACCAAGTCTATCCCATTCTCTTTTGCAAATTTCCAAGCAGCCTGCTCAGCCATGGTTTTTGAAAGAGCATACCATTGCTGATACCAGAAGTTTAATTAGTACAAAATAAAGAGTGTAAAAATACAATCTGAAAAAATCACCTGGAATTAATCCAAACAAAAATCAACACATAAAGACTTTATCCCTCACATTTTCTACAAGCCAATTTGGTTTGTTGAAGACACCAAATTTTCTTTTTTCCATTTATCTTCATTAACAAAAATTTATAAGATGCCAAATGCTGAAGATTCTTACTCACTCCAAAAATTGAAGCAATAAAGAGATGCATTTTGACTTTTTGAGTAACATTATGATTATAGCTAGTAGAGACAATCAACACACTAATTTTGTTTCACATGCAATTCCTCCAATGCTTGTACTCAACATTAGAATGTCATACGAATACTTTCACAATCTTATGTTAAAAAAAAAATTAAATTAAGAATAGATAGAGAAAAAAACGTTCTTTCTCATGTTCATTATATAATGTTCCACAATTACGTAAGCACTGAAAAACAACCCTGCGTAAGGAGAAATTGTATCAAGTGAATATCATGTCAAACAACCAAAAAAAATAAATAAATAAATAAAGAGAGAGATAGATTTTTCATTTTCCCTCAAAACTTTGGCATTATCATAGAGATATGTGGTCAAATATGCTAATGTCTGTTAATGTGTTCATATATTTAACCTAGGGGTAATTTAGTCTGTACAAATTTTATATATTTAGTATAAACATAAACGTAGACCACCTAATTGGGTGTTTAATCAGACCATCAACATCTATTTTCTTAACCTAGAATCAGAGCAAACCTGGTTTATTAGTACCAAGAAACCCTAGCCTATCATCATCTTTCGAATAAAAGAAATATCGTCATTGTCTAGTCGTCGTCGTCATTGACCTAATGTATGTTAATGTGTTCATATATTTAATCTAAGGGTAATTCAGTTTGTACAGATTTCATTTATTTAGTATAAATATAAATGTAGGCTATCCAATTGGATGTCTAATCACACCATCAACATCTAATTTCTTAACCTGGTATCAGGGTGAACCTAGTTTATTAGTACCAAGAAACCCTAGCCTATAATCTCTCTCGAATAAAAGAACTATCCTCATTGTCTAGTTGTCGCCGTCGACCCAATCCAGTCAGTGCGAGATTGTCATCGATCTAGTCCAGTCGGTGCAAGGTCGTCATCACCCTAGTCTAGTCGGTGTGAACAATGGATCCGATGATTCCGATCGTTGCCATCAACCCAGTTCAGCCACTCGTTGTCTCACGCTAGTCGTCTTAAGACTCGCTCGTCAACACGGTTCATCAATATCTCACCACTCATCTCATGATCATCACTTATCATCTCACGATTGTCACTTCTCGTCTCATGACTTGCGATTGTTGCTCATTGTCTTGCATCATCTCGTCATTGCGACTCACGAAGGTTGCTTCCAATAACTGTCACTAGTTGCCAGTTGTTTCTAGTCATCCTTCACCAAAGTAATCAAGTTGGTGTTCCACATTTATTTGTTGATATATTATGGAACCAAAATTGACTAATACAACCACTATTGGTTCAACCACAATTGGCTGAACTACTATTTCAACTCAGCTCACTAACCAACTCATTACCCGAAGGTTGAATGGGACTAATTATATCCAATGGTCTAAAGCTATTAGAATTGCTTTAACGAGATATGGAAAACAAAAATGCCTCATTGATTCACGTCTAGCTTCAACTAATACTACCTATGATACATGGATTCAAACAAATGCACATCTTGTTAGTTTATTCTGGAATTTTATGGAACCTCATGTAACCAATATGTATACTCGCTTGGATACTTGTAAGGAGATTTAGGAGTATGTCTGTTTGCTATTTTCTAGTGACCTGACTCACATTTATGATCTATCTCGTGAGTTTTTTCAGCTATAGCACTCTAGCAAGTCAATCACAAATTATTTTGTCCCTAAAATGAATCTAAGAGTAGTTGAACTCTATTAGGCCATTGTCATTAGATATGAATAAGATGCAAAGGCAGCTTAAACAAATGGTGGTTCTTTGATTCCTCACTAGTCTTGATCTTGAGTCAAAACCAGTGAGTGCCCAGATACTTGATGGAACTTCTCTTCCTTCCTTTGCGGAGACTTGTTCTAGGGTTATAAGGCTGTTTCTCGAGATTCTTCTTCAATTCGTTCAGGTCCCTCACACTCTACTATTGCTAATCAAATACCCCCATCTCGTTCTGACAATCGTGATAATTGTGGTACTCGTGGAGGTGGTCATGATGGACGGGGAGATCATGGAAGAGGATCGTGACCAAAAAGTACACATTATGGAAAATTGGGGGCATGTTTGTGAGAAATGTTGGGATTTATTTGGAAAACCTCCATATATGGCACATGTTGTCTCTTTTGACCCTCCTACTGAAGTCTCCACTACCATTGAGTATCCTCAGACAGTGACTCTTCAGGAGAAGAATATCCGAGATTCCTACAGTAGCAAATAGCTCATCAAGCTTCTCTTCCTACTGTCCCCCTTGCTATTGCTCCTCAACATAATTCTCTTGCATGTCCCTCCAATTCTCCTACTTTTTGGTTATCGAATCTGGTGCTTCTAATCATACATCTAGAGCATCCATATTGTTCTCTGGCATTCAGTACTTCAATTTTCTTCCAACAAATACTCTAGCCAATGGCTCTATTACTCTCGTTAATGGTGTTGGTACAATGATTTCTACTCATTCTCTCTCTTTATCCACAGAGTTATATGTTCCTTTTTTCCAATTTAATCTAATATCTGTTAGTAAACTTCCAAAGCACCATAATTGTTCAGTAATATTCTTTTCTAATTTTGTCATTATTTAGGATATGAATAAAGGAAACGATTGAAGGAGGGCATAAAGCTAGAGGAGTTTACTATCTTGATACTACGGTGCCTAAAGATTATTCTGCTTTTGCTTCTCTTGCTGAGATTCATTGTCGCCTTAGTCATCCGTCTTTAAAATAGCTAAAGTCATTATGTCCTAGCCTAGGTCATTTAAATTCGTTAAATTGTGAGTTCTATCAATTGGGAAAGCATTATCATGCGTCTTTTACTTCTAGAGTCAATAAAAATTCATCATGTCCTTTCTATTTAGTTCATTCAGGTATTCGGGGTCCTAGTCGTGTACTTCAAAGTTGGGATTTAAGTGTTTTGTCACTTCGTTGATGATTTTTCAAGACTTAACCCAGGTTTATTTAATAAAAAATCGCGTTGAGTTGTTTTCTATTTTCAAGCTTTTTGTGCCGAATTAAAAACTTAGTTTGATATGCCAGTGCGAATCATTTGTAATGATAATGCCAAAAAATATTTCTCTAACCCTTTTACTAAATTCATGACCTCTTCGGGTATACTTCACCAATCTTCCTATCCTCACACCCACAACAAAATGGGGTGTTCAAAAATAATTTGCATCTCATTAAGACTGCCAATGTCTACTTATTCACATAAATATTCCTAAAACTATTTGGAGTGATACTATCTTAGCTACATGTCATTTGGTTAACTGGATACCCTCTTCTGTCTCGAGGCCGCATTCCATATTTTGTGTTGCCTGCACCAATTTTTGTACTCTCTTTCACCTCTGATTTTTGGTTGTGTTTCTTTCATCCAACAACATGTGGGTTTGATAAATTAAATCTTCATGCACACAAGTGCATTTTTCAAGAGTATTCCAAGTTACAAAAGGGATACCATTGCTATAGTCCTCTTAATCGCTTCTTTATGTGTGATGATGCCACTTTCTTTAAGTTCACCTCATTTTTTACCTTTTTTTTTTAAAAAAGATAAATAAATTTTATTGCATAGCTATCAAAGCATCAATAAGATGCTAAAACAGCCCAAGTAAAAGAAAATGTACAATATGTTCCAGCCCCAAGATTAGCTTAAATGTTCAATAAAGTTCAAGAAAGAAAAAAGGTCGATCTCTCTTCCTTCCTTTGCCCAGCCATATAAACAAGCAAGAATGTGGCTCTTAATTCTCAATATAGACCTACTTTTGCCTTCAAATATTCTTCGATTCCTCTCCTTCCAAATTAGCCAAAACATGCATAATGGGGTCAAATTCTAGATGGACTTTTTATTCTTTCCTAAAGGCTGGTCCCACCAAGCCAAAAGGAAATCACGGATGTTCATTGGAAAACATAGATGAAATCCAAAATAGGAAAGGATCAACCCCCACAACTCAGCTGACCATTTGTAGTGCAGAAGAATATGGGCAATAGATTCCTCCTGACTGAAACATAAAGTGCAACGATTAACTATGCAGTAACCCCGGTGCTTGAGATTATCCATAGTTAGGATTTTTCCTCTGGCAGCACACCATGAGAAAAAGAGGACTTTTGTAGGAACAGCGTTTTTCCAAAGCCTTAGCCAAGGAAAATTGTCCTTTGCCTCTCCTTGAAGGAGCTTATAAAAGGACTTAACAGAGAAGTTTTGCTCTATAGACCTAGTCATAATCTCTGGCTATTCTTGATGAGTATCTTTCTTTCCTATTGTTTCCATTGAACTTGTTTCGGTTAATCATCCTTCTCCACCGAGTTTAACTCGTCATTTGTCTTACCCTAATTTGCAGGTCTATACCAAACGTCAAGTAGTGACTACTCCACTCGCTACTTAATGTGCTCCAACACTGGCTTCTCCATGTCGCCTAATCCTCCTAATGAGTTGGATCTTCCTATTGCTCTTCGAAGGAGTAAACATTCTTATACTTCTCATTCTCTCTCTAATTTTGTGTTTTATGATGCGTTATCTCCTTCTTATCATTCATTTGTTACATCTTTATAATCTGTCTCTATCCCTAACTTTGTATTTGAAGCACTGCCTCATCTTAGCAAGCGTTCCACTACGAAAGATGAGATGTCTGCTCTTTGAGTTAATGGTACTTAGGAGCTTGTTCCTCTTCTTCCTGATAAGTCCAAGGTTAGGTGTCGTTGGGTGTATATGGTTAAAGTTCAACCCAATGGAACTGTGGATAGATTGAAGGCTCGTCTACTGGCAAAGGGGTACACACAGATTTATCGTGTGGACTTTTTTGAGACATTTTTCTCCCGTTGCTAAGAATGCTTTTGTCCGCCTTCTTATCCCTTTAATTGCAATTAACCAATGCTCTTTACATCAACTTGAAGTGAAGAAAGCACTTCTTCATGGCAATTTAGCTAAGAAAGTCTACATAGAACAACCTCCTGGTTTTGTTGCTCAGGGGAAATTTGGATTTAGTTTGTAAGATGAAGAAATCATTATAAGAGCAAAAACAACCTCAAGCATGGTTTGGTAGGTTCAGCACTATCGCCACTTAGTTTGGTCTAATTCGTTGTAGTGTAGATTATTCCGTATTTTATCATCATTATCTAATGGCAAAATTTGGCTACTAGTGTACATAGATGACACTATTATCACGTGTTATGATGCACTAGCATTATTGATCTGAAGGGTTTCCCAAAAAGTAGATCTAAGACCAAGGATTTGGGTCTTTTGAAATACTTCTTAGGGATTGAGATTGCTTGGTCAGGAATGGGCATTTCTCTCTCTAAAAGGAAGTATGTTCTTCATTTATTATCTAAGAAAAGAATGTTGAGTTTTAACTTGTGGAAACTAATGAATCCAAATATTAAGCTAGATACCGATAAAGGAGAATTGTTACATGATTCTCGTCGATATCGTAGGTTAGTTAAAAAGCTACTAAAGTACTTGATTGTTACTAAACTAGATATAGTTTTTGTTACGAGTGTGATCAGTCAGTTCTTAGAATCATCTCACATAGTCATCAGGATGCAATTAGATATCTAAAAGGTGCATCTAATAGAGGCTTATTATACAAAGACAATGGACACACTTTAGTTCAGATATATACTGATGCAGTAGGGCTAGATCACCATCAAATAGAAGGTCCACGAATAAGTATTTATCTTTGTTGGAGGTAACCTGGTGTCTTGAAAAAGTAAGAAGTAGATAGTAGTAACTTGACCAAGTGTCAAATCAGAGTATAAAGCCATGGCACGTACATCTTGTGAGCTCATTTGGATACAACACATGTTAGAAGAATTAGGAGTTAATTATTCACAGCCCATGAAATTACTGTGTAATAATTAAACTGCTGTGTATATTGCTTCTAATCCAATGTTTCATGAGAGAACCAAACACATTGTAATTGATTGTCATTTTGTTAGAGGGAATATTTTACATAATGTGATTAAAACTGGTCATGTGTAATCTGAAGACCAACTTACTAATTTATTTGCCAAAACTTTAGGAGGATCTAGAGTGAGATTTGTTTATACCAAGCTTGGAACATATGATATATATGCTACAGCTTGAGGGAGAGTGTTAATCTGTGTTACTGTATTTATGTATGTTAATGTACGTCAATGTAAGTTTAGTCAAAGTAGGATAACGAGTAGTATAGAAGTAAGTTTAGGCACACAAAAGATTGTAGAGAAAGATAAATTTAGGTACCTTGGATCTATGGTGCAACAAGATGAAGGGATTGATACTGATGTAAGTCACAGGATTCAAGCTGGGTGGACCAAATGGAGGAGTGCTTCGGGGGTTTTGTGCGACCGAAAATCCCCCTCAAGGTGAAAGGAAAGTATTATAAGGTAGCGGTTAGACCAGCGCTGCTATATGGATCAGAGTGTTGGGCAGTAAAGCATAATCATGGTCAGAAGATGGCAGTTGCAGAGATGAGGATGCTAAGGTGGATGTGCGGGATTACAACGAAAGATAGGATTAGGAACGAGGAGATTAGGGACAAAGTAGGAATAGCACCGATTGAAGATAAAATGAGAGAAAATCGATTAAGATGGTTTGACCATATTAGAAGGCGTCCAGCAGAGGCACCTGTTAGAATGTGTGAAAGTATGGAGATTGCCAGGAGTAGGAGAGGTAGAGGAAGACCCAAGAGAAGCTGGAAAGAAACCATTAAACATGACCTGACCTACCTAGATTTATCAGTGGACATGCCCCTAAACAGATCTAATTGGCGTCGAAAAATCCATATAGCCGACCCCACCTAGTGGGAAAAGGCTTGGTTTGGTTTGGTTTAATGTACGTCAATGTGTTAACGCATTTAGCCAATGGGTAATTTAGTCTATACAGATTTTGTATATTTAGTATAAATACAAACATGAACTACACAATTAGGCGTCTAATCACAACTTTGACATCTAATTTCTTAACTGTAGTCATGGGAAACATAATTTCTTGTAGTTATATGGGACTAATATTATGGCAATGAAACGGTAACACAATTCTCACTCTGTATTAGGAGAAATGTACAAATAAATGGCATTGAATATAACTATAAAAAATGAGCAAGTTTGGAGATGTTTTATTCTATGTTAGGATCTAAGGTTTCTCAAGGAAAAGAATAATTTAAGGTAAATGAAACTACTTATACAAAATTATTTTTATAGGTAATTAAACAAAAAAGGGGGGATTTTTTAACACATATCTCTTCAACTTCTTATTTTTCTAATCCAATGAAAAAATATTTGAAAATAAATTTTCTTTTCCTATCTATTTGCTTTACTTTTATTTTCTCTCAACACAACATTAGAGGTTGCAATAAAATCTTCATATTAAAATCGTGCAGGGAAGTAATATTTTTGACTTAGCAATAGAAGATGTCCTAACTCAGAAATACAAAAATAAATAATCGAATTAAAGAGTTTTTTTTTTTAATTCCACATAGAATTAAGGTAGGCTCCAATAAATATGGAAATTAAAACAACAATGCAACAAGTATGCTTTCCTGTTTCCAGTAAGTAATTAGATAGACACTTTAATATAACACTTCAAAATAAACATGTACATATTATATTTCATATTGACAACTAAAATGAAAAAAATAATAAATTAATAAAAGAAAAACTTGTAATAGGGACTAGTACAAAATATAGAACATAGACATACCTTTATTTCCTCACAATATGTTGGATCTGAAAACCAAGTCTCATCCATTACCACATCAGAGTTTAAAGGTGCCTGGCTGATCATAACTGCAGCCATCGAAGACGTTATAACCACCCTTTTAATGGATGGAACTTTCACGCATGACCTAAGAACATTAAGCGTTCCCTTCACTGCAGGATCGAGCAATTCTTCCTGAAGCATGGAACAAAGATAAGTAGCCTTAAATCAAACTACAAGTACTCATGTCAGACATTTAAACACAAGTACTTCTGAAAAAAGGTTGTGATAGTATCATATAATAACACTCATTGAACATCATGTATCAAACATATACCCATATTATTATTTTTTTTAGTAGTTTTAGGCACACATAAAATACATCACTAGTTTGAGAAAATGACTTAAAGAGCTAATAGCAGATAAATAATTCAAATAAATACATATTAATATCTTATTTTTAAGGTTCTAATTTCGAGAACTCTCAAGCCTAGATTTATAATTTAGTTGTGAATAGAGCTTTTTAAAATAAATATATCATCAATATATGAGAATGTGAAAAAATAGTTCTTATTATTTTGATATAAATAAAACTATATTTGTAACAAAAGAAATAAATTATTATTTTCATGTACGTAAAGATACATCAAAAAATAAAATAAATTATTGTTGAGTTAAGTTGTATGTATGTAAATGTAAATACATTTATCTGTTACCATGTTGTGCCCTTGCTTTTTGAAAAATTGTCATTGTCATCTCCACAATCCTATGTTTTTATTTTTCTTTCAAATGCTTTGATTATGCCATAGTGCAGAGGAGGAAAGTTTATTGGTAGGGTTTAATACAGGGACTACAGCTGATTCTAATTTGAAGATTTCACACTTGTTGTTTGCGGATGACTCTATCATCTTCTACAATGCTGAAGCAATGCGATTGAGTCACTTGAGATGTATTCTCCCTTGCTTTGAAATTGTATTAGGCTTGAAAGTTAATCTTGGGAAGTCAGAACAAATTCCGGTAGGTGCAATGTAGGAGGTGAGCAGATTGGCCGCTATTATGGGTTGTAGAGCGAGTTCATTACCATCCACATACTTGAGCCTTCTATTAGGAGCTACTTTTAAGGCAGTTAGGGTATGGGATAGCATAGTGGATAAATTTCAAAGGAGGCTCCCAGGGTGAAAAAGAATCTATCTGTCCAAGGGGAGTAAGGTCACGCTGATCAAAATTGTCTTTTCCAATTTACCTATCTATTTCATGTCTTTGTTCAGGATACCCAAGTTAGTAGCAAGGAAGCTAGAAAGCATTTAGATAAAGTTCTTGCAGGATGGGCTCAAGGTGAAGCATAAATTTCACTTGGTTGATTGGAAAGTAATTCACAAACCAATCTAGATGGGCAGTCTTGGAATAAGGAAGCTCGCGGTGGCAAATGAGGCACTTTTGGGAAAATGGTTATGGACGTTCGCCAATGAGAGACAACATTAATGGAGGAGGCTAATAGCTACCAAATACAAAGCACAGTAGGGCAAGTGGACTTCCAAGGAGATTAGGGGGACGCATGTCACTGGTCTGTGGAAGAGTATCTGAGTGGGTGGTCTAATTTCAGCTAGGCAATGGATCTAGAAGAAGTTTCTAGCATGATCAGTGAGTGGTTGGGAATAAGCTTTTCTTCCGAATATTTATGAGATAGTCAAGATAGAGGAGGTCCGATAACAAACTTTCTTCAATACCAACATAGCATGATGGCTTGGGACGTGGTGTTTAAGAGAAATCTTCATGACTGGGAGATGGAAAGTTTTGGTGACTTTATCAGTTGCCTGTACTCAGCTACGGTAGGAGACAAGGAGGACAGATTGAAGTAGAAAATTTCTAGCCATAGTAAGTTCACAGTCAGCTCTTTCTATCAGGCTTTAGAAGGGGGAGACCCATGGCAGATCTATGGCATTCAGGAGCTCCTCCAAAAGTGACATTTATTGTTTGGTGCTTGTTTCAGCATAGAACGCTCACTTTAGATAACTTCATCAAAAGGGGTATCCCCGTGGTGAAAAGGTGCTGCTCATCCAAACAAGAAAATGGGAGCATCAACCATATTTTTTTTGGGGGGGGTGGGGGGGGGGTGGGGGGAGTAGATCTTCAATTCATCTTATTACATAAATTAATCAAACACTAATGACTATCAAGTTGTACCCAAAGTCACATGAGCAAACGTAAAGAGTAGAAAGATTATCCAAATCAAAACGTATACAGTTCCTATAATGTGATGTGACATTCACTAAAATGGTATGGAGAAATAATAACCAACAGAATCACACCCATATGCATCCCCTCCAAAACTGCAAAAAGGCAGTGTAAGAATCATAATGAACCTGTGGGTTGCTGACTGATAAGAGAACAGGGGATGCAACGTGGAAGACACCTTCACAACCATCAACCACAGGATCAAAAGATCCTTCGTCCATTAAGTTCGCTTCAAAGAGTTGTAGCCTTTCCTTGGCTCCATCAAGCGAACGTAAGTGCTCTATCTTTCTAGGATCATCTGTAACATATATATATGTATGTATGTATATATATATATGTATGTATATACATCGTAATAACAATTAGAAAAGGATAAATATATATGTGTATATATATATATATATACATCGTAATAACAATTAGAAAAAGATAAATATATATGTGTATATATATATATATACATCG
Source organism: Vitellaria paradoxa (assembly GCA_019916065.1). NCBI lineage: Eukaryota > Viridiplantae > Streptophyta > Magnoliopsida > Ericales > Sapotaceae > Vitellaria > Vitellaria paradoxa. Next base: position 185,725 of record JAINTL010000033.1, on the reverse strand, counting down.
TAATAACAATTAGAAAAGGATAAATATGCAGAAATTTTTGGTAGATCAGCTGAGTGACTGAGTTTGCAGTCACAACAAGAGAACTGGATAACAGCTTGTCAGTTTGAGCTCATCTTAAAGATTACACAAGAGAGAAGAGAAATGAACCTCCAATATTGCAGCATTGCAAATTCTCAACCATCATGACATGTAAAAAGTTACTTCACATGCCAAAATAAATACATCAACATCATTAGAGGACAAAAAAAAACTTTGTAAAATTTAATGACTCTATTGATAACTTGATATGAATCTGATCAACTCAGTTGCATTAAAGGTTAAGATGGTAGGAAAACTAAAGGGCATTGCTTACATAAAAAGGGTTACAGTCTGGTTGTAAGATACAAAAGTAGTTCAATCAGAGAGTCAAATTTAGCCGTTTCAAAATGAAAGTTAAAAATAATAAATAATAAATAATAAATAAAGAAAATGAAAAAAAAAAAAAACACAACTACATAACAAAAAGAAAGAAGGGGAGGGGGAGGGGGAAGAAAGTAAAGAAAGGAAAAGAGAGTACAAATAAAACTGTAATTAAGGATGTGAAACATACCATAGCATAAATTAACTAAAAATTGCAATGATAAGCTAAATCGACTAAACAACATTTTGTGATAACCCATATAACATCTCAACAAAAAGTTTTTCTCACTTTCGGAAGAATTTTACACTCGAGGCAAAAAAAGAATTCTTTCTCTACCCTGAAAAAAAATGTCCAGTATGGGATTAGTTAGTGCTTATTTCTAGTGGGATTCTTGCTTCTTTTTTTTTTTTTTTGGGGGGGGGGGACCCCTTGTCTTCTCTCTTTCTTTCACTTTTTATGGAGATTAAACATCGTATATTAGAGTATCTACTTGATTGGAACCCAGTGTCCAGGATCGAATGAGAGGGGAAAAAAATAAAAACAAAAAAAACAATTTATTAAAAAATTTAAAACACAAATTCAAGGAGTGGGTATGGACTGACCTCTCCTGATTGGCACTCCAATAATGAAAGAAAGAAGTAATTAATAGTGAAAAATCAGAACCCAAAAATTAACACTCAGTCAAATACGTTCAGGTCATTGAAATCAAACCCAGAAATTTAAAAATTACAACAATAATAAGGGACGAAAATATGACAAGTAGAGATAATGCAGAGCGGAAGGGAGAAAATTAGGAGAAGTGTACTGACTGAGGCTGCGGACGGTGGCTTTGACAGTGTAACCACGGTCGAGCAACAGCTTCACCACCCAAGAGGCTATGTAACCCGATGCCCCTGTCACGCACACTGTCTTCCCAACTCCTCCTCCGCTCATCTTCTCTCTCTCTCTCTCTCTCTATCTAATATTAATTTATTTTCTCAGAAATATTGCCATAATCATCTGGTACTGGGATATTTAAAGTGGTAATGCCCAGCCAAGCACCACTACAAGCACTACGACCGCTGACAATGGCGGGCGGTTACGGTCGTAAGCGAATACGTCAACAATAATACCACATTATCATTTCTACCGACGGCGGAGCCATGTGAAGGGGTTGAGGGTCCCGGAGATACTTTAAAATTCAGAGACTTTAAGGCAATGTTTGTTAGCCGGATAAAATGGCCGGATTGGATAACAAATTCGTGGGTCCCACATCAATGAAGTGTTTGTTTGATTTTTGGGAGAGAGGATGAGAAATCCATGGGCCCCACTAATTTCATGAACTTGCCGGATGAGTTATACCACCGGGGGTGTGGTATTATTAATACCCCACCTCCGGATTTGTTTCCCGTCAAGATCCAAAGGTCAAAAATTATTTCTTATCACATCACATATCAAATCATACTTTTTATCCCACTTTATATCCGACCAACCAAACACAAAAAAAATAATCTTACATTAAAAATTAATTTCATCTTTTATCCAATCCTATTTGTGGATCCCACGATATTACTTATCCCCCATTTTCTAATCCCTCAAACAAACACAGCCTAAATTTTTAAATTTCAATCATCCAATTTAACATGATGTTGAATGGATTCATATATTTTTAATATAACATCTTCTATTAACTTAAACATGCCTTTAATGAATTATTTTTGTCTATATTTTCAATAAATTCTTCAATAGATTATCTTTCATGAATTATATTATCTTCAATTAATTTAAAGTTTCTCTTTTTTTCTTTTCTCATTTAAAACTTTTTTCTTCCTTTCTTTTTATCACTGGATGTCTTCTCTTTTTTAATTATTGATCAGTTTATATCTTTAAACGATAAAAATTAATATTTTTAACGGATCAAGTTTATATAAATTAAAAATTTAAGATTTAATTTCAAATTCCTAAGTTTCAAAAATACTTTCAGGAGCCCGTAATCTCAAAAGAAGAGAGACTGAATTTCAAAAAGTAATTTTAGGGCTGTTAATCCCTCGTAAAAAGATCACGAGTGGTATAGGTTCTGTTTGGTTTACAAATAAATTTTAAAAAATTTTATAAATTTCTGTTAACTTTATATCACATCAATTTTTTTCTTTCACTGCACGTATTACGAACTATTAATTTATCTCAATTTATTTCACTTTATCTCACTCTAAACTCACCTATATTAGATTTTAAATGTAAAATTACAAAAATATGAATTGCATTTTAATGTTACTAAAAAATTAAATTAATTCAAAATTGAGTTATTTTAGTTCTCACCAAAAAAAAAAAGAATTATGATTAACTCAAGATTTTTTAACACAAAAAAGTTTACAAAAATCAAACACAAATATTTTTAGTGAAATCATTACACTATTTAATACTTTTGCGTATAATGTCGATAAATATAATACATAATATAATAAATACTATAGATAATAAAACTTAATTATATAATTATATTTATTTGGTAACTGGTGACATTTAATTTTGATATTTTCTATCCCTTCACTTTATTTATTTATTATTTTAACTACAGTGTTTATGTGTGATTGGAGTCCCAAAAAAGTCATATGCTGTTGAAAGTTACACTCTTGAAATTCCTGAATGATATAAAGGGCCCGTTTGGTGTCCTAACAAACAAGATAAATCACAATAAAACTCTAACAACTTCTACAAATCACTAAAACTCTCTATCACACATTTTCACATCCTCACTTTTACTAATTTCAAAAAACTTCAATATTTTGTTTAAAAAAATAAAAAATCTGAAGGCAATCATGTTTTCCCAAATAAAAACTTCCGAAGGAGTACCATAGTGGCCGGCCCACCAAACCGTGGGAACGGTTTGCCTTACGTCGTTCCCACGGCCTACAATTTTGAACTGCTGCAGGTAAGGATGGCTTGCGTCTGGTAAAACCAGTTCCGTGGGAACGGAACGCCTGAAAACGTTCTAACCTTTTAACGCCAGCACGAGAACCCAATCCCTCGTATACTCCCCCTCAACACCTTGACTACTACCTTGGGACTCGCTATTCCGTGGGAACGGTTTCAATTTATTCGTTCCCACGGTTCATCCATAAACACCCGTGTCGAAAAAATCGACTCAGGGATTCTCTGTTCTTCGTTCCTCCTCTGTTCCTCCATGGCCGGCAGTGAACGCCACCTCTAATCCAGTGCCGCCGTAGCCTATTGGAAGCCAATAGGAGTATGAGACCCACCCAAATCAACTGAGGTATGTTGTTTGGTTTGTCCAATGGCTGCCTTATTTACACACGATTTGTATTTAAGCTAACTAACCCTTTCTCGCTAGGGTTTGAAGGACGAAGAACAGGAGCCTCAACTTGATCTCGCCTGGGAATTTCTTTCCAACGAATACGGGAGCATACTCTTGCCAACCACCAAGTTGGGCTTTTCGTCCATCTCTGCAACTCCCTCATTTCCAGGTACGCCATCTCTGCAACTCCCCTATTTTCCGATTTTCGCCCAATTCTATCTATTTTTAAGGGCTTACCAATGCTCAGTAGAATTATTCTGGTGTCTTTTGGATTTGTTGATATATGAGACTTAACATTGGAACCATTTGTCTTGATCTCAATTTTGCCCATTTTTTTTAATTTTTAATTTTTTTTTTGGTGAGTATTGTTCCCACGGTTCACTTATCTTGTTCTTGATGCATCTCGGATATGAATTTTACATCAATCTGACAGACGCAAATCATACGAAATAGGAAATTCTGATAGATAACTACATAATGAGAATTAATTAAGTGGACATCCTCAGGGCCGGATGCACGTGGTGGCAGGGGGTCAATTGACCCCAACTGGAAATCAATTAGTGCGTACTATCTAATTATCTCCGGCATACTCTTATTTCGTGGAGTTGCAAACAAAAAAAACCTGTTGGTAGAAGTAGTACCAAAGTCGAATATAAGTCTACTGCCAATGCTTGTTATGAGATACAATGGTTGTGTTCACTGTTGACTGAATTATGTCTCAAACCAACAGTGCCTCCGTTGTTATGGTGTTATCACATTGGAGCTACTTATCTCCATTTTAAATCCTGTGTTTCATGCTCAAACTATACATATTTCTCATTGGAGATAGTTATCTTTCATCGGCGAACCCCCACAGGCAATGCTCTCACTGGGGTCTATGTTGGTAACTCTATTTGCTATCAGTGGAATACAAAAAAAATGTTTAATTTCTTCTAATTAATCCACTAACTGGCAACTAAGCTTATCTATTATATTAGATGATTTCATTCCAATGCAGTTTTAGGTGACGGATAGATACAAAACAAATTAATGATTTCATCACGACTCAACCCTTAATAGCATTGATTGGCCACTCTAACAAGAATACTTATGCTATAAAAAAATGAAAATCTAGTTAGAATGATCATTCCTGATATATATTTGCACATTAGCTCCCTTTTTTCATTATGCCAATTTTCTGGATGATAACATTGTACATGCTACGAAATTTACTGCCAATAATACTCTATATATAAAATTAAAATTAATATAAAAACAATCTTACTAATATTTTCTTACTCGTTGTGGCCTTGTTTACTCTTAACACTTGTACATGTTATGGTCCTCATTTTACTTCGAATTGCCTTTCCCTTAAACAAATGCCTGTGTGAAAGTTTTAGGACTTTTGTTGATTAGATTAGTCAGTTAATGATTTATTTGGGTTATCGCACTTCTTCAGGTAGTAAGTTCACTCAATATATATTAAAAAAGGTCGCTGGTTATCTTTGCCAAACTAGGAAACTTCAAACCAGCTCAAGTCAGCCTTTTCTCCATTCTGTTTGGCTAAGGACCATTTCCTTCCATCAAAACACGTCGCGCCATATATATCCTTACCATTTCTATCCATATTACTTTTGTTGTACTTAGTTCCCTCACTTTACTCGCGATTTGGATACTATGATCACTCGTCCTATTTGGTGCCTTGACCAACATTTACAACCACAAAATATAGTACCTCTAACCATTGTGTATGCCTAAACTTTCTTGTTAAACGTACAAATATTCGACGATTACATAAAATTTTCGGAGCCTTTCTCCAGTTAACCCACCTAAATTTAATTCTCTGCGTAACCTCCTCACTAATCACTGCCCCAGCTTGACTAATAAGCGTAAGTATTGAACTTTTTCGTTTTTAAGTATTTTTGACCTCCAATGCTCATCATTCCTTATTTGTAGTTTTTGTTACTGTTAAATTTACAATCTGTATATTCAGGTTTAGTCCTAGTTATCCTAAATTTGCATAATTCTAATGCTTCTCTCCACACCTTTAGCTTACCATTCACTTTATCTTTCATTTCGTCTGCTACAACTATAAGACTACCAAACAACGACACCGTAATATTTCTTCTTATAGATGTCTACTTAGTTTATCATAACTAAAGCAATGGATCGTAGGGACTAAACGCCGAACTATGACAAAGACATCTTGGTATAGAAAATTCACTAGTCTCCCCAACATATGACCTCAACTAAAGCAAAGCTCCACTATTCGTATTTTGTTTCATCTCAACATGCTTAAATGTAACACCTTTACTACTCAAGGCCTACCAAAGTAATTACCCAAAAAAAAGGGCCTATGAAAGCAAATCTCTACGCACCTGATTATAAGTTTTTTTCCTAAATCGGAACTTAATTATTCATATGCAGATTTTTTCTTTTTTCCTGTCTCTCTTCATAACTCATATTAATAGGTAGCTTACTTTTATAGTTGATCTCTTGCCATAAATCGAAACTGAACATCCGTTATAGTTGCAACTCCACAAATTAGGGTAAACATGCTAACTAAAGATACTTCATTCAACAAAGCTACTACGGTTGTGACTTCGGCCCCGTTTTGATTAAGAAAAGAAAAATATAAGTTGAGATAAAAAAGTGGTTTGGGGTTAATTTTGGCGCCTTTCTTTTTCCTAAAAAGTAGCAAATCATGGGAAAGGTTTCCAAATTCGTAGCCCACAGATTCAAACCAAGTCACAAAAATTCGCGACAATGGTATTCGTTCAAAAACTTTCAACACGAGGAATATGATACACATTCGGGTTACCTAATTTCTGCTTTCTTTTTTTTTTTGGCAAAATATTGAAATATTTTGCAATTACTGATAGCGAGAAAATTAGAGGTAGAGGGATTGTTAGAGAGACTGACAGAGTTTTTTTTAGAATTGTTGCATGCCAAACCGACCCTTCACTTGCTTTATTTCAGAATGATTTAATGGTCATCCTGGTTTTCTTACTATATACCATGACAGTTATGCTTATGGTTGTGCTGATTAGGACGGTTATACATTTTTTTTTTCATGCATGTGCAAGTGTTTGGGTGTATTATGTTGTTTTCGTTGAATTTATTATGTGGTCTACAAGCAGTTACGCATTTTGTGGCTTAGATGGTATATGCTGCTGAAATTTGTGACAACCAAATACATAACCACCAGATTTGGTGAATACATTTTCCAATAATTTCGCTTTAAACCAACTGTTCGTTTCTTTGAATTTCCAGAAACACCACAAGATTTCCCCAGATTAACGGTAACAGTATCCATATATTTCAAATTCTAAACAAAGTTAAACTCTTTACATGCACTATCAAAGTTAGATCCGACGAGTTTGGTTCGATGTTTTTAAAAAAGAAAAGCTGCTATTTGTACCATACAATTTCCTACACGTGGCACTCTGAAATTGTCAATTAAATTTTGATCACGTGTCACTTTTATACATGCATTCAACCATCATATCAATTTTACTTCTCATAAGTTTTCATTTTCCAACATCAAAGTGACACGTAAAACCTTGCATCATCATTTTCTTTTGACATACATATGTCGAGTTATTAACCATTTTTCCTTATTTTGGTTTTTTTCGCCGTTATTGCAGGGATGGCATCCTCCATTGGCAGGCGTATCAAGCATCTAGCGAAGAAGGCCACGGGGAAAAAAACAGGATATGATCGCTATAGATTCACCGGCGAAGATGCGCAAGCGAAGTACACAGACCAGTACTCCAAGAAGGCAGTAGTCGTCGAGCGCTTGCTGTCCTTCGACGACCCAGCAATTCGCAGTCTCAGCACTGTGCGCGAGCTGGACCGGCGTGGATGGCGCACATTCTTGAGCCAAGAGGGGCAGGCCTGCGAAGAACTCGTGCGTGAGTTCTATGCGAACTTGAAAGAAATTGAATTCTATCCTGATGGCCCACACATTTCGTCAAAGCTGCAAGGAAGAGACTATGTCATTGGGCCTGCACATTTTAGCACCATCCTCCATCTACCAGTTGTTCGGGATCCAGCGTACCACTACGGTGATGAGTATGACACTGCGGATATCCTTCCCCTGATTAGCAAGCACGGTACTCCGTGGACCACAGCAACATACCCGCAGCAGGAGTTGAAAGACGAATTCCGTATTCTTAATATCGTATCTGCATCGTCGCTAATTCCACAGAAACGCACATCTGACGTAACACATGAACGGGCGTCGCTACTGGTAGCCATCATGACTGGGAGGCCCATATGCGCTAGGCGTTTGATTGGGGAGGTTATAAACTCCCACTTAGCAAATGGTCATAACCCAGCTGCCCTGCCCTTTGGCTTGTTCATAACAAAGTGTGTAACACGGGATGGTATTCGCATTGCGCCCAACGAGAAGATGTTGCCCCAAGAAAAGCCAATCGACGAAAATACGCTAAATAGATCTCTCTCCCAACGTAAGCGTAGGAAGACAACCGAACCAACCGCGGAATCGCACACGGGCCTCGGCAGCTCATCCGTAGACATATCGGCACGGTTGGATGCCCTGTCATTGCAATTTGAACAGGAGCAGCAAGCAAACGCTGAATGGAGAGAACTTCAACGTCAATCAATGGAGCACGAGCATGCTGCGTCTGCACAATGGAGGGACTACCAGCGGTACTCCATCGACGTCATGCGATCGGAAGTGCACTAGATGTACGCCAACCAACAATTGTGGGCAAGGTGGATGGGTGAACAGTGGCCGAGCTTCCCCCCGGGCCACTGGGATAACAACCAAGGGCCCCCGTAGACAACTGCATCTCTGTTGGAAAGGTAACAATCAGACTATCTCTGTTAGATGGCCTAGACTTGGTTAGATCTTTAAACTGTTCACGCTTTTACGAAGTAATACATCATATATGCCCAATAGCATCGCTTACTTTCATCCCCTGAGTTCAGGTTCACACTTAGGTCGAAATGAACAACTACGTAAGCCCCGTGCCATTTCTTCTTTTTTGAGAGGGTTTCTTTTTCCTTTGTATTTTCCAGTTTCACCTTCTAAGCTATGCGAAATGCTGTCCCAAAAAAACAGTTTTAGATAAATTTCTTACTCACTAAGAGACTTATAATGTAACCCATGCATTCATTAAGAAATACCGACAAAAGTACATGAGTACCAATTTGGGTGTATATCTATATGTAAAAGCCATTACATTGGAATAAATGCTTTTAGAACCATTACGATAAATATGTATGAAAAGAAAGATGGGGTACAGACTATAGTTTGCATGGAATATGACATATCTATACAATTTTCTTGCTATGTGTAGAAAAGCATTTAAATACAAATATTGGGGTAATAGGTCTTCCTCATTCAAAAGACAGGTCTAGAAATTAATGCCCCCTCCCCGTTTCTTTTGTTTTTGTTATCCTCTAAAAGAGTAATCAACTAAATAATATGTAAACCAAGGACTTGCTACCAATTTCGATATATAGCAACCCCTCATCAATTTCAACGCAGTTATTCCAATGTTGGTGTTTTGTCGCTGTGAGAGAAATGTCCATATATGTTACTTCTTCTCGGGCAACGATGCAAGCCTTTCACTAATGCTTTTACTGCGGAACAAACCTTTATTTATCCCTTATATGGTCCTAACACATTGCAATTGTTTGTCATTCACGTGCATTCCCACCCAAGTGGTGCACTATTGTGAATTCTACGATTTATATATATACACAACCGTGCTAGTGAAATAAGTCATTGTAGGCCTCCACTTCTGCCCGATTTATATTATAAATGTCCTATACAGTCAAATAATGTGTATTCCTCTGCCTTTGCATTACCATGTAGTGTCTTCTTTGAAGTAACGTATTTACTAGAGATTTCTCAGTTTTCTAATCACACATCATAATGCATTACAAATTTACATAGGGTAACAATGGTTTTGACTTATAACATGTATTTCCCTATTCTGTTTTGTTGTGCAGGCCGATATTACCTACAGGCGTCCGGACTTTGGCATGGGGCTCAAATTTTCGTTTTGCCAATTCAGTCGCTCCTAGTTGAATGGAAACTTACAACCGCTGTTGATGTCAAGCTTGCTTTTTTTTTTTTGGTTAACTGCTGCATCTGTTATGCATTACTCTCGAAATCTTTCATTTAATGTGCGCTATGTCCAAATGTTTCTCATATTTACCATGGCGATCCTTGGTTAAGTTGAAGATCTTTTGTTTGTAGTACTACCAAACGTTTCAAGTTGGATTTCAAGTTGTTTGATTTCTTATGTTAACATGGAAACAGCTGATACCTTCGGTTTGACTGTGTCATTACTGTTTTATTGCCAATTACTTTCATGTTCAATGTTGAAAGCCCATGAATGGGAAATTGTGTTTCCCGTTTTGGAATCGTACCTCTCGATTCATGCAGTTTTTCTATTCGAGTGCGGACCATTGTCGCGTAATCACGGTGGCTACATTGACGACATGTAAGTTGGTCACTCTATGACTGGTTTTTATATTGATTTGCTTACAAACTTTGGCACACAACTGTTGAATTAAAATTTCATTTCGACATTTTGCTATCATTTATGTCAAAAGGAATTAGGAAAATAGCATTGCGTTGCATCACATTTTTGTTTGCTCATGCTATACTTCTACTGGGGAAAACTCTTTACGTGGTTATACGTTACATACACGACACCTAACATTACTCATTATGTTTAGGAAGTTGCTCAGTCGATCTCCTTGCAGGTTGTTTGCTGAATTTGGGAGAAATGCTGCAAATACTGAACTTCTCTGCTAATTAATTGCCTCCTCGAGTGCAACTAGCAGCCATTGCAGATGATGACAGAAGCGCTGCCAGTTACATGGCAGCCACTCCATGTATGTCGCTCTCTGTATCTTTCTCTCTCTTTGGTAACTCAAGATGTCTAAGTCAACTTGCGTGCACCTTGAGATTTATTGCCAATCCATATTATATTTTCATTACAGTTTTGCAGTGATGAAAGATGTTACCGTTTCTTTAACTAATTTCGTATACGATTATATGTTGTCTGCCAGTTTACTTTGTGGTTCCCTAATCTGCAAATGTAATGCATGTTCGATGTAGTGAATTCACAAATCTATCTATGCTCCAAAGTCTAAGGTTTTCAGTAGGCTGAACTTTGTTTTCCTCTCAAAAAAGAATATTAGTTGGAAACATTAAATGATGTTCTCCTCCTCTACCCTCCTCTTACGTGTTTTCTGTCCTTCTTCTTTTGGGTTCCATTTTCTTAATACTTATTTCTTAACCTGCTTTTGATCAATTTGAAATTTTAAGTTCAAATCGGAATACATGTTCATAACATGATAGGAACTGTAATTAAAAACAAAAAGAAAAAAAAAAAACCACAAACTATGCTAGATACACAATTGTTCTGCCTGTGTGAAAATGAGATGGAATGTGATCTTTGTTTAATATGCCTTACATGTAATAAGCTGCTGCCGCTGCTGCACTGTGTTGGATGGTTTGTCTTATGTTTGGATTTTTCTCACTTCAGGTCCTTTTGTTTTGACCGATGTTGTCATCATCAACGGTTGTTAAGGTTGGGACCCTGTAGTGGACCATTGAAAGGGTTTATAGGATTGAATCGAGGATCCAAATATCCAATTGAGCAACCGCAGGAAAAATATGCAGAAGAGTTTGCTTGTTTATTTTGGGTTTGTTATTTTTTTTTTTAGCAACGCAGAGGTGTCAATACTGCACTCTCCTGCACAGAGTCTCTGGTTGAAGACAAATCTTAAGCTCACCCTTATTTGGTTAGATATGGGTGAATGATTAAAGTACGTGTTTATATGACATTTCAGTTTATTTTAGCAAAAACTAATGAGATTTATTCATTGCATCTAATTAGATCTCGAAGGAACTACACAAATCTTGTCAAAAAAGAAGATGGTACAGATGATCAAAACAAAGGAACACAACTCTTGGAGGTGTATGCAATTGGGATTCGAATGTACGTTGAGAGGAAGAATTACAAAGAGGTTAAGGAAAGAAATTGTTTATTTTTTGTGATTTATAGGGTTAATTTTTGGGACGCTATGTTACAGATGTACAGTTGTAAGTCCACAGATTTATTTGAAGCATTTAAGAAATATGATGAAGCTGGTAACCATACGCGGATCTTGTGCATACAGTACGCTTCCCAACTCATTAGTTTCACACCCTGTTCAGGCATACAGTCTCTTCTGGTTTTAAGTTGATTTTGGTAATGTTAAATTAACGTTCCATTTTGAATACAAAATATTACCTTCAGCTGAATTAGAATTGACAGCAAAGAGAAGTAATGAAGTGTTAACAGTACGGTGAACAAGAATACAAATTTACTTAAGCTCGCGAAGTGTACGATATGTTTAATGTGTTTCAATGTTATGCGATATACTATTTTTATTCATTTTAAACACGCAAAATTTACTTTTTATTGGCCTCTCTGTTGCAGATATTTGGTTTTTCTAATATGACAATGGAATCTGAAGTTAACCCATTTGTTGGTCAGGAGGCGAAGCCGTAAGTGTTTTTAATCTTATCTACATTTTTTCATGTAGTTCGCTTAATTTTGTATGCGGTGTCTGATCTCTCTGTCTCTCCCTCCCTCCCTCCGTGTGATATAAAAATGAGCCTGAAGTTTTGGCAATGACAAAACTAATTGCTACATATCAACAAAATGAGATATTGGGTTTTGAACATATCGTCAATGTTAGGCTACTGGATACTAATTTTATACTAATCACCTATATCTGTATGATGGCCTTTATTAATGCAGGGCTCTCTACTATTGTTCTCTGAAGTTTGGATTGTCTGTAGACTAATAGGAGGACAATAATGGATGACCCATTTATTCGGAATTACATAGAAGATCTCTTGAACAATGTCTGGACTGAAGTGGAGCTCAAGCTCATCAAGCCTTACACAAGATTTCGCATCCCCTTCATATGAAAGTTAATGACTAGGATTTGTTTATGTTAATAAGAGAATGGTTGTTTTTTTTTTTTTTTTGGGTGGGTGTTTCATTACCAAATGATGAAGTTCTCAATTAATTTAACCCTCAGAGGTTCAAACCATTTTTTATTGACCTCATTTGTAAAAATGAGTTTATTTCATCTATTGATAGCTTCTGTTCGATGCGTAATTTATTGAAAAAAAATTTGTCTCTTGCACGTCAATTTTAGGGAGAACGTAAGGCACAAGTGGAGTTTAAAAAAATGTTGGAAATCCCAAAAAGCTTTTACCAAGATTTCGTTCGAAGCCACGAAGATCGGTTTTAACGGACTTTCACTAATCATCTAAAATTTTTGTGATTTCTCGATTGCACTCTAAACGCTTAGCAGTAATGCTTATTTTGGATCTGTACCCAAAGCTCAATCTCTCATCTTTGTTTTTTTTTTTTTCTGATTTATTTTTTGACTACGAAATTAATGTGAGATGCAGGTTAAAGGGAAAGAAAAACTACACTGCCATAGATAAATGGAATACACAGGTCAAAGAGCTGTATCAAAACATCAGCAACCGAGTATCTTGAGATTGATATTTGTTAAACGTTGGTTTAGAAAGCATAAAATGAGTTTGTATATGAAATAAAAATGACGAAAAGTTATTTCGAGCGTTTTCAACACGAAATAAAGAAAATTTGAACACACAGAAACGCAAAAATGTCAAAGAAATTTTTTTTTTTGTTTTCTTTATTATGAGATTCGCAAAGCATAAAACATATATAGAAAGTAGAAAACCAAAATATCCGTGCAAACGAAATGACATTTAAGGGTTTTTTTATTACATAAATACTATTATCCAATTACTATAATTTTATTTCTGATAAACAAATAATTTCTTTATTATGTTCTTACCTTTTTATATTTTTTAAATAAAAACACTCTTAATCCAAACTGCATATGATATTTTTTTAGGATAGGACAAGATGGGGATGGGGATGGGAGGTGACAATTCACTGTACGTATTTATTTGTTTGTTTGTTTGAAGTATTTTCTTGGACCTCAACTTCTCCTCATGGAACCTTTGTTGTCACCCTGGGCTCTATTCCTCCAAATTTAAACGCAAGTACAAAGGGAAAATACTAACCTAACAACCCACAGAGAGAGGCAGGGGAGGAACTTTCTATTTTTGTAATAATTATTATTATAATTATTATTACTAGAAAATGAACTTAACCTAATTTATGGGGCATGGGAATGTAGTGATCTAGGGGATGAATGCTGGAAGGAATGGGTTGGGGTGTGGGTGAGGCAATCTCCAATTAACCATCTTGCTCTTTAGTTTTTTAATTTTTAAAGGTTAAAATTTGAAACATAATTGGTAATGTTTTTTTTTTAAATAATTTTTAAAATGCTTTTAAAAATTTTAAAAATTTTGAAAATAGAGACATAGTATTTTTGTATGTAACAAGTAATAATCAGCACCACCCCTCGTTACTATCACTTGTTAATTTTGCGTATCATGATTCGTATTTTTGTAATTGTATATTTGTAACAATTTAGGTCATTGACTTGACATTTATATATTTGCAACTGTTATATGTATTAAATAGTTAATATTTTTGTTTCTCGCCACTTTGGTTATCCTTCTACTTGCTTTATATAAAAACATAATTCGTCACACTTCTAATAAAACACTGATAATTTTTATATATAAAAGTTTCTAAATTAAAACTCCAAAAACTGTGAAAATATTTGTAAAAAATAAAAACAGTGTAGGCATTTATTAAAAAAAAAGTATGAATATGTAAGAAAACATCATATCATTTTTGTAATTTAAAACAAGCATCATGCGTCAAGTTTTCGATTAGACGTTTAGATCCCTGAAAATAAATAAAGAACGTATCGAATTGTACGTTGACGTACGAGCCATTACACACACACAAAGAGAGAGAGAGACAGAGATTTTGTGAGGAAATAGCAAAATATTTTATTACAATGCTCTTTGACATCATCTTCCGGAACCCAGGACATTGGATTTGGCTACACATAACCAGTTCTAAGGAAACAAAGTACATTCAACGACCCATTGATACGTCTTTAGCGACCTATCCCCCTATTTTGCGTAACCATTCTACAGATTCGCTCGCGTAGGGCATCCATGTAACGGTCACCTGGCAGGTCTTCGACATCCGCCGGCTCCGTATCAGGGCAGAGGTCAGCCGAGTCAAACTGCGCGGATGACTGCATTGACGATGACGGGACATCAACGTGAGAAGCAACTGCGTGGCCATCCACGTCATCGATTCTGCCATGCTCTAGTATGAAATTATGAAGCGCCATTGAGCAGCCGACGATGTCTACCTGAATCCGGTAGTCGTAAGGTGGCATATCTCGTAATATAGCCCATCTGTTTTTCCAGACACCGAAAGTACGTTCGATGACACTTCGTAAGGCTGTGTGGACCTCATTGAAACGCTCTCTAGGGTTCCTGGGTCGGCCCCCGCTTCTGAATTGTTGTGCATGCATTCGCTCACCTTTGAACGGCGCAAGAAAGCCTTTCCTATTGGGGTACCCCGCGTCGACAAGATAGTATTTACCTACAACAGGTGTAAGAAAATATGTGAGATACAACATTCGTAAATTTAGTGCAAGTAATGTGACTCAACATTAAAACTTGGCGTAAGAAAGGTGAACTTCATTTGTCGTAGAAGGTCCCACCTTCAATAGGGTACGGAAAGTCCTCATTCGGGTTTGACAAGACATTCTTCAGGACGCGAGAATCATGCATACTACCTTCCCAGCCACATGAGATAAACACGAAACGTTGGTTGAAATCGCAAACCGCTAGAATATTCTGCGTGAACCCACCCTTTCGACAGCAGAAAGCAAGCTCCTTGTTGAGAGGAGGGATGCAAGGGACGTGAGTGCCGTCCAACGCGCCAATGCAGTCCTACAATGGATATAGTACACGAAAGTCATCATTGTCGAACAGCGGCGTAGTGAATCCTCTAATATAAAAACAAAAAATGTAGGGCGTACCGCGAATGGCAAGTAGCGAGAGTCGTCTAGGATGTGAGAATGCGTCACAGTTTGTTCCATTCGTGGCTTAATGTAATCCCGGCTAAGACGTTTCACTGCCGATAGCACCATGCGAAAGTGACGGGATATGGTTTCACCTGAGTGTTGGTATCATTCTTGGAGTGCCCTATTGGACATATTATTTGCCAATGTCTGTAGGAAAATAGCAACGCTCTCCTCTACGCTTAAGGTCGCTCTAGGGCCCTGACCAAGAGCGTACTTTGTGGTTAGTTCGTTACACAACGCCGTGAACACATGTTTGGTTACACGGCATGCTTCAAACAAACGCCGCGGGTGGCCTGACAAAAGTTCATTAATCCAAAGGCGACCAGGAAGGGCTGACGTGCGGCAGGGCTGTTTTGTAAGACTTTGGGAGTAGTACTGATACACTATCGCAGCGGCCGACATAGCGCTTGCATCGGAGATTGCATCATAATCTTGCACGAACCGCGTGATGATCCCCTGTAATACTGGGCAGTTGTCCTCGCTGCCGTTTGCCATTGTATAGAGTCAGAACTCTTAGCTGAGATATATGTTGCAAAAGGAACAATTGAGTTAGTAGAATAACAATTTACATATTCCACATAAGTAAAGCATGAAAACAATAGCTTAAATTTGTGACAACATTCATTGTGTGCTATAGTGATAGAAAGGAATGCCATTCATTATGGGTTAAAGTAGCTGTAAATTTTTCGAAAATAAACACATGCAACCAACATTAGGATACAAGGTTGTTTAAGAAGAAATATCCGTCCTACAAATAGTAAATCAAATGTTACATAAACGAGTGTAAGTGCTCATGTAAGAGATCAAATACACGGTAATGGGTAAAATTGTCTTAATGCTAGTAGGGGGGGAAGTAGCTCGGGGATGTGTCATCCGGAGGTGGTGGAGGGTAGTAGGGTGCGCTGTTGTGGCCACTGTTGCTCCCTCGACGCGTTTGTTCGTGTTTACGTTGTTGGTACAGCAGCCACCTCAGCCTGTGAGCATCGTCCGGTTGGCCCATGAATGCCTCCCTGTTCACTTCGGTCGTGAATAAGTCGATGGCAAATAGGTACAAGTCGGAAGTGCTGTCAATTTCTTCCATGGCTACCATTTTCGCGATACAATCTTGCATTGAGTTTGGACGCTCAGCCCAGACAAGTCTAACCTCATTCGTTCTGCCTCGTATGGCGTCAGCCATAGCCTCTATAGATTGGGACATTCGGTTGGCATGGCTCTGGCGCCGTCTAAGACTACTGCTTCCGTCATCTATATCATCTTGAGTTTCCCTCCGCCGCCGGACTCCTCCCGATCCAGACCCTATACCCACATTAGCCTGACTACATGGATCGATAACTGGAGGGGGTTCGGCGGAGGCAACAAATTCTGCTTGGTCTTGCATTTCCGACGGTTGCGTATCCTCAGGTGGGGGACTTCTGGCAGATGGAGTCCAATGATATTCCCCAGTCGCAGAGGTTCCTCCGAATACTTTTTCCATTAACTCTGCATG
Organism: Vitellaria paradoxa; assembly: GCA_019916065.1. NCBI lineage: Eukaryota > Viridiplantae > Streptophyta > Magnoliopsida > Ericales > Sapotaceae > Vitellaria > Vitellaria paradoxa. The sequence continues at coordinate 168,514 of JAINTL010000033.1, read as the reverse complement.
CTCCAATCCTCGATTTCTAAATCTCATGACACGAGAGTTATTCTGGCAAGAAACAACAACAATTAAGAGTGACTATCATTGTACAATAACAAAAAAATTATATAAATTCCAAAAAGTGACAAAACAGCAAATTGTCGATATTTGTGAAGTTGCTATGATAACGTACCCGTTGCTGCGAGGCCCACCACCAATCCGGCGCATCCCATGTATTCGTCACCGGATTCCAGCCCATTCCAGTTACAGTAGAGTGCGGGTTTTTGAAGTCTATCCATGTTCGCCAATCCTTACCCAGTTGTACCATCCGACTTTTTATTTGCGCTAAGGTGAGCTGTTGGGATGTTATACGATTAAACTCTGCTACAAGGAAATTATAACCAGCTGGGGATAGGCAGTTGCCCCTCCTATGACCGTTGTCTATGACACCCGCTGTAATTGTGAGTAGGACTTCCGTTTTATGAAAATCCCAAGTTGCTTTGGGTTGTTTTATTTGCCTACGTCTTTGAGAACTGCTCGCAATGTTAATCTCCACGTTGTGGAATTCATCTGAGGGCGAGAACGGGGAGCCCGTGGAGTCCATAACCAAACTAAAAATTGACCAAAATTTATTAATTGATGAGCGAATAAAAATTGAAATATGAATTTTGTGATCTCTTGAACTTTGAAAAATGTAAGTGTAAACAGAAACTTTTCCATTCAACCATAGTGAGAAACGTAAATGATAAAGACAGTGAGTGGTGCTAATGTGTTCATAAGCGAGCAAGGATTTAGAAATCTACGTAATAGAACTAGTGGAAAACGTTAGAATGACAAACCACAAGCCGTGCACACGGTTTACATTCTGGTTATTACCGTTCTAACGGTTTCTCATGACCGTTCCCACGGATCGGCCTCTGCCATGCTCGGTTCGAACGGGTGCCAACGACTCGTTCCCACGGATCAGGTTCTGCCCAGAATTGTTAGAACGGATGAGCTTCGCTCGTTCCCACGGCAAACAATCAGAACTTCGCCCCAACGGATCAGGTGCAGTTCGCAGACAATACAAATCCCATGACAAACGAGTACTCAAAGCTCCATAAAAAAGAAATTAAAGACGTTCAAAGCCAAATACAAGCATTCAATCAAGACCCAAATGATCAAATCAAAGTGAAGGGGACTTTACTACCAAAGCCGAACTAGTCGTACGGTTATAGAGATCCATGACAAATGCGAGTAGATAAGAAACGGAATGAGATTGAAACCAAATCGGAATGAGATCGAAACAAGTACCTTCGAGCACGTGGGGGTTGAAGATGGCCGAGTGAGCTTGTCTGACGGAGGGTGGATCTTCGCCGGAGAAAGTATCGCCGGACGGTGATAGATTGCCGTTTTGGGGCTTTTTTGGTGCTGCTTCGTAACCAGTAGGGGGAGGCCGGCCTCATCTCAATGTAGATCTGATTTGTGGGTTTCTTGCTTCTTTGAATTGAAAGATTCTCGGTCCTTACTTGAGAATCTAGCAGAAGGGAAGGACGGTGGCAGAACAGAGACGCCGGCAGTGAAACGAGGGCGTTTTAGGTTTCGGACAAGAGTGAACTGTCAAAATTTTGAATGCGTTAGAACGGAATGTGCATTCCGTTCCCACGGATCGGGTACTGTTCAACTCCAACAAATGTGGTTTGGGAAAATAACACCAAACGCCCACGTAACTTCAAACCGCGATTTATCTTGATTTATCTTGTTTTTTATTACTCCAAACGGGCCCAAAAATTTGAAAAAAAAAAAAGAGTAAAAGTTTCATGGAGTTTTATTATAATTTTAGGGCCCAAACGACTTCTAGGCTATATTTGGTACACTTAATTTTTACTAAAAAAATAATTTTTACCAATGCTCTCTAATTTTTTTCCCGTAATACAAAACTAATTTTTACAAGTTTTTTTTTTAATTCTTATTAATTTTTTTAATTTTTACTAATTTTTTTTTAATTTTTACAAATTTTTATCAAATACGCAATAACTAACTAACTAAGACGATACAATTCAAAATTCTACACAAACTTACTGTTCGACCCGCGAAACGGAGGAGGATCGCACTTTCTATCACATCGCACATCAGATCAAACATTGGTGTCTATCTTCGGCCTTTTGACCAAATTAGAGTGTCAAGCTTTCGTTCATTTTTGGCCCCCTTGACAATTTCCTCTCCATAAAAGTCCATGTACAAAAAGCAAAAATGAAAATGGTTAATAGCACAGCCAATCCTTAAAGTGCGACTTTCGTGTTACTATGCCTTTTATTTAAACAAGTGCGGCGCAAAATTATTAAATATATTATTAAGGGGTGTTTGGTTTAAAAAAATAAAAAAAATATAATAAAAGTAAAAAAATATGATAAAAATGTAAAATGTAAAAAATTTTAATTAGAGAAAAATATAAAAAATAATTAAAATTTGTAAGTTTTAATGATTTTTAGTGGTGCCGAATAAGACCTAAACCTATGCGATGATTGAAACTAATTTCATTTAGAATAATTTTATTTATATTAAATGTAAGAAATAACTTTTCTCATAAATTGATGTAAGACAATTTTACAATGTTAGATATTGTAAGTCTATTTGGCACGACAAAAAAAAAAAAAAAAAAGTAAAAAATGTGATTTGAAAAACCTTTTAGCATTAGACACATAACAATCAAACCACATTTTTTATAAATAAATAATAAAACTTTTTATTTTTACATCAATTTTTTTGGAGAGAAATTGTTCGAAAAATTTTTTTAGTTCCGTCGGAACGGTTTTGCATTAGGATTTATTAAAAATGATCAAAAAATTTTTTAGATTTGTAAAAAAATTATTGAGATTTGTAAAATAATATTGAAATTTATAAAAATTTGTTAAGATATGTTAATATATATAAATTTATAGAAATTTTATGAAACACGAGAAATGTAAAATATGTTAAAAAATTAGAGATTTTCAAATTTTTTTTGTATTTTTTACCCTTTTTTTGGAATACCAAGTAGACCCTATGTCAAAAAACCTCGTAGTCAAAAGAGATAGGGGCATAACTTTAAAACCCAAGTAGGTGTTAAAACGAAGAAAGTTCAACATTTCTTAGATAAATAAATTTTCTCATAAATCGGCGTGGAACAAATTTTAACAAAACCACTGAAAGGAAATCAACTCATACAAATTACTCGTCAAATAATAATTAAAAAAATATATAAAGTACAAAATACAAATTGCTGACCAGTTCTGTTTTATTGTTTTATTCCCAGTGCTAAACTTATGCTTTTACAACAGGACGAGAACTCAATAAGAGATAATCCCCAGCATATATGGAATTCAAAACAAGAGCACTGAAGAGTGGAACACTAAAATTTTCATACTTATTTGATAGTAGATACCCTAATTCAAAAAGCAAGCAACTTCTTCTCCCTCAGGCTTTCAATGGTGTCTTTTAGGCTCAACTCCACTGGAATGAACTCGATTCCCAAACTCTTCACTTTGTCGCTCAATATCTGGTAGCTTAGATTAAAAGCATTGTCATCGGAACATCTGCAACAGATAGAAAACGTTCCATTAATTTAGATTCTGTTATGTAATCTAAACAGATAGTGTTATGTAATCTAAACAAAAATAATACACAACGGGCATTACAATATCACCAGGGCTTAAACCAATTTTTAACACATAGCATTACCGAAAAATGCACCCCTTGCATGTACTTTCACGTAGGTAAATGAGCCAAGTCAAGCTGGGCGTTATCGTAGTTAGGCTTGGCTAGCCACATATTTGTTGGGCTTGGACCGAGCTTGGGCTTGGTAGAGCCTAAAAATATTAAGCAATGACTTGCGCAGCTCATTAAAACTAGTTTATATTAAAAATAAATAAATATCTGTTATTATATGTGTAATAATATCATAAACTACATAACTAGGATCGAACAAGTGTAAAATACTAATAAAATATCAAATAAAAAATTTATAAAATCTTTTTACGTTAATATTATCTACGTATTTATATTATATGCATATAATAATATCATGAACTATATAAGTAGGCCCTCATGAGTCTAGTTTTATTAAGTTCAAGTTCGGGCTCGTTTAATAAATAGGTTTGGAAGGATGTCCAATCTCAACTCATTTATTAAAAGGGTAAACCTCGAGCCAAGCCCTTAACACAAATTGGCTCGACTTATCGACAGCCCTACTTTCAAGTGTGAAAGTCAATTTTGATAAGCTTAAAAAGCATTAATGAACTTTCAACTCAAAACACTTCATGAAAATAAATCATGTAGATCACAAACAACTCAAATAAATATATACGAGTCTAGCGCTTGTATTTACCAGGTGAAGACATCCATAGATCAAATTGCATGATGGAAGACCATCTAATCCCTTAGACCTACTGCATCGAGCTTAATGACCATTAGCTCTAGGCATCGAGCTTAAAAAAGGACATAATATAATTTGCTGGATTCACAGATTTGGTTTTATCCAGAAGGTGCCTGGCTGCTGGATTCAAAGAAAGAAATGGTTGCTAGAAATTCTGACCAACAGCTATCTAAGAAATTTTAAGGTTGCATTAGAATGTGAAGAGGTACTAATATGTGCCTGTTTGCAAATGGGTTTTAAAACTGAGTTGCGAACAACATTGAGGGAATAATAATTTTGCAACTCTATGAATAGAAAGAAGAGCAGGAAGAGGAGGCAGCAGAAGAAAAATAGGTAAAAACAATGGCTTTACATTGCAAGGTTGTAGAAAAATCACACGTTACACGAACTTGAATTCTCCTAATTTCTAAATACACACTTCAGGCCGCCAGAGTTCTCCTAATTCTAGGACCATGAAATTGAGCTAAAAGTTTCGTCTCCTCAGCTAGGAGACTATTCTAGATATAATAAATATAGCATGTTATGGTAATATGATCTCGGGGTTCTCAAATAATATTCATGGACCAAGTGCAACAAAAATGAAATTATGGTTACTGTCCTAGATTATTAAAACCTAATGGAACATAAATATGTTCAGTAACATACAACAATAAAAGAACAATAAAGTATGATTCAAATTGGTACTCTACATATTAGAAAATGTCCAAGGCTGGTTCCATGTAAAATTACAAATTTTGTCTGATTCTTGTTGGAATGTTATATTTCAATAAGTTTTGACACAAAGACATTGAATGAATCTCATTTAGAATCTCATTTAAAAGGAAAATGAACTACAGGTACTCATCATTCAAAATGATAGATCAGTGGGGATTTCATTGACCAGTGTGCAGACTTTTCACCACACAATATAATCAATAACAATACCTAGACTAGCTTAAAAAGTAACCTGGTGTAGCAAATAAGCAGTGAAGATACTAGACTAGATTCTATTAAAGGACCAATGAAAGACTAGAACCACCATGCAAATCACATGAGTAAACTTACTTCTCAGGAATATCAAGTGTAGGGTAGAGTTCATGCAGGATTTTGACAATTTCAGAGAAGTGTACACATTTTTCAACAACACAATATCTTCCACTAGCTGAAGAAATTTCAAATGCTTGAATATGTACATTGGCAACATCTCTAACATCGACCAATCTATATGTCACATTTGGAAATGATTTAGCTCCTGCATTGAAAAACAAAAGCAAAAAACTTCAATCAATAGTCTCATAACCACCATATATATAATGATGTAATTGGAGAGAGAAATGGCTTCAATTGACCATTAGAGAAGCTAACTGTAACTAGTTGATCAATCAATCAGGCATAACAGTTGAAGAGATTTATTAACTTCAAGGAAAAATATGCTTTTCAGAAGAAGATATAAGGTTATTTTGGAAGTTTCAACTGTCCTGATGAAATTACCAAAGTACATTTTCCCTTAACATTGGCTCCCACTAGTTAATTGCTTTAGACCCATGCACTCCACACCCTCATAGAGCAAAATAGTCTACCAGATGCATCTTTATTGTTAGCAGTGCCGTAAAGATCTGGAGCCAGCTCTAAATAACCAAATACTACAATAAAATCCAAATTAAATTCAAAATCCAACCTCCATTATATCTCCATAGCATTCCACCACCCTCCTTCATCAGTTGCCCCAATCTATACATACCTTCACAACTATATCCATGGTTAAACAGGCTGGTCACTTCAACTTCTAACTGAAAAGAGAAAACTGCATCTCAATTCATCATATGATCATTAAACTCACCAATAATCTCCATAAGACAAATCCTTTGGAACCTTTCAAGCCTTCAGCCACCTAGGTTGGTAAAAAGCAGGCATAAAATACATTGAATGGCTAAGGTATTCTCAACAAGAGGCAGCTTGCCCCCCCAGGTAAATATGGCTTCTAGCCCAGTTGGTTCTCTGGAAGTAATCAAATATTTTAACTACCCGATTCTACCATAAATATTGGGCCATTGAGGCCCAGACTTACCTTTTAGCAGGCACCTCGTTGAAAATTCCGTATTCTGACTTACCATTGGATTTCTTAAACAAAATCTCAATTTTAACGCTTCGTTCATGTTTGTTACATCATAATTCAAATATTTTATTAAACTAAAATTATTTTTAATAAATAATATAATTAAATTAATTAAATAAATTAATAGTTAATTTAACATGAAATATATTTTATTAAATCATCTTTAATAAATAATATAATTAAATTATGTTTAATATATTTTATTTTTATTGAATTAAACTATTTTTAGTAAATAATTTAATTAATTATTAATTTATTTAATTAAAGTAATCTGAAATATATTTAAATTAATAATTAATTTAACATGAAATATATTTTATTAAATTATTCTTAATAAATAATTTAATTAAATTATATTGATATATTTTATTTTTATTGAATTAAATTATTTTTAATAAATAATATAATTAAAATAATTTGATTGAATTGATAAACTAATAATTAATTAATTAAATTAACATGAAATATATTTTATTAAATTCAATTAATTTTTGAAAATTTTAATAAAATTAAATATTTTATTAAAATAAAATTAATTATTGTAAATAAAATTGTATTTCTAAACACAGTTAACAAAAACTAGAAAACATAAACAGAAAAACAACAACACTAACAAACGGACTAGTCAATGCAAAATGTATATTTTGGTAGATTCCAATGCGTTGGTTGGCTTTGAATGGAAGTAACATATAAGCATTTGTAATGTTCCCGCCAAGTAGAAGTTGGGTGGTTTGAAATAGAAGTAATGAAACATCTAAAAAATAGATTGTAGAAATTACCAATGATTGTGGGATTGTAATTGAAATATTGTTGGGAAGTAGAATTAGATTAGGAAATGTTTCTATGTATAGCAGATATTAGGAGCTGATTTGTAGGGGCATATTTCCTTCTATAGATGTACTATTGTATTATAAATAAGGAGATAAAGCTTGTAAAAAAAAAATATAACAAAAATTTTCTCTAATTTTATGGTATCAGAGCAGGTTTTCAACTGAATCTCACCACAGTCCACGCTGAGCCTATATTCATGCGAGCTAGTGTGAGAGAGGCTGTTAGAAGTTGTCCTACATCGGCCTATGAGAAAAATTACTTGTCCTATATAAGAGATGGACCTCCTTCACCTTAACACCTAGGTTTTAAGATTAAGCCCCCCACTCTTATGTGTTGTTAAGCTTCTTTAATATGGTATCAAAGCAGGTCGATCGGTGACCCATTCTTGTCTGCTCAGTTTTTCCGGTTGATCATTCAACCCATCAATTGATTTTATTGTCAATTGATTTAAGTCTCAGTGTTCATTGTTCGTCAAGTCGATCATTCCATGATTGCCAGAGCAGATTGTTCATCGATTGCTAGAGTCGAATGTCCGTCAAAGTCAATCGTACAACCAAAATAGATTGCCAGAATAGATTGCACATCAACATCTTCTGCAATCGTTTATCCAGAATCGATTGATAGAGTCCATTGGTCGTCGACGTCTTCAGCTATTCGTGGCCAACAGTCCTCGACTTCAGCAACGTCATCTCCAATGACATCAGCAACATCGCCTTCAATGTCGATCCTGGTGTTGCTCCATCGATCAACTATTGCTGCTGCCAAATCCTTAAGTTATTACAATCGTCAATCGCCGCCAATGCATCTACTCGTTTCATCATCCTCTTAGCCCGAAACTGAGCTATTTATGGCGACCGAGATATCTGAGGGTAAAACGGAAGTCAACTCCTCCACGGGTCTAGTGGATAACTCCTCTGTTCAACTCACTCTCAAGAAGTTGAATGGAAGGAATTTCTACGAATGGGCTCAGTCCATTAAGCTTGTCAATGCTTATCATTGACGGTAAAGGTAAGTTGGGGTATCTTATCGGTGAGACGAAGCAACCTCCTTCCTTGATGCTGCTACCCACCAACGATGGAGGTCGAAAAATTCATTGATGACTTTGTAGTTAATAAATTCCATGAACTCATCAATTGGAAAGACATACCTGCTCTTGCCTACAACAAAGAATGTTTGGGAAGTAGTCCGCGAGACCTATTCAAATGCTGAGAACTTTTCCCAAATATTTGAAATCAAGACCCGATTATGGCAAATGAAGCAAGGGGAGGGAGAGGTGACCGACTACTATATGGAGAGAGGTGGCAAATGAAGCAGGAACTCGACTTGAGCTGTGAAGAAGAATGGGAGTGCTCGGCTGACATTGTTCAATACAAAAAGAAACTTGAGAACGAAAGGGTATTTAAGTTTCTTGCTGGCCTCAATCGCAACCTGGATGATGTTGGCGGAAGGATTCTTGGTATACGCCCCTTGCCATCAATTCGGAAAATTTTTCCAGAGGTCAAGCGAGAAGAAATAGAAGGAAGGTGATGTTAAAGGAGAATACGTCTTCTGGTTCTGAAATGTCAACTCTAATAATCCGCAGTTCACCTCCAAGGTTCGTTCAAGGCAACAGAAAAGGGCGTCCCAAGTGTAAGCGTTGTAAAATATCAGGTCACACCAAGGACACCTGATGGGAGCTACATAGGAAGCTAGTCGATTAGAAACCTAGACATAACACTAAAATCTGGGGATATCAGACTACTACGGACTACCAGACCAAGAAAATTCAAGAGGAGAAGAGCACTCAGTCTACTGCCAGTGATGGCTTCAATCTCGACCAGTTAGAAAAACTCTATGAGCTCTTCTCTAGCTTCCAAGCATCGAGCCAATCCACCAGTGTTCCTTCAGGCTTTTTAGCCCAACGACGTAATTTTTCGCAAGCATTTGATACCACTTTCTGGACTAATACTCCTTAGGTTATCAAGTCTGGGGCTTCGAACTATATGACCGATGCCTATCACTTGTTCTCATCATATTCACCATATGCTGGCCATTCAGAAGTTAAAATTGTAGATGGGTCACTATCTTCAACAGCCTAAAAAAGGAGTATTTGTATCTCAGATTCTATTACTTTGGAATCTATTCTTCATGTCCCAAAATTATCTTCTAATTTATTGTCTATTAGCAAGTTGACAAAAGACTCCAATTGCTCTACTAAATTTCTTCCCTCTCATTGTGTTTTATAGGACTTATCATCAGGGAAGACGATTGGCAGTGCTAAGGAGTGTGAGGGTCTCTACTATTTTATAGAAGATAATAAGAGTAGCTTATGCCACACCATGGCTTGTAATCCGACATATAAAGCTAGTGAACTTTTGCTATAGCATTCTAGACTAGGTCATCCAAACTTTAAATATATGAAACGATTGTTCCCTTCTATTTGCTCGAATAAAATGGCCTTTGATTTTCAATGTGAGTCTCGTCAATTTGCAAAACACCATTGTGCTTCATTTCCTACATCTATTTATAAACCTTCTACGTCATTTTCTATAATTCACAGTGATTTGTGGGGTCCGTATCACACTCCTAATCGAACCCACACAAAATGGTTTGTTACTTTTATCGATGATCACACTCGTATTTGTTGGGTTTATCTATTACATGACAAAACTTAGGCTCATTTGGTGTTTATCAATTTCCATACCATGATCCAAACATAATTCCACACACAAGTCCAAATCTTGCAAACTGATAATGGCAATGAATATTTTAACCATATATTGGGCACCTATCTTCAACAACATGGTATAATCACCAAAGCTCTTATGTTGACAGTTAAGCCCCAGGTTAAATTTGTGTACCATAGACAGGGAAAGAAGAGCAAGAAATAGGCTGATCAAGCCTAACAGACGGCCCTGGATGCTGGAAGAATGTTTTGTTGGTTGCAAAATTGCAGGCTTGTTGGTTACATATAAGGAGTATTATTGTTATGGTTTTGGGTCTTTTATATTTTATCAGTAGGTATTTTTTTTACAGCCAGTCACCTTCTAGAATGGGGTGACGTGGCAAAGTCTGTTATTTTTGTTAGCATAGAATGCGGTATTTAGGGGAGGTGAGGAAGGGGTCAGATTTGTGATTTGGTTTTGGAGACCCTCTTGGTTAGAGGGGGAGCAGTAGCCTCTCGAAAGCTACCATTTTCTTTGTCATCAAAAATACAATTCATCTTCTACACATTCTTTTCTTTCTCACCCTCTTTTTTCCCATTTTTTACCTTATCTTACAACATGGTATAATCCACCAAAGCTCTTATGTTGACACCCCACAACAAAATGGGGTTGCCGAAAGAAAAAACAGACACATTCTTGAAGTTGGCCGAGCCTTACTCTTCACTACCAACATGCCCAAACTCTTCTAGAGCGATGCCATTCTAACATCTACTTATCTCATCAATAGAATGCCAAGTAGAGTCCGATTATTTGCTACACCAATCCAAAAGTTTCAAGAGTCCTTTCCTACCACTTGGCTGAGTTCTACCCTCTCTCTCAAAGTCTTTGGCTGTACAGCTTTTGTCCATGTTCATCCTCATCATCGCAATAAATTGGATCCTCAGGCCCTCAAGTGTGTGTTTATTGGCTATTCTCCTATCGAGAAAGGTTACAAGTGTTATCATCCAGCTACCAAATCTTTGTCACCCTTAATGTTAGCTTCTTTGAAAACACTCCCTACTACTCAAGGTCCTCACTTCAGGGGGAGAATATTAGTGAAGCTCGGTTTTTTTACTTTGATGTTGATTTTGATCCTCCCATCCAAAACACTACTTCTACTCCTACACTGTCTTCCTCTCCTCTGCCATGGACTGAAGGACACTTGAATTTAGGAGGAGATGCAAGAAAGCAAAGTGATAAGGAGATTCTGGTTTACTCAAGGAGGCTAGAATCTAAGTCTCGAGAGAAACCCACACCCGAAGCACTACAAGAATTGGACCTAGTGAGAGATTCAAGTAATCATGAGTCTCCTTCAACTTCAAATCAAGTGACAGAATCTCTCTTAAACACATCTAAACCTGATAATTTTAATTTACCCATTGCTCTCAGAAAACAACCTCGTTTGCGTACTCTCCACTCTATTTCAAAGTTTGTATCTTACAATGCTTTGTCTATAAGGTGTCGTACTTTTACATCTAACCTCGACAGTATAAAAATTCCTAAGAATATTCAAGAAGCCTTGAAGACTTCTAAATGGAAGGAGGAAGTAATGAAAGAAATGAGAGCACTGGAGAAAATGGGACTTGGGAAGTGATGGATCTACCTAGAGGGAAGAAACGGATGGGATGCAAATGGGTGTTCACAGTGAAGCATAGAGCGGATGGCACATTAGAGCGATACAAAGCCCCATTGGTGGCAAAAAGGTTCACTTAAACCTATTGCCTTTGGCAACCAAACTGGATTGGCCGCTTCAACAATTAGATATCAAAAATGCCTTCCTAAATGGAGAGCTAGAAGAAGAAGTCTACATGACGTTGCCACCAGGATTTTGTAGAAGGGGTGAAGAAAATCTAGCCTGCAAACTCAAGAAGTCTCCATATGGACTCAAACAATCTCCTAGAGTTTGGATTGATAGATTTGCAAAAGTAGTTAAAGACCAAGGATATCGGTGTAAGAATCTGAATAAGTTTTTATATATCTTTCTTGTTTATTGATTACAATAAAACCTTAGATTATATAGCCCTAACTCCTAAACCAAAAAGGAAATGACAATCACGCCTATAATATATGTACAGCTACAATCGTGCCTAATTTAAAATATACACCACAATCATGCCTAATTTAGAATATACACAATATATTCTCACATCCCCCCTCAAACTCAAGGTGTTTTAGCAGAAAACACTGAGAGTTTGCTAAGAAGAAACCGAAATCGAGGGATAGTGTGAGTCTTGGTGAAGAAGTCCGCAAGTTGCAAAGCCGAAGAGACGAAAGGAAGCGAGATAGAGCCAGATTGTAGATGCTGACGGACAAAGTGACAATCAATCTCAATGTGTTTCGTTCGTTCATGGTAGACAGTATTGTGGGCAATCTGAATAGCACTGCGGTTGTCACAATAGAGAGAGGTAGGAGAAGACTGAGGGACACCCAAATCAGACAGGAGAGAGCGAAGCCAAACAATCTCAGCAGTGGCATGAGCCATAGCACGATACTCAGCTTCGGCAGTAGAGCGTGCAACAACTGATTGTTTCTTGCTTTTCCAAGAAATCAAGGAATCACCAAGAAACATACAGAAACCAGACGTAGACTTGCGATCAGTAACATCACCAGCCCAATCAGAATCAGCATAAGCTACTAAGTCCAAAGAGGAAGTAGAGGACAACAGTAAGCCTTGAAAGATGGTATCCCTAAGATAGCGAATAATGCGAACCAATGCAGCCCAATGGGTAGAGCGAGGAGAAGAAACAAACTGACTAACCACATGAACAGCATAAGCAAGATCAGGACGAGTGACAGTCAGATAAACTAAACAACCCACAAGCTCGCGATATAAAGTGGGATCATCTAGTGGGACACCGTCAGTAGAGTTGAGCTTCACATTGAGCTCAATAGGTGTAGCAGAAATCTTCGTATCAGTAAGACCAGCACGGTGAATTACCTCATTAGCATACTTAGCCTGGGACAGAAAATAGCCCTTTGGAGAAGAAGCAACCTCAATACCAAGAAAATATCGCAATGGACCCAGATCCTTCATGTCAAAGGTACGGAAGAGATGTTGCTTGACCTCAGAGATAGCAGAAGAGTCAGAGCCAGTGATGATCATATCATCTACATATAGTAAAAGAGCAACAAAACCAACGGATGAATGTCTCAGAAACAAAGCAGAGTCACAAGCAGAAGGGTGAAACCCAAGCTCGGTAACAGCAGTCTGAAAGCGATCATACCAAGCACGAGGAGATTGTTTCAAACCATACAGAGCACGTTGAAGACGGCAAACCTGCCTAGAGGAGTGGGGGAGGCCAGGAATAGATTTATAGAAGTCTTGAATAGATTTATCCCGCTGGCGAGCACCCTGAATAGCTGTTTCCAATTCATACCGTTTGGCAAAATTGGACTGCTGGGAAACACCCTGTAAATACTCCCACACCTCTTTTGCAGTACTATATTTGGACATAATCACACCAATGCGATCATCCACAGAGTTATGAAACCAGGTCAGAACTTGGGCATTGTCACAATCCCAAGTGTCACAGGAAGTCAGATAATCTTCTTTTTTCGGGTCTGATGGACGAGGAACAGAACCAGATACATAGCCCCATTTTTTTTGACCAAGAATAAAATTCTTCATAACACTGGCCCAATAGGCATAATTGTCACCAGTGAGTTTGCATTTAATGGCTTGAATTTTGGTGTCTGTCATTGTAATGAAGCAAAGTTATACAATTGGTGGGGTTCAGTGTAATAGGTAAAATAGCAAACCAGAGATCCTGAGACACACAGAGAGATTTACATCAGATGTAGCAGACGAAGGAACACAGAGACCGTGATGATGTATTGACCAAGAGAGATCGAGACCAACGAACCAGAACCAGAGATCAAATCGTCGGTCGACCAAGCCTGACGAACCACGATGTGTGTTTGAGTATCTGAACCAGAGAGAGAGAGAGACGAAAGAGCCCTGAATCGCGACTTCAGACCAGGCACCAGAGGACTGTCGCGACTTCGAAGGAGACCAGAGGAGGCTTCGAATGACAGCCATGAACGCAGAGAAAGAACTTCGAAGAAGATCAGAGATCAAAGGCCAGACCTAGGGTTTCGGATGTGGCTCTGATACCATGTAAGAATCTGAATAAGTTTTTATATATCTTTCTTGTTTATTGATTACAATAAAACCTTAGATTATATAGCCCTAACTCCTAAACCAAAAAGGAAATGACAATCACGCCTATAATATATGTACAGCTACAATCGTGCCTAATTTAAAATATACACCACAATCATGCCTAATTTAGAATATACACAATATATTCTCACAATCGGCAGGGACAGTCAGATCATACAATGTTTTTTCAGCAGTCCAAAGATGGAAAGAAGGCAATCCTGATTATGTATGTTGATGACATTATTCCCACCAGTGATAATCAAGTGGAGATAGAAAGACTGAAGGAGGCCTTAGCAACCAAGTTTGAAGTCAAAGACCTAGGCCAGATGCGGTACTTTCTGGGAATGAAGGTGACTGGATCAAAGGACATCAGCGTTTCTCAGTGAAAGTATGTACTTAATCTTCTGACTGAAACTGGCATGCTTGGTTGCAAACCAAGTGAGACTCCTATTGAAGCAAGGAAGAGAATAGAAGAGGCTAGAAAATTAGTTGTCAGGGAAAGGTATCAGAGGTTAGTAGGCAAACTAATTTACCTTTCACATACCAGGCTTGATATTACCTTTGTAGTAAGTGTAGTGAGCCAACATATGCACACACCGAAGGAAATTCACCTGGAGGCCATATACAAGATCCTTAGGTATCTCAAAGTGGTGCAGCCACCGGTATACAATATGGACATGTATAGGCGTCGGGCCCAAGAGGCCCAATCATTAGTATTATGAGCTGATTATTAATATTTAGTTTAGCTAATTAGGCTTTACTTCATTTATTATTTGGACCCATTCGTTTTGGGCCATGTTGTTTTGAGTTATTTTATTTTAGGCCTTTTTGTGGTTTGCCCTCATAGATTTTATTATTTAAACTCTAATTAGGGTTAACAGAGGATTTTATTGAATGATATTTTTTGATTGCTTCTTCCTTACAGTTGTTGTTCTTCTCCCTCTCCTTTCCCTCTTCTTCTTCTTCTTCTTCTTCTTCTTTGATTCTTTCTTCTTCTTTATAATCCTACATCACAAAGGCTTCCCAGGCAAGGGCCTATCGTTTAAAAAAAGGGAAAAGCAAGAGAGTAAAAATTTTCACAAATGTTGATTGGGCAAGTTCAGCAGAAGATAGAAGATCTACTACTGGGTACTACTCGTTTGTATGGGGAAATTTGGTGACATGGAGAAATAAAAAACAAAATGTTGTGGCAAAGAGTAGTGCTGAAGCTAAGTTTAGAGCTGTTGCACAAGGAATATGTGAAGGACTGTGGATTCAAAGACTCTTAGGAGAACTACAAATCATGGTGGAGTTTCCTATCAAACTATATTGTGATAATAAGGCAGCTATCAACATCTCTCTCAATCCAGTTCAGCATGATAGGACTAAACATATAGAGGTGGACCAACATATTATTGAGGAAAAGGTGGAGGGAACTATTTGTATGACTTAGGCCCCTACAAAAGAACAAACTGCTGACATCTTCACCAAAGAACTGTTAAGGCAAAATTTCGATGATTTCTTTTGCAAGTTGAACGTGTTCAATATCTATGATCCAACTTGAGTGGGAGTGTAGAAATTACCAATGATTGTGGGATTGTAATTGAATTATTGTTGGGAAGTAGAATTAGATTAGGAAATGTTTTTATGTATAGGAGATATTAGGAGCTGATTTGTTGAGGTATATTTCCTTCTATAGATGTTCTATTGTATTATAAATAAGAAGGTATAGCTTGTATAAAAAATATAATAAAAATTTTCTCTAATTTCATAGATCAACATGAATAATAAAGTTGCCCCTTTCTAGTAGCTTAAACTTTTAAGGCATTCACATCAGATATTCTAAACTCATTTTCTTCTCTAAAATTGAGAGAAGAGTGAAAAAAAAGCCCCACATCAACACCAAAAAGAGAGAGAGAGAGAGAATCTCTAGTGTGGTTCTCTAAATGTAGAGAGTCATTATACATTCTATATTATAAAAAAAATTATTTAGAGAAACTCATGTACAATGCTTTTGCATAGAAAATATGTAAAGTCACTTTTCACTCTATTTTGGAGAGTTTCTTAAGAGAGACTGATGTGGATGCCTTAAGGGAGATGATGGCTAACCCTCTAACATGATAACATAGTAGGTAAATACCTTAAGTTCAAATCTTTCCGCCGCCCAAAAAACAAAAAATTAATAGTCTCATGTGAGGGGGTGCGTTGAGAGAAAATAAGTTAATATAAATAATAAAGTTTTTTTTTTTTTTGGTAATTATATAAATAATAAAGTTACCCATTCCCTAATTACTTAAACTTTTAGGTGAGATGGTAGTCAACCAGTAGAAGCAATTCAAAAAAGTCAACTAGACTCAATGCAGCAAAGCCGTTTTCCCAGCTAATTAGGGCTGGCTACGTGAATTTTATATGGTTCTCAAGATCCAAGTCCGCGATGGGTATGGCAAAGTTTTACATTGGTTGTCAGCTACACAAGGCAACCTTCCTCCTTTGTGTAGGATTCGGAGAAAAATGTGTAAATATAGAACACTAAACACATATTGGACTTAGTAAAATGCGCAAATTTTGAGCAAGAAATACAATCTCTTCTAATTCCAATTTTTCAGATGAGGTTTCTCCAAAGGATCTAACTTAGCAATTGAGTTGAACACAAAAGAATATTCAAGTAGAAAAGCAAACCATGAGCATTATTTCTGATGGGTTGCAGAGGAGTACCATTAACGACATTGTAAACTACTTCCACAGTCGCATTAATGGTAGGTTGTAAGATAGGACCAATCACCCATCCTGGATTAATTGTGATCATGTCAATCCCATGCTCTTTTGCGAATTTCCAAGCAGCCTCCTCTGCTAAGGTCTTTGAAAGCGGATACCAAAGCTGACAAATCCAATAAGTTTGCTTTAACATATGATGAAATAAATCAACGACTTCAAATACCCATCAAATTAGCCCCCAATAGTAAATAGAACTGAATAAATGTGCAAATAAGCCAAAATTAAGATAATCGCATGAGCATGTGTATTGCATATATTTGGCTCGCAATAATAAGTATTATAAATACAATGTTCGAAAGAAAAGGTTAGTTTTCTTTGATATGGAAAATTAAAATATCTTTTGATATGGAAAAATGAAATATCTTCAAATATTTCTCCTCGTAAAAAAAGGCAGGAAACTTCACTGATCATCTAATGTAAGAGTGTCTATCAATAGATCTAAAACATGATATACCTTAGTGGATTTTTGTTTTTGGGGATAAACACGTGTATTGCTAGAAGATTCAAGGGGATGCAAACCCCATATGAAAAAAAAAAAAAAAAAGAAGAAAGTAAACCATATATGCAGGACCACCACGGTTGCTACAATCCTTACAATATATAATCAACACAACTCCAAAAATTAATTTAAATTGGGCTTAACACCACCACAAAGCCAACTATATAGAATAAACAAAAAGGTGATCTTCAACCTATACATTGGCACCTCTAGACCTTAAAATGACCTATTTCTTTCTCCTGAGCCAAAACAAGCAAAAAGGTGCCAAGCTGATCGTTGATGTCAATCATCCATGAACATGTTCGCTCAAGGAAACATATGCTTCAGAATTTTTTTCTTATTTCAAAATGCATCACACTGATCTGACAGTTAGCTCCATGTAGATTGTACACATATAGTATTTTATGTCATAGAGTGAAAAATCAATGCATAATTTACTCTGCATAGTAAGTTACACCAATCCAACATATGAATACACTTTTTTTGAAAGGTAACGCAGAAATACACTCCCAAGAGATATATAAGAGAACCTGAGTTTATCCTTGATTATAGAAAAAGAAAGGTAACAACAATTTTCATAAAAAGATGAAACTTGTAAATATGACTACAAACAACTCAACTAATTCTAATTCTTTAAAAATGAAACAAACATATCCTGGAAACAAGTATGAAGAAGGATATTTCTCTTTATTGAATAAGAAACAATATGATATTTTCGTAAACAGTTGTTCCAGATCCTAAACCCAAAAAAAAAAAAAAAAAAAGACCCTGCTATATGCAGGATTCAATCCTGGCATCCAACTTACAGGTATGTCAGTATGACTGTGTAAACATGTCCTCTCACATTTTGTCACATTATCATATTGGACCATATATATATAATTCTTCCACATTTTATTTTCGTAAGAAATTGTAAAAACAATGATACAAGAGTAGCTCACGCACATACCTTTGACTCCTCGCAAAATAATGGATCTGAAAACCAAGTCTCATCAGCTACAACATCAGGAATTAGCATTCTTTGGTTAAATGTAACTGCAGCCGTGGAAGATGTTAGAACCACTCTTTTAATTGATGGAACTTTCGCACATGATCTCAACACGTTAATTGTTCCCTTCAACGCAGGTTCAATAAGTTCTGCCTGAAATATAAAGAAAAAACAAAAATTTGGGTTCCATTAGACTAAGTTGATAGTAGTTACATTTACATGCTAGTTCATTGTTTTCATTGTAAATCGAGCATGTATCACATATTACTTTACTATATTTGACCTCCCACATGATGGACATTTTCTGTCCTGTTAATAGCCAAAGTTCTTAGAACTAGAATGACGGCCCTATACTTGGCAGCCATGAAGAATCACACAAGAATAGCACTTGGTTGATTTTTAAAGGGATAAGGAGACAGAGAAGAAGGGGAATCTAAAGGATTCTACCCCCGCAGTTAAGCAAAATCACATAAATACAAATTATCAACTCCAATTTGAACCAAAACACTAGACAAATATTTAGAAGTTCCTATAGTTGTGCTGAAAAAATTATCCTTACATTCACTGGTAGTAGGACTCAAAAATATAAAATTTAAGTCAACCACTAAAACCAGTTCAGACTGAACAAAGACCACAGATAAACACCAAATAACAGAGTTTGAGCATAGAACAAATTATGGATTTATTCTACAGCCCATGTGCAGCCACTCTCAAATTACCAAAACACTCCTTGACAATAAGCCCAAGAAGAGATAATAAATATGACCTGCGGATTAATTTAGGATTCATACAAATAGACTTGAGTGTTTCATCAGATTCCTTTTTTGTTTTTTTAAGTAAACTCCATGCAGAAATGCAAGATTCTTAGTTGCCCTTGTCCTTCAAATGCTCACATCATTTATCTGTTGTGTTTTTTTATTTGATGATATAGCCCAAGTCCCACAGTGTGAGACTACAAAATTGTAAACTACAAAATACAATACTTCTTTTCTTCTAGCAAATGAGATGGCTCAGCCCCTTCTTTTTTATTTTGTTAAATCTATCAGCTTAACTCCATTACCATGTCAGAACAGATTCTCCAGCATCAGCACCCTTCTTCCGATGTTACACAGATAAAACAATAGAGTTATCATTAGAACAAAAGAAAAGCAAGCATGTCAGCAATTGCAAGTGTGATAGTTTACATGCTTGTTGACATCCTTACTTTGCAGTATGTTAATAGAAGTGTGTGTACCTGTGGATCACTCACTGAAAACTGAACAGGAGATGCTGTATGAAAAACACCATCACATCCATTGACTACAGGATCAAAGGATCCTTCTTCCAGCAGGTTTGCTTGAAACAAATGTAGTCTCTCCCCAGCTCCATCAAGGGCAAGCAAGTGTTCGGTCTTTTTAGAGTCATCTGTTGTATATACAAGGGAAGGAGTGAAGCAAGGTCAAAAGAAGCAGCAGAAGAACAAGAAGAATAAGAAGATAAATGATAATACAAAATAATAAAAAGAATATATCACAAACATATATAGCTTATTTGCTATATTAGCGTAAAAATTTGCAATATCAAATTGTGAAAATTCACATGAAATTTGTGATAAGAATTAGTAGAGGCAAAGAAAATTTATGTGCAATTTCATATGAAAGAGCGAGTCGATTCAAGCAAAAAGGGTAAAGAGGACAAAAAGTAGACACAAGATTACATGGAGAGAAATTGTGAGGAATAACTTAATTTCATATAACATAACCTATGACAGAAATGAATGAAGAAGATTCACGTAGTTGATCCTAATTTGTTTGGAATTACGGAATTGTTGAGTTGAGTTTGATAATATCAACATGGAACAACATGCAATATGTAGAGAAAAAAAATACACACAAAGATCAAATACTTGTGGAAATTGAACTCACGACCTTTGTTTCCTTTAGGTATCTAAGATATCAATTCAATTGGATGCCACTAAACGCATGAATATTGGAAAAATGGCATCAAATTCATAACCAAGTGAGTGTGCTATGAACAATGTTCAATTGTATTTTGAGATTCTTAGAAAAAATCACATAATATACTCCAAAAACATACAATATTCAACCCCTGTAATAATATAGAATACTCCCCCCCTATAATATATTTAAATTATAAAATTATAAGTTAAGATGTCAGGATGGATACCCTTTTAAAGCAAATAGACGTTGTATCCCTAGGACTTGTGTGCGTGATTTTATCATTTAGGGGACTTATGCTAGGGATCTCTCCAAGCATTTTGGGTGTCACAAAACCTTTAAGGAGGTTGAGCACCAATTTTATTAGCCAAGGTTAAAAAGGGAAGTGGCTAAGATAGTTAGCCAATGTCTGACATGTCATTCAACCAAGCATAAAAAGCAAAACACTAGCTTGTACACTCCCCTCCCTATTCCTAGTTGCTCATGACAAGACATCAGTATGGACTTTGTACTGGACTTCCTCAAACCCCTCAAAAGCATGGCTCTATTTTTATTGTTGTGGTTCGTTTTTCTAAAAATGGCTCACTTCATCCCTTTTAGTAAGACTTCTTATGCTTCTTATGTAGCCAAATTGTACTTTAATGAGATCATCAAGTTTTGTGGACTCTCTAAAGCCATTGTGTCAGATCGTGATATTCGTTTTACTAGGTATTTTTGGAGAACTCTACGGTCATTGGTTGGAACTAAGCTCAAATTCTACACTGCATACTATTCTCAAATATATTGTCAAACTGAGGTTGTCAATCGAAGTATCGCAACATGTTAAGATGCCTAGTCCAAGAAAATCTTCGAAATTGGAATTTGATCCTTCCCACTGCTCAACTAGCCAACAACAATTCTATGAATAATTCTCTAGGGATGACTCCATTTGTGGTTGTACATGGCTATAAACCTCAAAAGCCTTTAGACATTCTTCCCATGTCTCCACATACTAGTGTGTCCATGACTACTGAGGCATTTGAGCAACATTTGTATGATTACATCTTGAGATTAAAAAAAAAAAAAAGCTCCAAACTAATAATGCCTCTTACAAACTTCATGCTAACACATAGGAGGCATGTTGAATTTAAAATTAGGGATTATGTGAAGGTTCGAAATCAATTTGAAAGGCGTCAATCTAGCTCCGCTTCCAAATTGCAACCTCGGAGTGCTGGTCTTTTTAAAATTCTAAAGTAAGCTAGACCAAATGCATATGTCATTGATATTCCCTCTAACTTTGGTTTCAACTCTACTTTTAATGTTGAGGATTTGGTTGTTTTTCATGGCCATTACAGCCCCACATGGCCTTTTTTCCCCTTCTGATGCCCTAATATTGACCTTCTCATTCTTCATGCGTCTCTACACTCCCAACCGGGACATATAGATAAGATTGATGCAATTTTAGGTGATTAAATTATTTTCACCAACAAGAGGATGGTTCAATGTTGCTTGGTTTGTTGGGTTGGCATAGCAGATTTTGAATCCAGCTGGATTCCATGTTCCACTCTTCAGCTGCATGATCTGACTTGTTAGAGTTATATTAGTCAGTAGTATCTCCTCTTGCCTAGCTCGATTTCTTCCCATCCCGCGAGATTAGGTGGGGAAACCACCTTCAAACCACCCATCACATGAGTGTACTAGCATTGGAAGAAAGTTGCACAGGCACTCAGCTTATGGTTGGGCGATTGATAGTAGGAGCACATGTTTGCCACTTGACAGAGAGTTTCTTCCCACTCGGGGAGAACTGATGAGACATCAAATGTATCTAGACTTATTTTGTATTGGGAATTATTTTTATTTATGCTTTTTGGTATGTTTTAGGCTGAATTGCAGTCATCCTAGGGGCCCATGTCCATTGGCTTGCCCTAGAAAACTTTTAGTCTATCTTTTTATTAGCCTTATAAGGCTGGTTTGCTCTTTGAATCTATATGTTTGAATTTATAATGTTGACTATGAATATGCAGTTGGATGCTTGCTTTATTTGACTCATTACTTATGTTGGTTTCGATTGTGTATCTTTAATCCCATATGATGCTTTTTAATCCATGTGTTACAATGTTTTAGAATTACATGGATTTAATATATCTCCATCATCACCAAAGCTTAATTTGGATATTTACTTGTAATGGATAGGTTAAATGGGATTTAATTGTAATAAGTCATTTTTTGTTTAGGAGCACTGTTTTTCAAGAAATTGCTAAAGGGGGAGATTATTGGGTTTTTGGGTTCAGAGATTGGCAATTGTTGACAAAAACAAAGAATATCAAGTTTGTATGCACACGCAGAGGCTAAGATGTCAAGGTACACAAACTTAATGTTTGGTAATAACAACATAGCAAGAACACAACATCACATTTTGTACTTCATTGGAAGCTCGTTGACTTCCTCACTGGACGTCACCGGCAATTTCAGAGGGTTGATTCTGCACAGAAGTTGCTCACTGACACCTTTGCGGGATATCGCTGTGACCTCACTGGAAACTACAGACATTGCAGGTCTTGATACTCGCTAGGCAGAATACAGAGACATGTTGAAGAGGGTTGATACCCAGCAAAGGTAGAATGCATTTTGAGGAAGAATGACCAAGAATTTTAAGGATCGGACTTCTCTTCGGTTGTGGATTGTTGTGCGCTATACACATATATATAAAGCTTCTGCTAAGGTTTCTAGCAAAGAGAATATTATACTCAAACACCTTCGTACTTCAAAAAAGTTCTCTTATACACTTAGGCAACAAAAACTTCATACGAATTCGGTTTTGATTTTCAAAAGCTTGAAGATTAGTCTTTTGCTAGGAGGGTTCACCGTGAATGGTTCTACAAAAGGTATTGTGGATTCAATTGGTTAATTTTGTACTTTTAAAACTTGTAACCCCACTATTAATAAAATAATTTTGGTCAGTATAGGCTTATGGTTTTTCCTTTCGTTAATAAGATTTTTTGCGTAAAATTCTTGCGCCTTATTTACTTTATGCACTTGGTTGACTGCATGCGTTGATTCATACTACTGGGCCTTACGAATATTTCAAAATCAATATATAACTAAGTTGGTCTCGTCTTTAACAAAAACCAAAAGGCACAGATAAAATGAAACTTTGCCTTGTAAGCTAAAAAATCAAGAAATGCACAGAACAAAGAAGGGCTAGAGAGAGAGAGAGTTTAGAAAATTGACTTACTTAGGTTGCGAACAGTAGCTTTGACGGTGTAGCCACGCTGAAGCAAGAGCTTGACCAGCCAGGAAGCTATGAAACCCGAAGCACCGGTGACACACACCACCTTCCCTCCTCTACTCATTCTCTGTTTCTCTAAGAGCCGGTGAGGAAGCTATGAAACACGAAGCACCGTTGACACACACCACCTACCCCCCCTCCACTTTTTTGCATCAACAATTCCACCTACCCATATGGTTCCCTCCTTCCCAATTGTTTCTTCTCTGCTCACGTTTTTCATCCTCTTTTATGGGTAGTAATCCTATATGATTCACAAGTACAAGACAAAAGTTTTCCACGGTTGTATTTTGTACCTACGGCCCGATTAGATGGTCTAAAATTTCAGAAGATAAATTTTAGATAGGACATAAGATAAGAGGATATTATTTTTAAAGAGTTGCTTATATTGATGTGATGTTTATAGGGGAATAACTTTTAACTTAGTTTAAATATTTTATAAATAAGATGAGGTGAATGATGAAAAAACAGTCAAATGACTCTTTTACCCTTGTGGTGTCCTAAACTTGGTTACCTATTAAATTAAACTTGGTTTACCTAAACGTAATTATATGTTTATGTTAATTATATAATATGAAAACTAACTAGTACAAATTAATTTTAGACAAATTAATTATAAATAAATTATGTTATTAATAAATTAAACTTTATAAAATATATAAATTAGTTTCGTAGACAATAACATCTCAATTTATCTGAAATTTCCTTAGTCGCTTATTTTTTTCTCCTTATTTAAAAAATATCAATATATGTGTAATTTTGTATAAATTTGTTAAAAAATAATATTATTTATTTGTTAAAAATAATATTATTATCTTAAAATCACATCACCTCCTATTTGGAAAAAATATATATTTTTAATCACACGACCCCTTATTTGGAAAAAATTATATTTTTTTATTTTTATTAATATAATTTTTTAATACATTTTTTCATTAAAAAAATAATTTATTTCTAATATAAAATACATTTTGTAGGTGAGAAGGGGATGAGAATGGGCATAATGGTCCAATTTAGTTCATATAAGGGGAGATAATTTTTAGAGAGCTCAAACCCTCTCCAAAAATAATACACCTTCTTCCAAGATTAAGAAGGGATGATAATTTTTAGAGGGGAGAAATTTTGCTTCCCAAACTAAGAAAAAATATCACATCAAAACTTATAAGGGTGTAATATTTATGGAGGCTACATTTTGTAGCATCCAATCGGCCCCTTAGGGATAAAGTCTAAAATTTGATTTAAAGAAAAAAAAAAGATTGTAAAAACCAAAAGAAAAATACAAAGTTTCCCTTAGAGGTGTTCAAAGTCAAGTCTTATATTTTTTTTTTTTAATTTGGTAAAGGGTTTAATGGTGTTTTATTTTGAATTTTTTTTGGCAATAATAAAAAATAAATAATTGATAAAATGCTATTGAAATAAAAGTATTTGTCAACATATGATTAATAAAACTACGACGTAATGTTGTGACATCGCACAAAATAAAAAAAAATTAAATTATATCATGATTTATAACTCTTAAAATAAAACCCATAATGAAAATACAATATCATAACTCATTTTATGAATAAGTGAAACAATGAAATAAAGATTTAGTTTGTTCTTCTCCTTTTCTATTTTTTTTTTTTAACCTTAAAATCCTCTTTTCTCTATCACTTTCATTCCCAAATTTTGTCTAAGTCTCAACCTACTCTCTACATTGGGACAAACCTACTTTCCACACCAGTGAAACTTTACCCTCACCTCAATTTGGTCTCCCCTTCTTAGCTTCCTTAGGTATTATATATGTGTGTGTGTGTGTGTGTGTATTATTGATAGTGCATGTGTATATATGTATATATTTATCTACGACAACTAGTAAATATGTGTATTTGTGTATTGATTTATGCTTAGTTTCAACCATGGTTTGATTTCTGATATATTTTTATGTATTGATTTCTAAAGGCTTAGACTAGGTATTAGTTTCTAGCAATGTTCATAATTTTAATTGTTCTTTTTCAAAATTTAATTGTTTCTAATTTTAATTGTTATTAGGAATCTGGTATTGATTTTCATAATTTTTGAATTATTCCTAATTTTTAAATTTTAGTTGTTCCCAAATTTGAGCTATGTTATTAAAATAGTCAAATATAAAAAATTCCTAATTTTAATTATTTCATATTTTTTTCTAATTAACATAATTGAATTCTCATTATCACACCCCAAATTTTGCAATCTAAAGGAAACTAAATAATCACATGCAATTAATATAAGTTAATCATAAACCCAATCAGGCAACCATTTTAGAGTAGACATCCAACATAAATAATAATAATAATAATAATAATGAAAGTCTCAGTCATATCTAGACAACTAGTGCTCCAGTAACATACCCAAAATAATATTTAGACACTCCTAATCTTTACAACTATATCGAATAAATATCTGATTCAAAAATAATATAAACTTCTCACAGTACAAACTAATATAAAAAATATTAGCCAAAACATGCTGGGCCCACTTATACCTCGAACTTTACACCTACAACACAATTTATTAGGAACGTAAGTACTAAATTCACGTGTGCCTGCAATACACATATAAGCAAGTGTAGTACACAATATATGCTCTAACATGCTATCATTATACAATAAATATCACAACAACTAATCATTATCATAACATTATCCTATCACAACATCAATATCCAATATATCATCATATACCAACATTAACATTATAATCATTATCTCAGTATTCTTTAATTATTCATTTATCATCATTTATCAATAAAACACACGCTAGATGAATAATCTACAAGATTGAACCGTGATTAACGAGTACAGCCCAAACTATCATTGTCTTTTATGAATCAATCATCCAATGGAAATGATGAACTGAACCATTGTCATTTATGAGCCTTGGCTCAAGGGTCACCATTAACCAAGTTAACATCATGTTTATGAATTTACATCCAACGGTCACGATAAACCAAATATCAGTGTTGTATTTAAGCTATTAACCTATTTGCACGATAACCAAACCCTACGCATGTTTAGAGACTGTGATAACCCCGAATTTTATTTTTCCAATATGCTTATTATTTTTAATAAATAATAATAATTAATTAAATTGAATAGTTATAATTTTCTTTAGCCAAACATGGCCTAATAAAGAGGTGCTTGGGGGATTAGTAAGACTAGTGGACACATGGCCGAAGCATGCAAAAAAAAAAAAAAAATTTCATTTTGGCCGAAGGTCACCTGGAACATCCCATTTGCAAACATATGTATTTATATATATATATATATATATATATATATATATAGGTGGAGCTTGATGATTGGCTAACAAAAAAAAAAAGAATCTTGTGGCCGAAGCCACCTGGGTGTACCCGTGTGCCTTCCATTGGCTGCCATATACATGTGGGTGTATGTGAAGTTCGGTGATTGGTAAAATATATATATATATATATATATAAAGAGAGGAGCCGTGGCACCCAAGGAAGGTGCCAAACCTCTTTTAGCCTAGGTGAGTCATCCCCCTATCTCTTTAGGCCTCATAATTACACCCATGTATATATATAGCTGCCATGGGTTGGCTAAGAGGAGCAAACTGGGAAGAACAAACCGGGAAGAGAGAGAGAGAGAAAAAAGAAAAGAAAGAAAGAGAGAGGAATAGAAAGGAAATAAAGAAAAAAGAGAGGAAAAAAAAAGAACATAGAGAAAGATCAGTGCCTAAATTCAAATTAAGTTTTAAGTCTTTTAATTAAATTCATTCCTCACGCGCCTGCACTGTCCAATTTTGAAAAAGGAGATTCGGTGCACACGTGCAGCAATTTCCGCTTCTCCAACAAATGAATGAGGTAGGGAAATTAATATATTATTTATACTTTTTGTAATGGTTATTTTGGTACGGAAATGATTGTGAGTTTAAATTTATATTATTATTAAATTAATATTAAGTTTGATAATTGAATTTTGGTAACACTAAAGTTGTGATTTGATTTATGAAAATTTCTATTCAATGCTGACATATGTCGTGGCATGTTGAAATATGATGAACATATGGTTACTTTGAAACTGACAAGGAAATGGGGACATGAAATTGTGAAAGTGGATACACACTCGTGGATATTTGTTGCTAAGCTTTAACAACATAAAGGGAAAGCCTAAGAAAATGTTGAGTTTGGGAAAAGTGAGGATACTATATAAAAATAGGGAGGGTCAAGAGATACCTTTGGGTTGAAAGACCCTAAACCTGCATAGGACCGGGTAAACGTGCCGATGAACTAGTAATCCAAAACGACGTCGGATGTGATAAAAGCTCATCATGGTCCTTGGACTCGGATCCATAAACGACGACGTAGGGGTGATTCGCGACCCGTGTATTTATATGAGTTGGCGATAGATTTGGACTACCATTGTGATTGTGGGACAGTCTTGCAGAGTATCCTTCCTCACCTTGGGAAAAGAAAATAATGAATAAAGAAATGTTGATAAGAGAAATGAAAGTTATGAATTAATGTTGTCCCATTTTGCTATGTGTCGATGTATTTGATGATTTTTTGTCTTCATATGACTCTCAAAAAGCATTACAAAAAGTATACTTTTATACATCGTGAGCACAAGTGGTTTGGTGCTCACGTCCCTACAGACTGCATTGCAGGTGCAGAGCTCGAAACCTAGAAGGGTCGGTATGACTGTTGGAAGGCTTACGGTGCTGTTGGGCAGCTTCTACAATTTAGATGTAACAACTTTTCAAGCATGTATGCCGTTGTAGAAATAAAAGAAACTTATATTATATGGTTTTAACTTAAATCCAAGTGTGTGTTTTATTAATAAAATGATAATTACCAATTATCTATAGTAGTTAGAGGAGAGAAAATGGTTTTGAAAAGTACACAGTGAGACTGTAATGGACCGGATGTATTAATTTTTCAATGTAAACTCACTCCTCGGGATCTCGAAATTTCGGGACGTGATAGACTCTTAACCCAAAGATATTCACGTACTCTTCTATTTGTCAGTATCCACCAATCCCAAAATCAATAACTCATAACCACATCTCATTTTTTTTTTCTATATACAGATTCCAATTAATATTAATAACATTACTATTAATATTAGTAACAATATCCCACATATCATATCAAACTTTATCTCACATCATAAACTACATTCATTTATAAATCATTATAATTTTTTTTTCATTTATTCTCATTGAGTTATAGTTAAAAGCAGTATCTTTGAAAACAAATTTATAAGGACCGTTTGGTAACGCTGTCGTTTTTCTGTTTTCGTTTATATGTTTATATTTTCTGTTTTTTACTTTCTGTTGTCGTTTTTTCTTGGAATGAAAATTGAAACTACGTTTGGAAATATAATTTTTTTACTATTATTAACTTTTTATTTTCATAAAATATTTAGTTTTATTAGTTTTTTAAAAATTAATTGAATTTAAAAAATATATTTTACATTAATTTAATTTGTTTTGGTAATTACATTAATTTAATTTAATTATATTATTTATTAAAAATAATTGAATAAAATATAAGTATTATATCATTTAATCCAATAAATGTAAAATATATTAATTATAATTTAATTAAATTATTTACTGAAAATAATTAAATAAAATATATTTCATAGTAATTTAAATAATTTATAATATTTATCAAAATATTTTAATAAAATATAATTCATGTTAAATAAATGAACAAAATTAATAATATTTATTAATTTAACTATGATATTTAATAAAAATAATTTAATAAAATAATTTAATATTATTTAAATTAATTATTAAATTAAATAATTTAATTATAATATTTGTTGAAAATAATTTAATAAAATATATTTATATTAATTTAATTATTAATTAAATTAATGTATTTTATTTTATTATTTATTAAAAATAATTTAATAATATATATTTCCTATTGGTTAAATTAAATTAAATTAAATAATTAAATTATAATATTTATTAAAAATAATCTAATAAAATATATTTACATTAATTAAATTATTTATTATTTATTAAAAATAATTTAATACATATTTCATATTAATTAAATTAACTAATTTAATTCAATTATTTATTACAAATAAATTAATAATATATATTAAATATTAATTTAATTAATTTAATTTAATTATATTATTTATTTAAAATAATTTTAGTTTAATAAAATATTTGAATAAAATAATTTATTTTAATATAACTTAACAAAAATGGACAAAGTATTAGAATTGATAAAATGTTTGCAACAAAAAATAGAGTAAGAACACATTTTTTGTTTACATTTTTCTGTTTAAGTTTTAATTTTTTGGAAACAAAAAAACGTAAACAGATTTAATAAATATATTTCTATTGCTAGTTTACAAAATTTTGAAAATATAAATAGAAAAATAAAAACAAAAATGTTATCAAACGGGGCCTAAGTAAGGCGTCATTTGTTTAGAAAATCAAATTTGTCAAAACAGTTTTTGAAAACCATAGTGGGGCACTTGGGAAAAAATTTTGTGCACCCGGAAAAAAGTTTATATGTCCACAGCTAATCCATACATCTGGGTTACTCTAACACTAAAAATATAAACTATCCTATGTCTTATGTTTTCCATTCAAAACTTAAATTTTCTTTCAAAAACTATTTTTCTTCCAATAAATCATTCAATATCTCTTTCTATCAACAACAGATCACAACAGTATCATCAATGTTGCCATTTTTCACATAATATTAATCATCTCCCTCCTAAACATATATATATATATATATATATATATATATATACATGCATATGTGTATAATATATAGCAACTTTTACTCTTGCTTCAATTAATCAAAACAAGAGTCAACATTTTCATAAACTCAAACATAACACATAAACAAAAAATGTACATTAAATCCCTACCTCAATTGCTCGGGAAAGAAAGAAAAACAATTTACAGTGAGCTTGGGAAACTTAGAAAAGCCGAAAAACAAGCGACAATCAACCTATACCTCTTGACATTGAAACAGCCGATCTAATACATTCAAAATCAATCTAATTGAACATTAGAGAGATGATTTGAAACAACATTAGGTGGAACTCAACTTACCAAGGCTCGGTTCTCTCCCCTTAGTTCGCTACTAATGCCCGAAAATGTAAACATAATATACATATATGTATATATATAGACCAATGCTTCGGGAGGAAGACAAAGAAAAAGAAGATTGATGGGTGGTGATCCTAAGGCCCTAGGCATCACCAAACTTGGGTGGAGAAAAGATAAAAAGTGACTCACAACAGAAAAACTAGAAAAACTATCTACAAAAGCTAATATGACAGTCTGTGCTCCAAGGTAGCCTCTCCCGTGTGCTTGGACTACTTGGTTGGTGCCCACAGACCATCCTCAAAACCCAAAAAATGGCTAAGTATTGGACAAAACCAAAACCTAAAGCAAGAACCGAGCAATGGATTCAACCCATACATCATATCAAACACATAATCATACCATTAAATCATACCCATATGCATTATGAAAAATAAGTATATTAAAATACAGGTTTTTACACTTATTAAGTTAGGATTTAATAGAAATTTTCATAAAATTCCTACTACCACTAAAAGATTGTAGTTTCTTTAACTAAAGGTAAAATGGCAGAGTAATACGTGACATTATTTTGCTATCGATGAGAGTGAAGTAACAACTATTGAGGGGCTGTCATATGGTCATGAATATGAGTAGTGCATTTAGATTATTCCTCATTAAATTATGAAAAAATGGTAACAAATTTGAGTAATACATTAGGTGTAAAAGTAGGTTCGGTGAAGATAAAAGTAACTTGTCAAAATCTAAATATAATTAAAGATACGGCCTTATTATAGGCCATTGTGCGCAAAGAATGATAATATAATTAGGTTCCTCACGGATGTAGTGGACAAGTTGAAGTGAACTTATGTTGACTTGTATATAGATCACTAAGTCTCCTAGTTGGGCATTGTTTGCTGCTGAAGAGATGGCCTACTCTTAACTCTGGAGAAGAGCATAACTCCAATGATCATGATTTTTCAGCCACCTCTTACTCCTATACCTAGAGAGTTTACTCAATGGGAGACAATTCAGGAATTAGCTGATTATGAAGAGCAAATGGGTGTTGATTCATCACTTGTGACTCTATCAACGAAAGAGTTGATGATAGATGATGACCCATTCATTGATGGAGATATTGACCTTATATTGAGTTTAATGTTGCCTAAGGGTTAGAAAATGGTAAGCATAAATTTATATTGTGTCACGCTAAGAATATTTGAAATGGAAACACCTAACATGGTCCTTATCATTTTTGTCGAGCTGAAGAGAATTCTGCTCTATAGAGTGATGATGAGATACTGCTCTAAGAATTGAGTTGGCTTGTATACTTTGTTTGCATCATTCTCCATCACTTAGAAAAAGTTGACTCTGTCGAGTTGAAAAATTGTGCATTAGTATTTAGTCGCATGTTTCACTTGACAAAACAACTTTGAAGTTGAAAAAAAATGAGGTTCACAACATTAAACACACATGGGCACCGCTAAAGAGGTGGCAGAACTTGAATTGGTATAAAAATATCACCATAGCTTACAAACAATATTTGAAACCTAAAGATACCTCACTAAGGTAATAAGTCCTCTGCATTGCAAATTACCTAAAACTTGTGTCAGATGGCAATGTAAAAAAAATTGCATTAGGACTAGGATCACAAAGAATATGGAATGGTCCAACATCTCTAACTTATAAATTTTATTAGCATGAAATTGAATTGAGATTTTGAGTGATTTGTTTAGTTATAGTTTTTTGTTCTTGTTCTTTGTTTTCTTATTCCATTGTGCTACAGAAGAGTTGAAAGAAAAACTAGACCCTAGCTAAGAGAAAAGAAGAAGCCTTTCTCCTTTAAAATTCTGAAAAAAGTATGTAAAATTAGGTCTAACAATGATCCCTCACAAAACCCTAAGAGTATTTATAGTTTCGCATCTCAAAAGATACCACTTTTACCATTAAAAACTAAATTTCTCAAAATTTGGACAAGCCATGCAATTCTAAGAGTGAATACTTAACCAAAATATGCAATTCTAAGCTATAAGTACACTGTTGTTCGTACATTGGTGCACAATAGGCTATTGTTCGAACATAGGTGCGGAAGTCATATTTTTGCCTCTAACTTCTGACGCAAGTCTTGATCTCAAATGATGGGTTTGGACTAACAGCTAAATCACAAAAAGTTATAACCTTTCGAGTCTTCTTTTCTGATGCCCAAAAAAAAAAAAAAAAAAAAAATTCACATCGATTTGATTTTTTGAGAAAAAAATTATGCTCAAAAACTAAAATTGTGTCAAATTGACTTCCTGAAAAATTTTGAAAGTGTACAACTTTGCTTCCACTTTTTTATTTTTATTTTTTTTTATCATCTCTTTTACATCATTGATAGCTAAATGATGTAATTAGGTCATGGAATGTGGTTTTAAGCTTTAGGGACCTTAACATTGGCTTTAGATTTGACTTTTGCAACACACTAAGTGTTCGTTAAAATGCTCTAATGACTTATTAACCTAATTCTTGCACTCCAATTATCCTACTCCACTTCCTTTGCATTAGGCTCTTCTCTACTTGCATTTATAGTGTCTTTAAGATCTCAACTACAGGATTTAATACTTAAAATAACACCACAAATACAAGTGTGTGTGAAAATGTAATAATTGACCTTAAATGAGATTTTCTATACAATTAACATACATAAACGATATGTAATTTTGTAAAATTGTGTGATAATCACTTCGCAACCAACAACTAATTTCAATATCTAACTTTGATATTAATAAAATCATATTTGCATGTTAACGTTATCAAATCAAAATGACAAAAGTTACTTAAATCTATGTGTATGTGTATATATACAAAATTATCCCCATCACGTACATTCATGCATCAAGCTTCAAGAACTAAAATCTCAAATATATATTGTGATATATGAGGTAGGGTGAACAACCAATGTTTTAGGGAACTGTAGTGAAAAAATTTACTGCAGGAGTTGTAGTGGAAAATCAAAAGTCTAGATTTAATTTTATTTAATCTAATGGTTTCAATTTGATTTAATTAAAATTATTTTCAAAATAAAAATAGAAGTTAGAAAAATCTGATTAAAACATAATTAATGTAGAATATAAAAAATTAGATGTTATTAGAGTATAATTAAATTTAGACCTTCTATTTTTTTTTTTACTGTAACCCTCGCAATAGGTTTTTACTACACGTGGAGCCCGAAGAACCACTGTCTTATATTGAATATTGATACCTTGAATGAAAATATGCATCCACGTTGTTGAAATTTGTTTGTTATGCTTTATAAATGCTAGCTAATGAAGGTTCGCAAATTCGCAATTACATAAATGGAGGTCATGTGCCTCTCAAGTGGGTTGGGTCAAATGGGTTGGTTTAACCAAATGGGTTGCGAGTATGACTCTAATACATCAATGCAAGTAGTGGGCCATCAAATTAAATTCAAGTGGGCGTTCAGTCTAAGCTCACAGTAGCCTAAAAATTAATATATATGTATTTTTTTCAAATTAACAAATTAATAAAAGAACTCAAATACTGTATCACGTATCCTGTGCATCAAGTGCCCTTTTTTATTTAAATTTGGGGGCAGTGACATCCCGTCTAATGTCACCCCTCAACATTAAGTCGGGGTTGTTACCAGATTTATCTATATATTTTTTATTTAAAAAAATATTTAAATAAATTTAGACCGTTGAATTAAATTTTAATGTTTATTAAGTTTAATACTATTCAGCTGACATCGATATCAAACTCTTTTTTTTTTCTTATTTTAGTAGTGTTTAAATGGTAAAAAAGTATAATAAAAAATATAAAAATTTAATATAAAAATAATATATGATAAAATTTGATTAAAAAAATATCATTTTAAAAAAAAGTAATAAAAAATAAAAAATAATAATTTTTAGTTAATTTTAGAAAACCAAACGCTACCATTATACGTGAGATAATTACAGACGAAGTGACTTTTATTTGTTGGTAGGGTGGGACCATCCCACCTTTTGAAATGAGCCGTTGGTTCCCCCGCTACCCGCCATAAATTGGCTGAGCCACGAAGGGCCCATGGATGAAACCAGGGAAGCGTAATGATCACAACTCTCTCCGCTCTCACTTCGAAATCTGTCTTCTCTCTCTCTCTCTCTCGATTTCATTCAAATTCTGTATATATTTTTAGTACGGTAACTTGCCCACTGGTGTCCAAATCTCCTCTCTCTCTCTCTCTCTCTCTCTCTCTCGACCATGGCTCTGCTCGCTTCAACCTCAGCTGTCCCTCTCTGCCTCTCAATACCTAAACCTCGTCCTTCCATAAGAATTCGAAGACGCTTCTCTCCTCTTCTCGCTTGTTTGAGCTCGTCACCGTCCTCCGAATCTTCGTCGTCATCTTCCTCTGCTGAAAGCATTGTTTCTTCAAATTCTCCGTCGAAGCCCTTCGTTGAATCCTCTCAAGTCCCGGACAAGGGCTTCAACTACGCGCTAGCGAGCCCAAATGGCAACCGAGTTCTGGGCTTTGTTCGATCCACTGAGTCATCCATTGAAAGGGTAATTTTTTATTTTTATTTTTATTTTGTAATTTTCCATCCATTGAAAGGAGATTGCTCTAATCGCTCATTTCTGGGGGGTTAAAATAGTCTATAAAGTTAATCCAAGGAAAAGGTAACTCGGTAACTCTTGCTCCTAGTTACTTGGGTTTGGCTAGTTTTTTTTTGCAATTCATAGAACAGGTGGATATGCTAGTTTTTTATTTTTTATTTTTATTTATTTATTTTTTTTAACTTGGGAGGCATCCCTTGAATGCCATTTAATATATTTTTTCCTTATAGTAAATATATATATATATGTGTATATTCTTTCTCCATTTGGCTATGTTAAGAGTCATGTCCAAACCAAAGAAAAGAATACACAAGGAAACACAAATAAACAAAACGCTTCCAACTGCACAAAATCCTCTCTCCATTTATATTTACTTAGCTCATCTTCTACCCATAATACTATTTCCCCCTTGTGATATTTAATGAGGCCCTAAAATGTTGATTCATTTTTTTCACATGCACACAAATGTGTTCTATTGTGCACCATCACGGGGCAGAACCAACCTTCTTAGTTGGGTATATTTTTTTATAATAAAATTGTTAAGAATAATTATGGTATTTTATAAAATTTGTCAGAATATTTTTTGAAAAATTAAAATTATTTTAACAAAATTAGTAATTTTAGGTAATAAATTAACTCTGTGCATCTGCACTTTGTGCCTGGAATTAACAAATTGAAGCAGATAGTGGGAGAGTTAGCAAAACTATATAGGGGTGGATTAGTAAAATTATATAGAGTAATATAAAAATAGCCATATATAATAAAAAAAATTAGTGGGGTCACTTCACTATGTGATTCCGCCCTTGGCACCATCAATTATACAAAGTAATTATTCATTCAAATTATTGATTATAGTAATGCATTTGTGCATTATTTCTGCAATCTTTAGATGTTTGTATCTCTAGTCTGATTGACTAAGACTATTTCTTACTCATCCTTAATTGGGCAGATAATATTTGACTTCCGTTTTTTGGCACTTTTGGCTGTTGGGGGTTCATTGGCCGGCTCTTTGCTGTGCTTTCTAAATGTAATGTCTCCTGTCACCTTCATGACGTTTTCAATTTTACCTGTCTGTGTAGGTCTACTATTTTTTTTTCTTTATTCCTTACTCTTTGTAATCGTTTGCAAATTTATAATATGGTTAAGGTTGATTGACAGTGTCTCTTTTATCTTATGCATTGCATGCAGTGTTCTATAATTGACCATAACCTTTTGCTTGGAAATCCATAATCAAATTGCTGATTTGAATGCAGTGGTAGATTTTATGTCAGTAGTGGCATTGCTTTCACTATTCATTATCTGTTCGTTCTATACATTTGAATTAGAGAAACGTGAAGAAGTTATACTTTGTTTTATCCGAACTGTTGGGCTAGGTTAGTTATGATGGGTTCAAAAAGTTGCCATCAGCGGAGAATTCCACAAACATATTATAGATACTCTCATCTAGAAGCTCTGGGCAGTTTCAGTGCAAGAATGCTTCTTTTGAATATAGCGTCTATCTACAAAACCTGTTAGTTCAACTGTTAACAAATATATCCATTAGTTTCCTATTGAATAAGCATAATTTCATTGTGCTCATTGGTATATCTTTAAATAATTCTTTTTTTTTTAAATCAGTAAATAAGGTAAAATTGTATTAAAAGGGCAACAAGGGGATGGCTCCCGTGTACAAAAATATAATTCGAAGCTTTCCAAAAAAGAAAAAAAGGTAAATGAATCCAGGTCTATGTCTCCTGTATACAAAAATAGATTATAATTCCATGCTCTCCAAAAAGGATAAAAAGGTAAATGAATCCTGCTTTATGTCTCTCATATA
Source organism: Vitellaria paradoxa (assembly GCA_019916065.1). Lineage (NCBI taxonomy): Eukaryota > Viridiplantae > Streptophyta > Magnoliopsida > Ericales > Sapotaceae > Vitellaria > Vitellaria paradoxa. The sequence continues at coordinate 131,474 of JAINTL010000033.1, read as the reverse complement.
CAAAGAAAATTATAAATCATGCTTTCCAAAAGGACAAAAAAGTGAACATATCTGGCTCCAAACCGTCTGTAATCCATCTAGACGCTATATATCAACACCCTTTCGACCCTACTTAGGGGAATTTCTATTTCCTTAAAAGTTATCTTGTTCTGTTCCTTCTGAATCAATCAACAAATGCAATGATGAGCTATTTTCCAAGCCTTTCTCCTACTACTGGCAGTCTTGTTAATCCACTAGGCTCGAAAAAATTGATTCGCGCTGCCCCGCCTAGGGGGGGTGTGGTGGGGGCGCATACTATGCCGAAGCATAGAACAACCAGGTTCCACAATTTCTTGGCCCAAGTGCAGTGGACAAGAATGTAATCGATGGATTCCTAATCTGACTTGCACAAACAACATTGGTTTACAATCACTAGGTCTCATCTAACAAGGTTCTCAATTGTGAGCATCTTGCGGTGAGCTACACACCACATGAAGAAATCCACTGTAGAGAGGGCTCCACTCATCCAAATAGCCTTCCAAGGGAAAGGCTTATTCCTCCTCCCTAGCAAAGCATTATATTATGTCTTTACTTCAAAAATGCCTTTAAAATAGAGGCCCCATAATATCTCATCTTCCCCCTCCTCCAATATGGCTTCATACAGCATGGTCATCTCTTAGTCCATAAGGCTTCTTTTTGTCTCGCAGTTCCACACCTTCTGCCCACTGGTGAACGAGACTTGATCTGACTTATAAGCCAAGCTCATAAATGCCAGGGAAGTGGTCTTGAGGGGCAAGGATGGCTCCAGAATTTCAGACTAACCCCATTTCCAGCTTTAAAGCGAATGAACTTTGAGAAAGTCCCACCTGCTTTGAATGCTTTTCCACAAGCCACAACCATGCGAGCCTTTGGAAGTAATAGCGGACCAGTCACCCCATTGCAAACCATATTTAAAAGCTGTTAACGTTCTTCAGAAGCTATCTCTTGCCTTTGCAAAATGCCACAACCACTTTCTCAATAAGGCGTCGTTTGCTGTTATCTCCAAATTCCAACACCCCTTCACATTTATGGGCAGATAAGCAGTATTCCAGTCCACAAGATGAAATTTAGGTCCCTCCGTACCACTACCCCTAGGAAATTGCACTGGAATCTTCCAATCTTTGAGCCACTAAGGCTGGCATAATAAAAAGAGACATGTAGTAAGTTAGTAGGCTAGCTAGGTCACTTTTGATAACGGTGATCTGAGCCCCCTCGGATAGGTATTGTTTCTACCAACTTGCCAATCTTTTGTGAACTTTGTCAAAGATGCCATCCCATACCCATTTGGCCTTATAGGGTGCGTCCAGGGGAAGTCCCATGTAGGATGATGGGAGAGTCCCCCTTCTGAAGCTCCCATATAGGCTGAAGCCCTTAAGTGTCGTCAGCTCATCCATATTAGTGACTTCACCTAAGAGAATCAGCTTAGATTTGTGGAGATTTTACTTTGAAGCAGGAGACTACTCAAAACATAGCAATAGGCAATGCAAGTGACTGAGGGATAGGTATGGGGCGGGTACACGTATTCCCATACCTGATTCCTAAACTAAAATCGATCCCCATACCTTACCCGATTCTCACTGGAGATTTATTTTTACCACCCATCCCCGACCCAAACGGGGAATGGGGATCCTCATTGGGAAACGGGTACCTGAATTGAAACAAATATAAAAATACAAAAATTTTAAAATATGACTTATAAAAAAATAGAGTAGAATCCTAATGTATATTTAAAAAATCAAAAAATACCATATATACATATTTAAAAAACACTTATTAGGTTTTTATTTTTCTACCATATTAATAGGTTCTATGGTTCAAGATAAGAAAAGTAAATAAAGAAACACTCACAATTTTGGTCTATCACAATTTATAGTTTCTTTGTAAATTGAAAAACAAAGTAATTTAATAGAAACTGATAGATAAAAAAACTCAAAATCTTAATTCTTTACTTTACTGAGAAATCTGTAGTAACAAATATACTAAAAAATTAAATATATATATACACGAGAATATGGAGAGGGTCGGGTCACAGGTAGGGTAGGATATGGGCGCGGGGACAGACTCATATCCGTACCCTATCCGATCCTTAAATTTTTTTTAAAAATGTCCTCATATCCTATCTAATTCTTAGAAAATCTCTGAATCCTCTACCTGTTTAGGGTGGGGATCGAGTAGAGTACAAACAGGTCGGCCGAGGTGGCCATCCTAGACCTAGCTGGAGAAGGTCTGCGCCGAGTCATTTGTGAGCAAAAGGTGGGATATGAATATACTTTCCTAATCGCAGCGGCGAACCTCAAAATTTTCATCGTAGCCTTCCTAAATTGCTCTGTTCATTAATCTGCTAAATGCCTCCGTTACTATGATAAAGAGAAAAGGTGGGAGAGGGTTACCCTGTCATAAGCTCCTCAAAGACTCAATGAAGTCCGTGGGGGATCCATTGATTGAAAATCTCACAGCTGAGATGCACCAAAGAATCCGTCTTCTCCATTTGGCACTAAATCCCATTCTCTCCAGCAAGATCAAGAAACCCCAATTGACATGGTCAAATGCTTTTTCGATGTCAAACTTACAGATAATCCCTGGGTTGCTGCTTCAAAACCTAAAATCCACCAAATCATTTGCAACAAGAGCTGCATCAAGGATTTGTCTACCTCCAACGAAGGCATATTGAGTGTTTGATATAATGGAATTCCTGGCCGGTTTAATGCAGGAGGCTATAACCTTTGCAATCAGTTTATACAAGATCCTTACAAGGGCCTGAATTCCCGAATGAGTTTCTTCAATTTCTGAGTCACGGAGTGCTTCTGTTGCTGCATGCTGTATTCAGCTTTTTTCAAGCTGTGGCACAGGAATAACGTGGCACATACAATCTTTCTCATCATTAGCCTACTATATTTATTAGTGACTAGCAGCATGTTACAATATATGTAGAGAAGACAGTTTTTCATTGTGACATACTCAGGAATGGACACAAATTGCGAGAGAGCCTTGGTGTCCATCTTGATTGGGTGGAGAATCTTTCACCAAGTTCCAATCCCTATTCTTAAAGTTCCAAAGATTTACTGCTTTTAGTTGTTGATATTTTAATATAATTAATTATGAAATTCTACTTTGCCTTTGTCAAGTTGTTTGTTAACTGTAATCAGCATTAGGTTTCTAAGCTGCCACCAAATGAAGTATAAGCTTCTTCTTATGATATAATAATGTGTCAGTGGAAGCATATTGGTCTGTTCCTGGAATTTACTGTCTAATTTGGTTTGTAACTTTGCATCCCTTTCTTGAGTTTCATTCTTCAAACTGGCTGCCTCTATTTCTGTAGGGTTGTGTTTACACTTTTGAAGCATACAAAGTTTACTGGACGAGCTGTGTCAAAGGAATACACACAGGACAGATGGTACTGCGATTAGTTGAAGCTATCGGTAAGGTTTTGACTTCCTTTTAAGAAAACCCTTCATAGTCAATAGTATATTTAACTGTTACCTGTCAATTACATGTTTAACAAGAAGTCTAAGTCGTGGAAAAGACTTGCTACCCTTTTGAGTGATTGTTTCTTAATTCTAAGAAGAGAAGAGTCAACTCCTGTAGGATGAAATTTGTAATTGAACTACTAGTAACATTTCCATTGGAGTCCTTTTTAAGGTTGCCCCATCACTAAACTTTTTTTCCCCTCATATACAATGCCTTCTGCTTTTTAGAGTAAGAGTCAACTCCTGTTGGATGAAATTTCTAATTGAACTACTAGTAACATTTCCATTGGAGTCATTTTTAAGGTTGCCCCATCGCTAAACTTTTTTCCCCTCATATACAATGCCTGCTGCTTTTAAGAGAAGAGTCAACTCCTGTTGGATGAAATTTCTAATTGAACTACTAGTAACATTTCCATTGGAGTTCTTTTTAAGGTTGCCCCATCACTAAACCTTTTTCCCCTCACATACAATGCCATCTGCTTTTTCTTTCACTTTCTACAATCTATTCTTAAATCCTCCATGTAATTTCTGTCTAGGCAAAGTTGCTTCCTTGTTGCTCTGTTGTCTGTACTAATGTGTGTTTTTCATTGGTCTAGAAGAAAGCTCAATCGTAAAAACATAATAAATAGAAAATTGTAAACAAATTACCGATATAAATTACTTTAGGTGGCTTACAATGTATTAGTCAGGTACTCCTGATTATAGAATTTTGTGAGATTTCATCAATGCTATGTTTAGCCCACCATATGGACATCCATCTGGAGTTCTGAACAGGGTCACCTGCAAGAGGGTAATGGATACTGGTTTGTTTGATAAAGTGTTGCTGCAGTCTTGTTATCAATATTGTATACTCCTTGGCACACCCTCCACATTTTCTTGTTCTATCATTTCTCTCCCCCAACCCCCCCCCCCCCAACTACTGACTGTTCCTCTTGAACATATTTACCTTTGAGGATAGATTGACCTGCAAAATTGATGTTTTACAACTTTCTAGCACTGTAGTTATGGGAACTATTTCAGAGAATCTAGGAAGCATATTTTGAACAGCCAAGCATGCTTAAAACTTATGCTATTTGGGGGTGATAGGCAAGCCAATTGTTCTTCAAGCTCTTAAAATCTCTTTGTTCAACATATTCTTGTATGCAGGAATGACAAAGTATCAGACCATATCAAGCTAACTTGGTATATGGACACTCAAGCAACAAGTGCATACATAACAGGATACACTGACAAAAGGGTATTTGGAAACCTAATCCAAGCAAAGCTGCAACACCATATATATCAAGCTTTTGCTAAACTAAAATTACAATTTCTTAACTCAATCATCCATAGAAAGTACTGCTTTACACCGACTTTTGTGTCTTCAAATGGATTAATTTTATTTCATGGAGATGGAGTAAGCACGTTTGTTGACTTTCTGTTTTTTATTGACATGTGAGAACTCGCAAATGTTATTAGCACCTGATCAATTACTCCAACAAACGCAACTTGCAATTGCTGATATGAAATTGAACTTGATTTAATGCAGATGTGTATCTTGCTGGAACTGTCATGTTAATATTTGGGATGGGCTTATATGGTTTATTTATCAGCAATGTATCCCCTAATGTACCTCCTGAAGTTGATCGTGCTCTGAAGGGCTCTTCCTTGTTCGGAATGTTTGCTTTGAAGGTAGTAACCCCTGTTTGAACTGATAAATTTTCTTTTATCTAGACATCGGCAGTTGTGAGATCATCATTACTAGAAGATTTCATGATGCATTTTCTCTTCTTTATTACATCCTATCTACACTTTCATTTATCAAGAAAGAAAAAGGAATCTGAAAAAAGGACCATGCAATAATACAAGATACAACTAAGTAGGGCATGGACTTTATCGTGCGCTCCAAAATTTTCTTTTATATCCTCTATCCTTTTGGCAATGGAAAGGAAAGCATGGATTATATTTGTTAGTGTTACGCAAGTTAGTAGTTTTCTTTCATATTGTTTTTACTAGATCTCTATGGATGATCGGTGTCAGGTCGGATATTCCAATTTTCCCGGACCAATGCTTGTCGTATCCATGGTGGGTTTCACCAAAGGCAAGTGGGTGAGAGTTAGGGTAACTTGGATCGAAAGAGAGAGAGAAAGCACTAGAAGGATGTCTGTCTATGGTGGTGTGTATTAGAATATTGTAAATATGATAAATATGCATTTTTTCCTAGTATAAGAGATCTAATTAATAATTATTAGAAGATTTGATTTGATTAGGGAGATTATGATTGTATTTGGTTGTTCTAGTTTGCACATGGGCTTAATGTATATAATATACACTTAGACAACCCTAAGGGCGTCAAGCATTTCATTAAATCTCTTTTACATGGTATTAGAGTAGTGATCCTAAATCCTATTCTTCTCTTTTCTTCAAAATTTGTGATCTGTATCAAGAAATCCTAACCATTTTTTTCTTTTTTTGGGATCCTGTGTTTGCATCAAGATGTCTACCCTAACCCCCATTCCCATTTAGAGCCTCTAGAGGTTGGAATCCCATATTTTGACCCCAGATTTTTCAACCTCAAAGATAACTCACCATTGTTGAATATTCATTAACCATCAATGGCCCTCACCAAAACCTTCAAACATTAGAATCCTAGCCGACGATAGAAGAATCTTCAAAAACACTAACTGTAGCATTTGTGAAACCTCAGCTACCCTATCTTGGTCAGTTACTAGCCCAACCATACCCGCTACCAGCCTCACCTTGTGCCCATAAGCCATCGCTGGCCAGTTGTTTGCCTTAACATGCCACCACAGCCTCGATAAGTGAGATCTACTTGCAGATCCATTTCTGACGAGTGTAAGCACGTGAGTTTGTCTCTTATTACGTGACAACTACCATCTTAGTCGCCTTCCTCTGTTGATCCTTCCAATATCTTCTCCGCTGACGACTAAACTCCAGCAACACCCATGACTCCATGACACTCTATGTCATTCCAGTCATTGTCTCTGATAGCCAGTGGCTTTCAATTCTAGTACTATCTTGAGAGCTTTTCCCATATAATCCAAGCCCCTTGGTTCCACTAATTGGCCTTACCATTTACTTACTCGAAAGTTGAATGGAAAAAATTATCGATAAAGGTTAAAGTAGTTAAGATTGCCTTCACTGGACTTAGAAAGCAAAAACATCTTGCTAATGGGACTAGACATTTTGTACCCTATACGTGGTATCTGGGATTATCTCATACTAGTCATTGTGATTTAGTTGTTCGAATCCTGAGATATTTGAAAGGAGCACCTGAAAGGGGTTTGGCATATTAGGGTAATGAGTATACTTTAGTACAAGGGTATATAGATGCAAATTAGGTAGGATTACTATTAGATAGATGCTCTATTACAAGCTATTGCATCTTCGTTTGAAGTAATGTAATTATCATGTAAAAGCAAAAAATAGATAGTGGTAGCAAAATTGAATACAAAGTCAGAGGATAGCGCATGGCTCACACCTCACATGAGTTAATCTGGATATCGAATATGATAAAAGAAATAAGAGTTAGCACTCACAACCAATAGAGTTGTTACGTGATAATTAGGCTATGGTTCATATTGCCTCCAATCTAGTATTTCATCAAATGACTAAGCATAATGTGGTGGATTGTCATTTTATCATAGAGAAAATCTTATAAAATACCATTAAGATTGGTCATGTTCAGTTTGAAGACCAACTTGTTAATTTATTCACTAAAACCCTTAGAGGATCTCGAGTTAAGTATATTTTTAACAAGTTTAGAATATATGATATATATGCTCTACCTTGAGGTGGAGTGTTAAAATATTGTAAATATAGCAACGTATCTTTTGATTTAACCATTCCTAGTATAGAGGATCTGTTTAGTGATTTGATTTGATTTGATTGATTTGTTTAGGGAGATTATGATTGTAATTAGTTGTTTCTTAGTTGTACAAAGACCTAAATATGTAAATATGCACATAGACAACCCTAAGGGTGTCAAGCCTTTCATTCAATATCTTTTTTATTTTCTATTTTTTTGGCAAATAATCTCTTTTTTCTTGATAGAATGGTTCTAATGAGTGAGGGGAAGGAGAGAGGGAGTCCAAGGTAGACAAATGGGCTACATATAGGGAATGGTCAAGCCAAGACGTATAACTTTCACATGTCCAGAATAATGGTCCCCTGTGCAGGAAGCCACTTCTGCATGGTTAGACTTATCTGCAGAGAGGATAATCACACTAAAGCAGTGGTGGCATCCTCGCGTGGTTTGGAGTTACATGGATTTTGATCATATTATATGAGTAAGCATGTCAGTTTGTTTGGTAGTGCTCTAGGTTGGTTAAGAGAGTTTTTATGGATCTCCTAACTCTTACCACTAAGTTGTTTCTTCCTCATAGTTCGACAAGTGATTGTGTGACCATGAGATGGGTCCTTAGGTTTTACTCCTAATCCAAGGGATGGAGGTGCTTCCCTTCGTGGCTAAGTGTTGGAACTTCGGAAGCACATGCAATAAGATCTCACATTGAGGTAATATGGTGTGACTGAAAGGAGTGGGAGTCGCAATAGCGTCCAATGGTGGGGCCCAGAATTTCTCTAGACCAAAATAGAATGCCACTGTGGGAGGAAGAGGTTCCAGCAGAGGAGAGTCTCGGGACATTCCCACGGGAATGCTAGAAGTGGGCAACTGAGGTAGAGCTAACACGATGCGGATCAGCTAACATTAGTACTTCCTATATGTGTGCTCTGATTAAGCCAATGGGAGGACTCGTGCGTGCACATTGCTTCCCCACAAGGCTACTTGCTCGAGTCATGTTAGCTCTAAAGCCAGCCCCTTATCTCTATCCAATGAGGGATTTCCAGGAAAGGTGAAGCTCTAATATAAGAACCCACTGACTATAGCGATAAATTGGAGATGGTAGGGAAGTTGGTTCCCATTGTTCCGGTGGATGAAGAGTGGTTTGGGGGACCCTTTCTGCAAGGAGACAATTCTTGTGGCTAGATGGTACTTTTCACCATGGGAGGAAGGACCCTTCTACTTATACATTGGTGGAGTCGGAGGAGATGGAATACCACATCGTCTATGCGATGGTCCGTCTTAGAGCAGGGGGAACTACCCCAATTCTTTTTATCATTATCTAAATTATACTGTCCTTTAAGGGATGGACCTCTTGTTCGAAAATTCTTTACTTAAAATATTATAGTATTTCATATGAAAAAAAAAAAATTATGGTATTAGTTTGGGTCTCGCTGCATATTTCATTTACTACCAATTTGTTAGATCATAGATGGACGCGACCCTACTTAGGCTTAGGTTTGCCTATTATTAGTCATCTTCATTCTGTAATTCATCCATTATATGTTTCCACACACATATTGTACTCCTCATCTTGGAGTCTACATAGAGATCAAGCAGCTTTTCAATTCATCTCTTCTCGTCTGGTTACCCGCCTGTTAAATAGTCACATCTATTAATCATACTCAATGAGTACTTTAAAGCACCAGAACTACGAATTTCTATCCTCACCCAGTTTGTATTAAAAGTTGCTTTTAAATTGCCTAGTGTGAAAAAGAGAACCAGAAACTTGACAATCCAGTCTAAATAAATTTACATAAACCTCTTTATACCCTCCGAGCACCCTGGCTTGGACCAGTGGTGGTATTGCCATTTGTTATCAGTTATGTTACTTCTTTTTGTACTTCTATTCATATTTTAAACTCATCTTACACTAAAGCACCCTGGATTGGCAGAACCAATGATGGGATATGCTTTTTTTTTCCCTTTTATTTTTCCGTTTATTCTTGTTATTTATGGGAGTGGGTGGGGCGCTAGTGCCAAAAAGAAAAAAAAAAAAAAAGAAACAGCTGAGAATAATGTCAATTTTCTTAACATCTTATTTGTATATCCTATTTATGAATATTTGTTTAGAACTAGAAATTTACAGGCGCATGCATGTGCTTCACTTTTCATTTAGATGACAAGATTTCCTGTTTTCTTCTCCCTCTTGCTGGAAGATAAAATCCTAAAAGAGTGTTGCTGAATGTTTCTTGATTGTTGTAGGAGAGGCCTAAATGGATGAAAATCAGCTCACTTGATGAATTAAAGACAAAAGTGGGGCACGTTATCGTCATGATTCTTTTAGTGAAGATGTTTGAGAGGAGCAAGATGGTGACCATATCAACTGGTATGGATCTATTGAGCTATTCTGTGTGTATTTTCTTATCTTCTGCTTCCTTGTACATACTTCATAATCTGCACAAGGAGTAAGAATGTCCTGAACTGTAACCTCCAGTGGTATGTAAAAAATGAAATATTAGTTGCCAGTAATGTAATGATAGTTTTCTCCTTCGAGATAATGTTATGTGCCCAGAAGTCTGTTATATTCTGCAGTCAATTCCAGGGCTTTTCACTATGTTGCTTCTACTCCTAAAGAGATTTTATGCCATATCCATGTTGAGATTTCTGGCATTTGAGGAACAAAGTCCTTCAAATCTTAAATCTTTTTACAAATAATCTTACTATGATTCTCTTACTATTCTAATCCATGATGAATTAGACTATTTGGAATTAAATGTTGACTGGTGCTAGTGCAACCTAATGCTGATGTTGGGTTAGCAGATTATATATATATCTCTCTCTCCACCAATTAAGAATTCGAGCAAATGAAAAAAAAAAAATTACAGTTGGTAAGGAAAATAGGTCCTCAAGTACTCCTTGTGGGTGCACAATGTCCCCGGAAAAAGTCTGGTGGGGGTTTTGCCTTTGTGCTCCTGCTGAACCAAGATTGCCAATTTCAATTTAGAATTGAGAACTCGTATTAATAAATCAATGAGGCACGCCTTGATCTCTTAGTCCCGTTGTCATCAGATAGAAAATCTCATGGTTAGCCAATCACCCAAGAAAACACAACCTTTAGAGGGCAGCTTGGCAACAATCGATCAAACAATTCAACAACAATATTGATTAAGGATTTTCATTACCTTTTTGTTTCTCCCCTCAGAATTCCCTTGTCTTTGTAGTGTTGCTTGCAATTATATATAGAAGCTGGAATCCTACACAAGCTATACCATAGCATGAAAAAAAAAAAAATCCAAATCAAAATACTTCATCACAAATTATAGCATCGGGAAGAATAGCCACTGTAAAACAGATATAAAAATGCACTTATTGAGGGGGGAAAAAAAGGAAGATATGAAAATGCATCTACATACAAATTTCTGTACATGAAACAAGAATATTTAGGTCATACCTGAGGTAAATTAGTTGTAACAGTACCAGCTTTTGGATTTGGCATGAGTCCTTGGGGACCCAAGATCTTTCCTAGCTGAGCAACCTGATGGATAGGGAGGATATGTGAGTAAAGTCCAGATATAAAATATGATCTCTAAACATACACACTCATTGATAAATTTTTACATTAACCAATCAACATATGGAGTTTATTAAAGAATAAAGGCTACTATTTAAAGCAAATCCAACCCACTTTTCTTTCCTTCTCTAAGAACTCAATAATTAGGTACTGTGGGTAGTCGGAATGCAGATGGATGTTCCAACCGTCTAAGAATAATGCTATACATCATCAATGGCGAGGAATCACTAGAGACAAATAGGGTGAGAGCTAGGGCAGCTTGAAGCGACGGAGAGAGAGGGTAGTTGCAGATTTTTGGTGAAATGGAGGGTAAAAGGATAGGTCATGTGTCCATGGAGTGTTGTGGATGAGGGTATTTATAGGGAGCGAGTCAAGACAAAAAGACTAACTTACACGTGCCAAGGACAATAGTCCTTTGGCCATGTGGCTTACTTTGCAAGGGTTGGTACGTTAGTAGGTGAGGGTACTCTGACCAAGTGGTGGTAACACCCTTACTTACCACTACTTGGTTGACTGGTACAAAGGTCATGGCCATATAGGTATGGGGCGGTTATGAGGTAGAGGATGAGTTTTGTCATGTAGTGATTTTCTTTTTCTTTGGGCTAGTCGGTGATGCATTGACGAATATCCCAACTTTAGTCACCAAGCCACTTGTGCCTGGATGGTCCCGCTATGGGTGACCCCTAGGCCTCACTCCTGACTTTTAGGCTTAGTCAAGTGTCTGAGGTTTGAAACACTCCCTGACCTCAAATACCCCCAGTGAAGGTGGCGCGAATGGTGCGGGTGGCATGGCCAGTGGGTGGCGTCACTTTACTCGATGAATGATGGTGTGCCTCCATTTTGGACACCTACGGTACAAAACGGGAGAGAAAATATCTACAAAGCAAGCTCAAGATATTGCAATTCAAATTGCATCCCCATCCATATTTCTTGACCTTCAAAACTGTTTAGAAATGTGTATGCAAGCCCTACATGCCCCTTGTCTTTATATGCCATAAGGGCCCTACTACAACGGACCACAACAAGTATAAAATATATCTTTTATAGATGTATTAACTCTATGATGATATTGCTAGGCATCTTTGGTCTCTGTTGATAGATGTCAATGGGCTAAGGCCAATAAAGGCCAGAACCTCCAACAATTTTTTGTGGATTCCTTGCTTAACCTCCTAATTGGTTTGACAATCAATTCAATCTTTATTAATGAAGCACAAACACTTTAGAAAAGGTGTTGTATTTGTAATCGACATGTAGCGTGTCTTTCATTTCCTTTTTTTTATTTTTTTTGCGAAATATCTCAATCTATTCCAATTCTTTTTGCTTCTCTTGATTCACAAGTTACCAATAACTCCAAAATTTAAACTACTAGAAAACATGCCCACCAAGGGATACACATGATTTCCTAATTACAATTAATCTACGCTAGGATCCACTACTAACTCTTATATTTTCACTCCAGTTATGGACAAACTTACTAAACATATTCGGGACAATATCATTTGGCGTATGTTGTTTGTAGATGATATTGTATTTGATAGATGCAACTATGTCTATGTTAATCATAAGTTGGAACTTCGGAGATACAATTTAGAGTCCAAAGATTTTAGTACAAGTAGAATATATGCATTACCAATTTAGTAAAAGTAAAATTACAAATAAGGACAAAGTGAAAATTAAGGTTCAAGAAATGCGAAAAGTGATTATTTGTGTTTTGCCCCAATCCTTCGTGTACACTCTGTTTTGTTTCTATTGCTATGCCTATTTGGTTAGTTTATTTGCTTCTTTGATCCAAAAAAACAAAAATAGTTTTTTTTTAACCCATTTATAACTTTTCTTATTTTTATTCATTTTTTAAATATGTGAATAACATGTCTAAAATCCATAAAAACCAAAAAGAAAATTAACTTTTGGTTAAAAACAGGCTAAATAATATGAAAAAATCTACTAAAAAAACTAGCATTTTCCCCAAACCAAGGGAGTGTTTGGTTGAAAAAATTTTTGCAAAAAATACAGAAAAAGTACAAAGATTTGATGTAAAAGTGATAAATGGTAAAATTTGATTGGAAAAAAGTACAAAAAAGTTGATAAAAGTCGGTGGGTTTTGGTTGGTTTTGACCAACCAAACACCCCCTAAGACTCAAACCCAATATCTTTTAGAAGCAAAGCTCTTAATCATATTAACTTACCAATTATCATAAAAGTTTAATCTATCAGGAAATGAAACCAACAACGTATTCAACACATCTTAATATATCAAACAAGTTGAAATAATTGTCAAACACGCCAGATTAGAAAAATTGTCATTCATCACATGAGGTCCAATTATGTTAACATATTTTTCTTCAAATATGTTTTTTTTTTTTTTAATTTTTTTGATAAATAATTAAAATTTTATAAAAGCATCAAGAAGATGCAAAAAGGACCATAACATCCATTACAACTCCAAACTATCTTCAAAACTCAAAAAGGAGTATAACTAATATTGACATTGAGCAGCTAAAATACTGAAATCATAAAATCCTAGATCTCATTTTTTTGTTGTTACTGTTCTTTAAACTAAAATGTGTTTATGGATTGAAGTGTTGAATTAGTGCTCTTTATAGATATTATGTTCATATATACCACTAATAAAAATACATATTTTTTTGCCATATCGCCACCCCATCAGTATCCTTATTTTTCCAAAATCACCATATTCCACATATCTGCATTGCATCTGTATCCCATATCCCTATTCTTGCTTCTTGGATTTTTATCAAGTTAATTTTTTCCCTTGTCAACTGTTGAAGTGCAAAACATTAAGAACACCAAGCCACACACAATGAGACCAGCAGATTATAGGAAAATCAAATTTGATATATAGAATGGTAAAATCAAATTAACTGATTTATAGAGTTCAGTCAAAAAGTGATAGCACCTGCGGCATATGTGATTTGCATACAGAAATAACGCAACAAAATAGCATGCTATTTTGTTCTGCATGGAGCATTTAAGATTTTATAAACAAGTTCATCACAAAAATCTTAAATTACTATGCAGAACAGAAACTTTGAGTAGGTACAGAAACGCAAGTTTATAAGCTAACAAATGTGAGCCATCCACTTGACAAAATTCACATGCCATACTTTTTACGGGAACGACTGTCATAAAAATCATTATCAAACAGATTAATATCTCAGACTTACGTTACTGTATATTCTTTTATTTTTCCAGTCGTTTTTCCCCCCTCTTGAAGAGATTTATAGATTGTTCCTTCGTGACAGATACCTAAAATTTTTTTAAATCCTTGTAATTAAGAAATTAAAACAACAACAGCAGCAAAGCAAAACCTTAGGCATCATATCTGGTGTAGCAATTAATTTATCAAATTCCATGAATCCTCCTTTTATCTGCTCAATCAAGTCCTCTCCGCCGACTAGATCAACTCCTGCATTTTTTGCTTCATCGAACTTTTCACCCGTAGATATATTCAGCTATGGATAATGAACAAAGAAGATTGTAATCCAATCGATTTTAAGATAGTACCGAAAAGAGTAGCAATATCTCAATTTCATAAAGCTATGACATTCCTCTGAATATATGTACCGCAAACATTTTTTTAGAGAAGCCAAGGGTTGCAGTGCGAAGTTTCACACACAGGTTAAGAGTCACAAGACATGGAATGACACCTGACAAACTGTGCTCACATTGGAGCATAGCAATGGGACAAATGCCAAACATTTATGACACATAAAATAAGAGTGAAATTTTTGTTTCAGTTAATGTTTTGACTAACACGGAAAATGGAAATATTTTAGAAGCAGCAAAATAATATGAAAATATATGAAAAAAATCAGAAGTATAAATCCAAATTTATCTAAACGCATCAAAAAATTTCTTATGTAGGTGTTATATTTTAGTGGGTTTTATTGTTTTTCAATGGAAACATTTTAATTATTATTTTACTAGTGTTTGATTACATTACAATATCTAAAGAGACAGAAATATTTCAAGGAAATTAAAAAAAGAAAAAAAACTGATATTATTTTGTTATAATTAACCTACAAGTCCTTTATGAATATTAAAAAATTACATATGTGCTTTGAATCAAAAGGCTGATACTGTTTAGGAATCCCTAACATTCGGACTTTTATCTCCCTGTAATTTTACTGTAGGGAGATGCTCTCTTTGTATTGACTGTTTTGTTGACTTTTTAGGTAAGATGAGGGTACTAGGTAAAAAATTGCTGTTTTTGCTTCGTTGTATACATCATATACATGGATTGCATGTGCAATTTTCTGATATAAGAAAAATTTATACAGAAAAAGTGGGGAAATTTTAAAGTACCTTAAGTAAGAACAGCCACTTTAACAGTCTTTCCAGTTCCCTTGGGCAAATTCACCTGTCATGAAAGGATTAGAAGATTGCAGAAATTAATTGCTGCATCGAAGAGTCCATGAGACTTCCAAATATATTTTGCTTACAATTAATCAATCCCTCAAAACTCACTGTTGCCCTCAGCTGTTGATCATTGTATTTTGGGTCAATGTTTAGACGGCAATGAGCTTCAGCTGTTTCAACAAATTTTGTGCCCGCCGTTTGCTTGAGTGATGCTATTGCTGCTTTTTGATTGTACTCTTTTCTTGTTTTCCCTCAGTTTCTGAATTTCCAAGAATCTCATAGACCTCCCCTGACAGCTTTTGAGATTCAATTCATTATCAACATAATTCAGAGTCAGTAAGTTACAAAGGAAAATATGGGCCTAAGTTCAAATCAAATTTCCACAAAAGAAATTATAAGTCAAGAATCTTAAAAAGATGAGCACTCAATGACTTTTGTTCTATAACTGTTCCGAATAGTTTCAGAATTTAGTGAAAATTGTATAAATAATATTCAGTGATACAAATACAATATTTTGAAAATCAAACATGTATGAATCACAACCACAACCACAACCGCCACCCTCACCTTCCAAAAGAGAGGAAATCCTTTCTAGACCAGGATTTTATCTTGTAATAATAATAAGAAAAATTGAATAAAAAAACCCAATGTTTGAACAGCTGAAGATAGTCATAATTTGCAGGCAACGTAACAAAGAAGAAACAAGAATATAATATTCTGACACATCTTGGAGACGACAATAATGCTTGTTAGAGTTTATGCAGGGAGCGTTTGGAGCACTACAAAACTTCAAAAAAATTTCAAAAAGCTTCGAAGTTGCCACGATCTCAAATTCTAAAAAATTTCAAAAGTCGTTAAAACGGATCAAAATTGTGTATTTTAATGGATTTTGTCAGAATTTAAAAAAAAAAGTGATCTGATATTTGTACAAAGAATTATGCAAAATTTTAAAAATTTTCAAAATCTTTCACTAAAATTTTGACACGTGTTATTTTATATAATTTTTAATAATTTTATATCAAATCAAACATAAACATTTAATAATCATTATACAATAATTTCATAATTTACTTTTAAAAACTTTTGATCTTTGTTGAGCCCCAAACGCCCATAGTTAAGATAAAATAAAGCAAAAATCACTAAGTAAAACACTAAAATACACCCACAATCCCTGGTCTCGAAAAACAACGACATGGCATGAATTTAGGCATCTCTAACTCTCTCAAATTTGTGACAATACTTAAAAGGGTTTTTAAAGCCAACTTCAAAATGGACAACAAAACTAAAATGATCAAAACCCAAAATGTAAATTAAACAAGAATTAGCAAATATGTCCTAACTCAACCAAATCAACGTGCAATTTGACATACCTATTTTAAACTTAATTTTTATTCTTTATTTTGAAAAATAAACAAAAATAGCTCATATTTAGTTATTTATATTTTTAAAATATGTTTTAAAAATAAAAAATAAGTTATACATAAAAGTTATTTTGAGTTCAAAATAAAAAAAAAAAAATTAAAATAAAGAAGACAAAAAAATTTCAAATTAAATGTATTTTTATTTTTATATTTTGATATTTTTAAAACATAAAATTTATAAAACACAAAATAAAAAATAAAAAAAATGTAAAATGCCACCCAAAATGAGTAATAATTAAATTACTTTCTTTAAAGGAGGAAAACCGATAAATCAAATCAAATAACTAGACGTGTCCACAGCTCATAGTTAGAAAAAAAAATGTGATTACACATACTGTTAAGAATAGAAAATACAAAATGCAGAGTACTCAACAATTCTGAAAAATGACTCTTTTTTTATTGAACATTCTTTGGCTTATAAATAACCTTTTACAAACTTAACAGAATAAAAGGAGGCTCACGTGACTCAACGTGGCTCACGTTACTCAACGTGATGAGTGCAACTAGAAAAATCAGGAAACACTAACCAAGTACCCTAAAGACTAGGACTTATTCAAACAGAATGCAAAATCTCAACTGAATCTCTAAATTTTCTCTTCATTCCCTCCCTTAAACTAGTTACCATCGACAACTAGTTTGATTCAGGAATTTGACAGACTCCCAACTAACTTCGAATCCTCTGAAATGCATCCACTGGGAGGGGCTTTGTCATCACATCTGCCAGCTGATCTTGTGTTCCACAATAAACCAATTCAATTGCTCCTTCTCGTGTCAGATCACGAAGAAAATGGAAGTGCACATCAATGTGCTTGCTTCGACCATGTAACACAAGATTTTTTGACAGCTTAATTGTGGAACTGTTATCACATAAAATTGTAGTGCACTTATTTTCTTCCAAACTCAGCTTCTCAATTATTCTTTTCATCCAAACAGCTTGACTTGCACAAGCAGCTGCAGCTACAAACTCTGCTTCTGTGGTTGAGAGTGTGACTATAGGTTGCTTTCTTGAAGATCAGGCAACAGCTCCAGACCCCAACATGAAAACATAGCCTGATGTACTTTTCCTGTCTTCTATATCTCCTGCGTAGTTACTATCTGCATATGCAACTAGACCTTCACTCCCTCCCTTCCTGTAGAAAACTCCAAGTCCAGTTGTTCCTTTCAAGTACCTCAGTATCCTCTTGGCTGCCATCCAATGCAACTCAGTTGGTTTGGCCATGTACCTGCTAATCAAGCTTACTGCAAACATCAAATCTGGCCTTGTGGCTGTTAAGTACATGAGACATCCCACCATTTGCTTAAACAAAGTCTCATCAACATGAACTCCATTCTCATCTTTAGAAAGCTTACAACCTGGAACAATGGGATTATAAACTGAGTTGCTGTTCTCCATCCTAAACCTTTTCAACACATCCAAAGCATACTTCTTCTGACAAATATAAATCCCATCTAATCTTTGCAAAACTTCTATGCCAAGAAAAAACCTCATTCTCCCCAAATCAGTCATATCAAACTCCTTTAACATGGAATTCTTAAACTCAGCAAACATCAATTCATCATTGCCAGTAAATATTAAATCATCAACATATAAACTAACAATGAGAATCTTACCTCTTTTATTTGTTTTAGTGAACAAAGTATGCTCACTATAACACTTTTCAAACCCCTTCACTTATGAAATGTGCTTCAATACGACTAAACCAAGCTTGTGGAGCTTGTTTCAGTCCATACAGAGATTTCTTCAACTTGTAAACTTTTTGAGGACTATTCTCCAGCTCATAACCCTTCGGCTGCTCTACATACACTTCTTCATTAAGTTCCCCATGCAAGAAGGCAGATTTGACATCAAGTTGATAAAGAGTCCACCCTTTTTGAGCTGCTAGAGCCACAATCATTCTCACTGTGTCCATTCTCGCAACTGGTGCAAACACTTCTGTGTAATCTATCCCTTGCCGTTGCACATACCCCTTTGCCACCAAACGAGCCTTCAACTTGTCCACTTCTCCATTCTCTTTGAGTTTGGTTTTATAAACCCACTTCACTCCAATCTTCTTTGCATCTTTAGGAAGATCAGTGAGTTCCCATGTGTTGTTCCTCTCCATAGCCTGTATCTGCATGTACATAGCTGTTCCTCCATTTGTCATACTTCACTGCCTCCTCAAAATGAATTGGATCTGAAGCAAACAGAGCCAAATTGATATTTGCATATTCTTCTTCCCACTCCTCCAAAAGTCTTTCCCCAGTTACATAATCTCTAATCCACCTTGGAGGCACTCTGTTTCTTCCTTCATTTTCCCCATTTTGGGGACTACTGACCGGTTCAGCAACTCCCTTCTTCTCCCTACTCACTGCTCCTTCATTTTCTGTGTTTATTGCCTTATTATCTTCTTCATCATACCATTCCAAATCAGCCATGATGTGCTCTCCATAACTCCTATCCCAGCTACAAGATTTATCTTCCTCAAACACTACATCTCTGCTAACTACAATCTTCCTTGCAGCTGGATCATAAAGTCTACATGCCTTAGACTCTTCACTTACTCCCAAGAACACACAAGCAAGGCTTTTTGCATCTAACTTTTGCCTTCTCACATCAGGAACATGCACATGTGCCACACATCCGAAAACTCTAAAGTACTCAACCGAGGGTCTGCTTCCACTCCAGGCTTCCTCAGGTGTTTGATTCTTCACAGCCAATGTAGGACTTCAATTCAGAACATGTATTGTCCAGTTTACTGCCTCCAGCCAGAAAGTCTTCAGAATCTTCCTTTCTAAAAGCATACATCGAACTATGTTCATCACGATTCAAGTTTTCCTTTCCGTTACTTTGTTCTGCTGTGGAGTATATGCTGCAGTCAATTGCCGCTTGATCCCATGCTTTGTGCAGAACTCATTGAACTCAAGTGATGTGAACTCACCTCCTCAATCTGTTCTCAAACATTTAATACATCCTCCTACTTCTTTCTCAACATAACTCTTAAAATGTTTGAACATGATTAATGCTTCAGATTTCTCTACTAAAAAATAAGTTCATGCTTTTCTAGTAAAGTCATCAATAAACCATATAATGTACCTCTTCTTACTGTTAGAGGTGGGAAAGATTGGTCCGCAGAGATCTGCATGAACAAGTTGGAGCTTTTCTGTGGCCCTCCAATTGCTCTTCTTTGGGATTGGATCTCTGTGTTGTTTTTCAATCATGCAGTTCGCACATACTATAGTTGGAGTCTTGAATTGAGGTAACCCATGTACCATCTTCTTAAACTGGAGAGTCCTCAACCCCTTATAACTCAAATGTCCATAACGACAATGCCATAAGTGTGCCATATCCTGTGTAGAGGTGCAGAGGCAAATTGGCTTTGTGCAGTGATTTTGCTAGCAACACAAACATCCGATTTGCTGACATCTCGGTCTGTATTATGAGCCATTTCTTTGGATGATAAATTTTGAACATGCCATGTTGGATGAGAATTGCCAACCCCTTTTCTTGTAGTTGACCAATGCTCAACAGATTGTTCTTTAGTTCAGGCACAAAAAATACTTCACTAATGACAAACATAAAGCCACTTACTTGCAATCTCACATTGCCTTTTCCTAACACATCCATCCTTGTGTTATTTCCCAGCTTTACCTCCTACCTGAAGCCCTCATTTAGATCAGTGAACAAACTCTTGTCACCACACATGTGGTTGCTACACCCAGAGTCGAAGAACCAGACATCTCATTTGTTAGCACCATTCATCTCCACATATGACATGAGCAGCATCTCTTCTTCTTCTCCTAGTTCAGCATAGTTGGCTTCCTTATCCCAGCTTGGACATTCAGATTGAAAGTGTCCAAGCTTGTGGCACTTGAAGCATTCCACTGTTACTTTGTTGTAGGGCTGGCATCTCCCTCTTCCTCTGCCTCTATACGCACCTCGACCCCGTCCTCTTGCACCAAATTTGTCTTCATGACTGATCTTGAGTGCTTGTTCTTCTCTTGTATGTCGCTGGAATTTTTGCTCATGAATAATCAAAGAACTCTGCAGCTCATCAATGGAGAGTTGATCGATGTCTTTAGACTCCTCAATCGAGCAAACAACATAATTGAATTTTTCACTCAGCGATCTGAGAATCTTCTCCACCACGATGACATCTTGCATCTGCTCCCTTTATGTTCTCACCTTGTTGGCCACTAACAACACTCTTGAAAAATACTCAGAAACTCCTTCTCCAATCTTCATCTCTAGGGTTTCAAACTCTCTGCGGAGAGCTTGTAGATATGACCTCTTGACCCTAGCACTCCCTTCAAACTTCTTCTTCATAGAGTCCTAAATTTGTTTGGAAGTTTTCTTCACAAGAATGGTCTCCAATATCGTCCGATCTATGGCCTGAAAGAGAAAGTTTTTCACTTACAGATCTTTCAGCTTCAATTCTTCTAGCTTCTTTCACTGTGCATCTGTTTACGCTAATCCACTTGCTGGCTCCTCATAGCAAGTCTCCACCAGCCCCCATAATTCCTTAGATCGCAAAAAATTTTCCATCAACATGCTCCAATGATCATAGTGACCATCAAAGCGAGGAATGGATGGTTGCACAAAATTCCCTTCGGTAGTCATCTTTGCTGCTACTGCAAAAACCTCAAAGACTGCTGCTTTGATTTTATCAGGCCCAGTGGGGGCTCTGATACCAGAATGTTAAGAATAGAAAATACAAAATGCAGAGTACTCAACAATTCTGGAAAATGACTCTTTTCTTATTGAACATTCTTTGGCTTATAAATAAGCTTTTACAAACTTAACAGAATAAAAGGAGGCTCACGTTACTCAACGTGATGAGTGCAACTAGAAAAATCAAGAAACACTAACCATGTACCCTAAAGACTAGGACTTATTCAAACAAATGCAAAATCTCAACTGAATCTCTAAATTTTCTCTTCACATACTCTATTGCTCTCCAGAAGCAATGTGGCTTTCCCTTTCTTGGGTTTCGTCGGAGTTGCAAAAGCAGCAGCACCTTCCTGTTCTTCTTCCAGGGCTTCCGCAACCTCCGTTTCAGAAGCTAAAGCGGCGACAACAATCGGATAGGACCCTAGCTTGGACGAAGAATAATCAATCCAATTGTTTGATTTTCTCTCTCCACAATGTAGCACCGATGGGTAGAGAGAGAAATTCTTCGAACAGTTGAAGAAGCGTCTGAAGGAAAGAGAACGATTAAGGTCCTGAATAAGAACAGAAGAGGCAGCGTAGGATAGCGCAAGAGTTGAGGAAGTACCAGGGGAGGCCATTTTTTTGGGTAAATTACACCTAGACCCCTTAAACATTAAGCTGATTACACATAACCCCTGAACATTTAAATCTTACACTTAGACCCCTTATTTCCAAATGTTTGTAACACTTAAGTTCATCCGTTAACTTTTTTCCGTTAAGTGCATTATAAAATGACTAAAATACCCCTGCACATTAGTAACCCTCGTTTTCTCTCTCCCTGCACAACTTCCTCTCTTGCCCTCTCTCTCTCTTTTATGCCAGAACAACTAAACAAGGAGAAGAAGGAGAAGAAGAAGAAGATGGGTCTCGCAGGTGATGCCAATGGTGTTGCGGGCGGCGGCGGAGTTAGAAGTGCTGGAGATAATAGTCAAAGCAAGTCTCGCCACCCAACTCTCTGCGCGCGAAGATTGCGTCTCAGATGGGTGCCGACTGGGAGGATTCCAATGGAGATTCGAATGCAAATTGTGGATTTGTTAGGGGTGTTTCTAGCGGATTGTATGAGGGAAGAGAAGCGACAGCTTTGGGTTGAAATTGGAAGAGATGCCACTGCTTTCTTTTCTGATCTGAATTTCAGATTTCTTCTATAAAATCGAAGCGAGTCTTGCCGATTCTCCGTATCTTCGACAAAAACCTTTCTCCCATTCTTCAATTTCAGAGTAGTTTCTCTATCAAGAATGGTGGGAAAGCATTCTTCTCACTCACTCTCAACTGTATAGATATATCTCCACTCATATATAATAGTGTGTTTATATACGTATATGTGTGTGAGCAAGTCTACAAGGAGTTTACTTTCGAAAAGAATGATGGAAAGCCCCAAGTAAACCCATTTGGGCCGCACGCAGAATAGGAATTGGAAGGCTATTGTTGCCACGGAATTGGAATCGGCAGTGGCAGAATCTGAATCGGCGGCGGCAGAATCAAAATCAACTTGCTCTTGTTGCTCCTAAAAGAGATGGAGTTCGGATTGAAGATGTCTCCCACCAAATCGCCCTTACTTTGCCTTCCTCTCTTCCCCCTCTCTCTCTCTCTCTCTCTCTCTCACTAAAAAATAAAATTAAACTACAAATTGAGTCTGAAGAAAAACATATTAAAAAATAATTAAATAGTAAAAATTAAAAACGTTAATTATTTTAAATTTTAAAATATAAGGTATTTTTTAATTTATTTTAATTTTTCATTTGACATAGTTTTAATCATATAATTAAAAATAAAATTAAAATGAGAAAAAATATGTAATTAAGGTAGCATTTAGTTTTATTTTTCTATTTTCTGTTTATCATTTTCATTTTATGTTTTAAAAATCTCAAAATAAAAAAACAAAAAAAGCTCTACTTTTATTATTTTGAAATTTTCTTTATTTTGAATTAAAAACGCTCAAAACGCTTTTTTGTTATTTTTCATTTTATGTGTGAGCTCATTTTCTGTTTTTTAAAATAAATTCTAAAAAACACAAAGTAACCAAATACATTTTGAACTTTTTCCTCATTTTCAAAAGCGTAAAATAGAAAGAGTTTAAAATAGAAAATAAAAAATAAAACAAAAAATAGAAAAATAAATCAAATGAGCCCTAAGTAATTAAGGATGTAATTAAAAATAATAAATTTTTAAAAGATTATTAAAAATTATAAAATTAATTGAATACACTAAAATATATTTAAATTTTATTTAATTAATTAATTTAATAAAATATATTTAAATTAATTAATCTAATGTTATAAATATTTATTTTTAATAATAATTAGTTTTAATAAAATGTATCATTATAATTAAATTTAATAATAAATTATTATTAGATTTAATAAAATTAATATAATTTAATACAATATTTAAATAAAATAAACTATTTTAATAATAAAAAAACTATGTGAGAGAGAGAAAGCGTGGGAGTTGTGCACAAAGAGACCGAGAGAAAAAAAAGTCACAGACGAATTAGGGGCATTTTCGTCATTTATAATATAGTTAACGGAGAAAATTGATGGCTGGACTTAAGTGTTACAAACATTTAAGAATAAGGAGTCTAAGTGTAAAGTTTAAATGTTCAGGGGGTTATGTGTAATCGGCCTAATATTTAGGAAATTTAAGTGTAATTTACCTTTTTTTTTTTTTTTTTTTTAAACTTGTTTCCCTTCTTTGTTGCCCTCTGCGAATCAAAATTCCTTCTTTGCCGGTCTATCCAAATAAAAGACGTTAAATTCTCTACCGTAATTTTTGTACGGACACAAATAACTTCAACCTTCCTTTTGTGAGATTTGTTAATAATTACCTCAACAAATCTATACAAATTGCTATAGTGCTGCTTGGGGCTATAATTTTTAATAATTTTTGTCCAAAAGTTGTTAGTTATATATACTTTTTTTATGTGTTTAGTAAAATAAATAATAATTTTTAACAATTTTTAGTAATTTTTATAATTTTTTGGTATTTAGTAAAATTTTTAGTAACTTTTGATAATTTTTAGTAATTTTTAGCAACTTTTGATAACTTTTAATAACTTTGAATTAAAAAATTAGTGTAACGGAGTAAAAAATAATAAAAATTGATGGTTTGCCAAATGCTCAAAAATCAAAAATTGATATTTTTTGTTAAAAATTTTATTGCTAAACGCTACCTATAAAATTCAAAATTTTTTTATACACTACACGATTTATAAAATTATAATTTTTATTAATTTATACTAATCTTTTCAGTCCAAACACCTTCAATACGGCACACTTTATTAAAAATTGTATTTACCCATGTCTGCATTTGTTACAAGTTTTTGGGATTTGTTTAAGTTTTTAATGAATAAAAAATAGATATATATAAATGTAATACAATATTTAATGTGAAAAGGAAACATGTAACGTTTAACTATTAAAAGAAGAAGAAGAAAAACAAATTCAATGTCTAACCGACAGCAAAATGATCCACTGTAAGTATATTAAAAAGAAAAAAGAAACACGTGTCAAACAATCAATAGTGTTTATTGTTTAAAATTTTAAATGCAAAAATAGTATTTAATGTTCAAGCGCTAAAAACAAATAATAAATCAAGTATTCTAACAATAACAAAATGATCAATATAAATTTACTAAAAATACATTCTAAACAAAAAATAAATCAAATCAAATCAAAGGACACCTATTCGCCTTCTTTCAATCCCTCATGAAAAACAAAAATACAACACCAAAAAAAAAAAAAAATTGATTGATTCCCCTCTCAATCATTCACATTTTAATATAGGTATATGAATTGTAGTTTTAACCTTAATGAAACATTTGGGTTGTGTTTGATTGAATAGAATAGAATAAAGATGAAGCAAGTATAAAGATAAAACCAACGTAAAATTATATATGTTATTCTGTTGTGCTTTTAGATAGTAGAATGCAATATTTATTCCACCTTTTATTCTTCGCCCAGAAGAAAAGTCATTTTCTCTACAAATAATCTTTATTTGAGATAAAACTAAAAAGTTAGCTTTTATTTTTTAAGTTAAAAGTTAGTGAGCAAAAAATAACATAAAAAATGCAGCTTTTGATATGAAATTACCATCTTACTAGGGGTGGAAACAAGACAAATTGAATTGAGTTTTAATTTATTCGAACTTGATTTAAATTTTTATATAAACTCGAGCTCGACTTAATAAAAAAAAATTTAGATTCAAACTTAGCTTGCAAATAATTTTATTAAACCAAAATGGCGTTATTTTAATTGAAATATAATAAATAAAATATTATTAAAATATAGCAAAAATATTATTAAAAATATAAAAATATTATTAAAAATATAAAAATATTGTTAAATATATATATTATTTTATCAAACTGGCTCGAATCTAAATGAGACAAAAATCAAACTCGATTCGAGCTCGTTATAGATACAAACTGAGATTAAGTCAAACTTTTTTCAAGTCGAATTCAAATAACTCATGAATAACTCGATTCGCTTCCATTCCTATATCTTACTCTTCTTTTCTTATAAAACAATACACTTTAATTTTGTATGAAAGACAAAATAGTTAATGCTCTAAGTTGTATTAAAAGTTAGTTACAATGGGCTAGGTTTTTTTTGTATGCCAAATGAAAGAAAAAAAAATGAACTTTTTAGCAAAAAAGCTAAAAAAAAAAAAGCTCTAGATTCTTAACTTCAAATTGAGTGGGAGAATGAAATTTGGTAGAACATTTTTGAAATTGCTCTCTTTTTTCTTTCTTCCTAAAATGCTTGCTTTTTTTTAAATAAGGTGATATGGGTATTTATTTATGGTCTCACTTCATTTTACTATTTATTCTATCCCATCAAATATGTACAGTTCTTACCTTCAAACTCTTTCTGTATACAAATTAAATATGATTATTCTTATTTCTACATTTATTGCATTTACACTCATAAACCCGCTTCGCGCTTAACTTATTCCCGTTGCTAATCAAATATATCATTGGACTTAGTTAGGGGCGTGCACAATTTGGTTGAAATTCAGTTTTCGAACTGTACCAATCAAATTTAAGAAGTTTGGTTTGGTTATTCTTTTAATAACAGTTGGTTTGGTTAATTTTTGTAACAATAACGATTATCGGTTTTGGTTGTGGTTTTGAAATTTTAAAACTAAATAAACCAAACTAATTGAATTAAAATACTTAATATTTAATATATATTTATATATAATTAACTAGCTTTATCTTTTAAATACACTTAACTTTTGAAATTCTACAGAAAATTATTAAAACATTGCCATATTACTTTTTGGTATTCATTTAACAAATAATTATAATCTTAAATATACTTAGTTTTTGAAATTCCATGGCTCTTGAATTTCTCATGATTAAATATACTACTAAGATTTTTTAATATATACACTGGTTCTTCATGTTTCATCTAATCTCTTTTCTTAAGTAATTTGAAGTATCTAAGTATATATTATTTTTCTTTTTCAGCCAAAGGTCCTTTTATTTTTTTTTGTTTTTGTTTTATTTCATTTTTTTTAAATTCAAGTTGTTTCTTTTTAGTTTTATTATAAATTTTATTTTCTTAGTTATGATTTAATGGAACTATATGTTGGCTTTTGTAATTTGAAATTTAGAATTTTAATACTTTGATGACATTTTGTTGAACTTACGATAAAAAATTGTTATTTTACCTTTATAATTAAATTATAAAAAATATATTTAAATTTATAAATCTATTTAACTGAACCGACCGTAACCAAACCGAAATAATTCGGTTTGGTTAACGTTTGGTTAATACATATTATTTGATCGGTTTGGTTATATTTTTTATTTATAAAAATATTCGATTCAGTTATGAAAATTATAATTTTCGAACCGAACCGACCGATACTCACCCCTAGACTTAGTTGGCTAATAAGAGAGCTTAATTAATTAATTAATTTTTGGGCTTTATTTCGTCTTAAAGGACCTTTTTTCACTAAATTTTGATTTCTTTTCTTATTTTGGTAGTTTTTAGGCACGTAAATCGCATTTATAAAAAAATAAACCAAAAAAAAATATGAGATGATATAGTAAAAAAAAAAAAAAAAAAACAAAAAAGTACACCTTGGTTTATCAGACTTGCTTAATTTTCTGTTTGATGACATTGGCTCATTGTAATTCCACACAAACCTTCTAACTCTTTTTTTTTTTTTTTTTTTTTTCCATCTCTGCAATACTTTAAACCAAATAGGCAACCATTTTTTCCCATTTCTATATTTTCTTTATTCTCTGATATTTATTCTCTATCCATCCTAAGCCACCATTTCGACCACCATCCCTGTGTGTTTCATCCGCAATGTGCTCTCTATCATTTAATTACTTCATAAAAAAAAAAAAAAAAAGTAAGTAAGAATAACCATATCAAAGATCCATCATCTTTTTTCAGATGACCATAGTTGACTTTTTTCTATTAAAATAAATTCAAATCTAGAAGGTATCAATTTGACTTTACACACGTGACAAATATTTAAAACATTACCCTTTCTATTTGGAGGTGGTGGTGAAACATAAGAAATAAGAGAATTGCTTTATTCCCTACTTTTACATTCACAACTTAAGCCAACCACCAACTATGATCACCACCACCATCTCAACGCTGAACTAACACTCATTTTACACAACTCTAATTGAGTATTAGAAAAGAGAGAAACTAAGGGTTCATTTGATTTTTTTTTAATTCATTTTTCATTTTACGCTTTTGAAAATAAAGAAAAAGCTCAAAATGCATTTGATTACTTGTGTTTTCAAAATTTGTTTTAGAAAACAGAAAATGAGTTTACATATAAAATGAAAAAATGACAAAAAATCATTTTGAGTGTTTTTAATCCAAAATAAGAAAAATTTTAAAATAATGAAAATAGAGCATTTTCTGTTTTTTTTATTTAAAAATTTTTAAAACATAAAGTGAAAACAGAAAATAGCAAAATAAACCAAATACCACCTAAATTTGTACAATAGTTCAATCTCACCAACTCCTCTCAAACTCCTTGCATTTTTCTGTTATACCCTAACACATTCACCCACACATGTGCATGTATATAAACAGGAGTGTGTTTAGAGTTGTATAAAATAAAATAAAACTGTAAAAATAAATGTCTTGTAATTTGTGCAGTGAGTGAATATTTTAAATTTTATTATCTCGTAATTCGTATTTGTAAAGATTTGTAAGATTTTATTTTATTTTGTAAGATTCCAAACAGAGCCAGAATATTACTTCAAATGGAAGGAAAACGATGCAAGTCGGTTGAGGTGACCGGGGCAATGAAGCTATAAACCTAGACTAGTTATACGATGACTTATTTAATGTAAAGAAGGAAGTCGATCACACGATAACTGTAGCAGGCCGCGCAAACGGGAAGTAGTAGGGGGTGTGTGCGGGCAAAAGGTTCTGGTGTGCACAAAACAACTCAAATTCTAGGCCAAGCTCAAATTTAAACAAGAACAAACCCCTCAAATGAGGAACTGAGTCAACTCTACATCATACTAATCATATCATCACAGTAAATCATAATCAAAAGTATCATAAATAAATATATTATATATTAAAATATGAGTCGTTATAATCATTCAGTTAAAAAAATATTTTCCTCGTATCTATACAAAATAATTCAATTCTACTAAATTTTGACAATAGTGAGAGGATACAATTCATTAATTTGAACCATTTTGTTTGACAGCTAATTCGATTTAAAGAAGCAGCTTTCTGCCATTTTGAATTAACAAACTTTGGGATAGAAATATGAACAGATAGATGTGTGTGTATATATAGATATGCACAGAAATTAGGAAAATCAACGAGGGAGATAGAGAGAGAGAGTGTGTGTATTTAAGTAAAGTTGACTTCAAAGGCTTCGTTTGTAACTTTGAAAATTATTGAAAAATATTAAAAATATCTAAAAGTTATTCACTTTTTATCTTATTCCAGAAATTACGAATCTGCTATTTTTATCAAATTTTATTATTTTTTTGTCACTCTAAACGTCCCATAAATAGATTATTCCTAATAATGAATTTTATTTGACAAAAAAAAAATTATCTTTTTATTCCCTACATCCACTATTCGTAAAGATGAATTCCAGGATCAATAATTACTCAGGACAACATCAGCGATGACTTTGTTAGGATTTTTTTTTTTTTTACTAATTAATTTGTGTAATTAATTTGATTTGGATAGCTGCTTTAGGCAAAAGCCTCCTTAGATGGAACAGGAGTAGGATGGCGAAATGCCGAGTCTGCTGTGATTCTTGTGAATACTCGGATTTGAGGTCCACGCTTTCTTTTCTTTTTTTTTTTTTTTTTTTTGTGGCTAGAAATTTCACTAGGTTTTGTTGATGGATAAACTGAAGAATACTTGCCTGTTCCGCTCAACCAAGCCTTTCGATTAAGTTGAAGGACTCAAAATTACGCCGTTTATGTGGAAGGCACACACACCTACTAACCAACGCAGCTGATCCGGAGGACAAGATCTACACTTGTCCTTGGCAAAAGTCTAATCAATAAATTAAAGAAAGGATTTTTTTAATTAACTGATTTGTGTAATTAATTGGTTTGAATGGCGGTTTAAATAAAAACCTTCTTATATGGCATAAGAGTAAGACGAAGAAATGCTGGATATGTTGTGCATACTCGGATTCGAGACCTGTCCATTGACGAAAGTCTAATTTGCGATTATTTCTCTCGATCTTTACAGTCGAAAAATAAAGAGGGGGGAGGGGAAAGTTGGCTCTATTTATTAATTTAATTTGTTTTTTTTCTTATTTTTATAAAGTTTGAAGTTATGGATTTGGATGTTGATACCATTTGTTCGAGACAATAAAATAAAAACGATTAAAATTTAATAGTTTAAACATATTTATATATTTTTTGTTTAAAAAAAATTTAATCATATTTGAATTATTAATGTGGCATTTAGTTTATTTCCCTGTTTTTTCTTTTATGTTTTAAAAATTTTAAAATAAAGAAATAGAAAATACTCTATTTTCTTTATTTTGAAATTTTTCTTATTTTAGATTGAAGATGCTAAAAATGATTTTTTATTTTTTTCATTTTATATGTGAATTTATTTTCTATTTTTTAAAATAAAAGTTAAAAATATAAGTGATGAAATGCATTTTAAACTTTTTTTCCTTATTTTCAAAATGTAAAATGATAAATAAATTTAAAACAAAAAATAAAAAATAAAAATAAAAACAAAATAAAAAGAGAAAATAGATCAGATGACACCTAAAATTTTAATCTAATATCACCTCACAATTATGGTCAACCTTCTCTTTTATAAAGTTAGGCAGAGCTTCGAAAGTAAAAAATTTATTTTTTTTAGTTAGTTATTAAAAAATTAATTTTTCTTAAATATTTGAGAAGTAAAAAGATTAACTTTTTAATTTTTTATTAATTTGACATTTTTTGTCCATAATTTAAAATAAGTTTATAATATAAAAGAATAAATTTAGTAATTTAAAAAAAATAAAGAATTAAATAAGTGAAAACTAAGTACTAGCTAATGATTGAGTTGACTAGAAGTCTTCTGATAAGAAAATCAACCGATGGCGGAGAGAATTGGCGGACATAGGCTGCGTTTGGCATGTCATTTTTTGTTGAAAATTTTTGAAAATTTTTATAAATCTCTGTTAACTTTATATCACATCAATTTTTTTTCTCTCACTGCACGCATTACGAACTCTCCCCAAACCACAATTTATCTCAATTTATCTCATTTTTTCTTACCCCAAACCAACCCATAGTGGCCTCAACGTTGAAGCTACTTCTCATTCACTATCTACTTTTCTTCGCTACCAAACAATCTAGTCACCGTACTTAACTGCTCTCTCTCCTCCTTACTGCACAGTTAAGAGAGAGAGAGAGGCCCATCTCCACCACCCCTTTCATCCAATGGCGATCACCGCCAACCTATCCTTCGCTCTCTACCTTTCTCACCACCACTCTTCTTCTTCGCTCACCTGCCTTATCACCGCCACCAACCTCCCTACTAAAACCAAATAACTGATCAACCCATGTATTATACTAATCATATCATTACAATCATGGGCGGATGCACATAGGGGTAAGGGGGTCAATTGACCAAACTGAAAGTAAAATTTCTGTAGAAAATAATATAATTTTTAGATATTTTTATACTTTTGTCCTTATAAAATATATTTTCAAAACAAATTATCCATATACTTTAAATAATTTACAAATTTTGTCCCCACTAGAAGCAAAATTTCTTTAAAAAAAGTATAATTTTTGAAATATTTTTGTATTTTTACCCTTATAAAATATATCTTTAAAAAAAATTACCGCTACACTTCAAGCAATTTACAAGTTTTGCCTCCATTGAAAGCAAAATTTTTTAGAAAATAGTATAATTTTTGAGGTATTTTTATCTTTTTGCCCCCCATAAAATATATCTCTCAAAACAGATTACTCACAAGTTAAGTACATTACCTTTATTTATCGGATTGACCCCATTGTAATAAAATCTTGGATCCGCCACTAATTATAATAAATTATAATTAAATACCTCATAAATAAAATATTATATATTAAAATATGAATGGTTACAAAATCAATTAGTTAAAAAAAATATTTTCCTCATATCCATACAAAATATATTTGAATTCTATTGAATTTGAAAATAATGAGAGGATATAATTCATTGATTTGAATTAACGAACTTTGGGATATGAACAAATAAATGTACGTATATACACATGTATGTATACAGAAACTAGAAAAATCAGTGAGAGACATAGGGTGTCTGTGTTTTTTAAGTAGAATTGACTTCAACTGAGTAGACTATTTCTAATAACGAATTATATTTGGCAAAAAAAAAAAAAAAGTGATCTTTCTATTCCTTGAATCCACTATTCGTAAAGATGAATTCCAAGGTAAAAAATCACAAAGAACGAAGTACGATTGAAGGTGCATTTAAAATGATAAAAAGTGAGATAAAAGGTGTATTTAAAATTGTATAAATTTATAAAAACTAACGTCTCGTGCTTTGTATTGTGAGTAAAAAATTTAAATTTTACAATCTCGTAATTCGTATTTTTGTAGAGATTCGTAGAAGTTTGTATTTTTTTAACTCCAAATAGTACATAAGTGAGATAAATTGTAAGTTCGTAATTCGTGCAATAGATAAAAATAAATAATTTTTAAAATTTTTTAATATTTTTTACCGTCTTTCAGAATTTTTTGTTGACCCAAATAAAACTTGAGCTCGAAAAAATTTTTTTTGACCAATTAATTTTTGTAATTAATTGGTATGGGTGGCTGCTTTAGTCAAAAGCCTCCTTAAATTGAATAGGAGTAGGATGGCGAAATGCTGAGTATACTGTGATTACTCGGATTTGAGGTCCGCATTTGTCCTTGGCAAAAGTCTAATTAAAGAAAAGATTTTTTTGATTAGCTGATTTGTGTAATTGATTGGCTTGAATGGCTGTTTAAACAAAAACCTTCTTAGATGGAATGAGAATTGGACAAAGAAATGCTGGGTATGCCGTGAATACTCGGATTCTGAGGCTTGTCCTTTGGCAGTAGTCTAATTTGTTTTTTCTTACCTTCATTAGATTTTGGAGTTAGGAATTTAGGGTACCGACGTTATTTGCTTGGGACAAAAGAATTAGAATTTTTGAATTAAAATTAAATGGTACAAATATATTTATGCATTACCGACATTATTTAAATGTTTATCTAATGTTTCACCTTACAGTTAACAGCTAACAAGGTCGGCCTCCCCCTTTTACAAAGTTGAGTTTGAAAAAAAAAAAAAAGTGTCATTTGATTTGTATTTGTATTTTTTTATTTTTTATTTTCTATTTTATGTGTTTTTAATGTTTTAAAAATTACAAAATAAAGAAAATAGAAAATATATTTGATTTAACATTTTTATTCTTTGTATTTTTAAATTTTCGTTATTTTAGGTTAAAAATGCTAAAAATGACTTTTTTCCACTTTATATTTTATGTATAAGCTCATTTTCTATTTTCTAAACAGATTTTGAAAACACAAGTGATTAAAAATGGGCATGGGGTGGGTACGCTTATCTCCATACCTGATTTCCAAACTCAAATCAATTCTCATACTCTATTCAATCCTTGCCGAGAATTTATTTTTACCACTATCCCCACCCCAAACGGGGAACGAAGATTTCTACGGGGAATCAGGATTTCTACGGAGAATTAGGTACCTTAAATGGAAAAAAAAAAAAAAAAAACACAAAAATTTCAAATTCCAAATTATAAATTTAAGTATCAAGTTCAAATTACAAAAATTCCAAATTCTACAAGCCTAATTGCCTAAATATTAAATTCAAAATTTAGATTTAATCATAAATTGCATAAATATTAATTCAAGTTTTAGTCTCCAGAATTCAAGTTTAAGATCATTAACACAAGTCAATTAGAGGATTTGGAGATTTTTTGGGAATCAAGTATGGTATGGGTCAGGAATAAACTTATACCTATACCCTACCCAATCTTCAAAATTTTTTAAAAAATATCCTTTTACCCTACCTGATTCCCAAATAATCCCCAAATTTTCTATTCGTTTGGGGCGAGAATTGGGTAGGGTATGGATTGGTCGGTTAAGATAGTCATTCCTACAAATGACTAAATGTATTTTGTGTTGTTTTCCTTAATTTTGAAATTACAAAATGAAAAATAGATTCAAAACAGGTATATTAAGTGGCACTTAATTTTTTTTGTGTTTAAAAAAAATTCAATTTTGTAGTAACTAACTTTTTAATTTTTTATTAATTTATCAATTTTTACCCTTCAAATTTTAAAAAAATTAAAATGTAAAAAATAAATTTCATCATTTTAGAAAAACTATTTATTATTATTATTACTTTTTTTTTTTTTTCGCGCGAAGTTTTTGATAAGACAATCTAACGAGGACCAAGAGAAGAGACGGACATGGTCGCCTCAACGTTGAAGCTTGAGATTTCTCATTCACTGTCTTCTTTTCTCCACCACCAAACAATCTAGTCACCGAACTTGACTCCTCTCTCTCCTCCTCACTGCACAGTCAAGGGAGAGAGAGAGACCCATCTCCACCACCCCTTCCATCCAATGGCGATCACCGCCAACCTATCCTTCCGCTCTCTGCTTTCCCCACCACCAACCCACCACCGCTTTTCTTCTTCGCTCACCCGCCGTATCACCACCACCAACCTCCCCACTTCCCCAATCGGCCTGTATTCCCTCCGAAACCGTCCTCCAGCGTCGGTGGTCGTCTTTTCTGGCGACAGCGGCGGAACATCTGGAAATGGAGGCAGCTATTACGGGGGAGGCGGTGGTGGTGGTGGTGGAGGAGGTGAAGAAGGGGACGCCGGAAAGAGAAACAAAACGGAGGCAATTCTGGCTTTGGCGGAGGTGGGGAGGTCTCTGGATAGTATTCCCAGAGACTTGGCGGTGGCAATTGAGGCTGGCAGGATACCGGGGTCGATAGTCTACCGGTTCTTCGAGCTGGAGAAGTCGCCGGTGTTCCGGTGGTTGCTTCGATTCGGGGGATTTAAGGAACGGTTGCTTGCCGATGATCTCTTCTTGGCTAAAGTTGCCATGGAGTGTGGTGTTGGGATCTTCACCAAGGTTTTTGCCTTTTGTGTTGTTTAATTTTACACTCCGATTCGAAACCATTTCTATCCGTCCAATTGATTTGATTTTAAAGTAAGAAATTGATTTGATTGGTTAAATTAAATTTTGTGTTTGGAATTCAATAACTAAATTGAAATTCTCATGTTTGAACAAATTATATTAAACTAGTCCCATATGATTAAAAATTCCAATTTATTAGAATTATGATGGTTGCTGTATACCGAAAGATGTTTGAGCGACTATCTACCAATAACCAATTTTTTTTTTTAAGGTGTGTTTGGAGTAACAAAAAATAAAATAAAATGAGATAAGTTATGAATTCGTGTGAGACAAAAAATAAATAACTTTTAGAAATTTTGAAAAATTTTCAGAGATTTATAATAAACCAAACGGATCTAACATTTATTCTGTATTTATTATTACGTGATTTTTTTTTCTTTTTTTAATGTTTTATTGTCTCAATAGTTGGTGGTGAAAGTTATATGACAAATTAGTTTCTTTTATATTCGTCTAACAGGAAGCATTAATTGTAATTCCTTGTCATTAATATATGGAAGAGCTAAGGTATTCATTTTTATGTCTTGACTTCTTTGCTGTTTGGCTACTTTCTAGACTGCTGCAGAGCTGGAAAGGCGTAGAGAGAAATTCACCAAGGAGCTTGATTTTGTTTTTGCTGACGTGGTATGTCTGTTATCATTATGTCTTGGATTTGACGTTGGAAGACACAAACTAATATTTAACTAATTAAATAGATAAACTGCTATGGAAGCGGATAGAAGATGTCCTGAACCTTTTTTCTTTTTTTTTGGATTGTCTTACAACTTGGGCAAGCACGCACAGATGCTGAATTAGGACAATGCACTCACTTGCCGCATGTGTGTGATTGCTTTTAACATTCACCAAAATACTGTAGTGATTTTGTCGAAACAATATTATTCTAGTGTATTGGAAAGTGTTTGGTTTACCAAACTCTACCAAAAGTTATAAAAAAATTATTAATTTCCTCCAATCAAATTTCGCTATATATCACTTTTACATCAATAGCAAATTAGGAGCCCCTCTCTAAGATAAATTACGAGAGAAATGGACATTCCATGCATGGGTAGATGAATTTATGGAGGGATCAGTGGATAACATGGAAGAAATTGTGCAGGAGTGGCTTCTAGGATGTCTATGCAAATCAGGAAACTGTGTAGAAAATGGTTGATTACCTCGTCATTTCTTTTCCCAAAATAAGATTGTCTGCCCACTGCCCAAAGCCCAATTACTATATTGAGAAAATAACAAAAGAACATTTGGAAATACTTTTTCATGGGTTCCTTAAGGGGCCTTTAACATTTAAACTAGGATCCCAGTAATTATTCAAGCGCCCATATTTACTTTTGATGATTGAAAATCACAGAGTTATGATCCAGAAGGAGTCTCCTAAGCCATTTGGTTGATAAAACATCATTTCTAGCAGCCACGTTTCCCACCACCTAGTCCACTGTAGAACTTGGGGATGGACGCTGTTTTCCAATTAATAAAACGGTCCCTACCTTCCTCTTCCAGCCTTCCAAAAAAAAAAAGTTCCTCGTTATTGATTCAACTTTGTGACTTACTTTTGCTGGAATTTTGAAGATTTGACATGTAGTAAATAGAAACATTAGATAACACCCACCTCAACTAAAGTCAGTCTCCCTCCTCTACACAAAAAATTTTTCTTCCATTCATAGAATCTTTTCTTTATTTTGTCCAAAACTGGATCCCAAGACTCACTTGAGTTTGAATTACCTCGTAAAGGGAGCCTCAAATACTTCAAAGGCAACCCAATTTGCCCTCAAAATGTTGTCCACTATTACTTTTTGTCCATATTAATCCCAAAGAGCGAAGATTTACTAAGATTAATCCTAAGTCCCGAAACTAGTTCAAAAAGCTTAAATGTCATTTGGTATGCTTGTTTTGAACCAATTTTTTTCATTTTACAATTTTGAAAATAAGAAAAATATCTCAAAACGCATTTGGTCACTTGTGTTTTTAAAATCTGTTTTAAAAAATAGAAAATAAGTTTACACATGAAATGCAAAATGGCAAAAAGTCACCCCTAGTTGGTCCAGTGGAGCGGGAGTCAAGCCTAAGGTTTGGATGATATACCCAGGTCAGAGGTTCGATTCTCACCTAGAGCGGCCAGGATTTAAGTGGGGAGCCGTAGCGGTGGGTTGCTGCGCTAGTTCCCCCGAGAGTTTGTAGCTCAGTGGGTAAAACTGTTGGGGTGATTTCCCCCGTTACCGAAAAAAAAAATGGCAAAAAGCCGTTTTGAGCGTTTTCAACCAAAAACAAGAGAAATCTCTATATACAGAAAATCGAAAATGTCAAACTAAATACGTTTACTTTTTTTCTTGTTTTGAAAATCCCAAAACATAAAACACATAAAACAGAAAATAGAAAACAAAAACAGAAAACGAAAAATAGAAATACAAACCAAATGGCACCTTAAGGATCCAAATCAAGGATGAGATGCTTTCTTGCTTGTTTGACGTTGCTTATGACAAGCAGATAGTTCCCCCCCTCCTAAGACTCATGGTGTAACGTCTTCTAATATCATTAAATTCCCGGAAATAATTAACGAGTCATTTAAGCTTTGCACTTATAGATAGTTGAAAGGCCTTGGTATGGGAATATGATATTATAGATTGAGACCTTCAGTGTAAACACAAATACATCTAAGATAGAATTAAAGAATAATGAGCTGAAAATAAATAAAAAGAGAGAGGACTTGTATAGGATCCAAGTAGCTGGGATAAAGGATTTATTTGTGAAGCTTAGTTATTTTTAAGACTTCTGGCAATCGATATGTGCATTTGTCCTGGCAAACAAAGTTCCATTAGAAGGCTAGAGGAGTTCAAAATCTTTGCTTTTCCCAGTTCAGTTGGTAAATGATTAAGAAAACACTAATTCTATAATTTTGAATTACACATTTTTCTGATAAGTTTTTTTTTAGGTGATGGCCATCATTGCAGATTTCATGCTTGTCTGGCTTCCTGCTCCTACTGTTTCTCTTCGGCCAGCTCTCGCCACTAGTGCTGGACCTTTTGCTAAGTTCTTCTTTGGCAGCCCTGATAATGCTTTTCAGGTTGAAGTATTTGGTCATAATCAAATCAAAATGATTTAGAACTGCAAAGAATCAGCTAAACAATATCTTTTGAACCCATTTGCAGGTTGCGTTGGCCGGTACATCCTATTCCTTCCTGCAGAGAGTAGGGGCCATTGTGGTAGGGTTTTGGATTTGTTTGATGATTTCAAAATCTCACTTATCCAGCAAATTAATGAAACTCACATTATCCTAATCTTCGCTGCAGCGTAATGGGGCCAAGTTATTTGCAGTTGGGACTGGTGCTTCTTTGGTAAGCCAAATTATCATGTTTCTGGATCTTCCTAATTTTGTTCAGCACTTCTTTTTTACTAGTGGTTTCTCTCTGAAAATTTGGGGTTTCTATTACAATCCATTGTTGATCTATGTTCTCGTCATATAGTGGGGAATGTTGGGTTTTCTTCGAGTTTTTTGCAACACTTTTTCTTCATTTAGGTGTATAAATTTTTTTTTAATTTATTTGTGTAAATATAATCTTATTTGTTGTGCATATTTTCAGTGACCTTTTTTTCATAAACTTCTTTTTTTGGGCTGAAGGCCTAAGCATGAATTTGATTTTGAGTGATACACATTGTAAATCTGATCCATTACATTCTACTCTTGACACTATGTATTGAATTTGTTTCTTGTAGCAGTGTGTATACACAATCAATTCTCTTAATGAACTTTCCATTGGAGTTTTCCAATGTTTTTGAGATGTAATGAGTTCCAAATTTAGTTATGCTTGTTTGTGTTAGTTACCCCGTTTGCCCCAAATTTATAATTGCCTTGTGGACCGACATTTTATTGTAATTTTGAGAAGAAGATGCGGCTGCATATATCAATGGAGCAGAGAAATATTTCACATCACATATTAAAGCAATCGAATAATCTAGGCAAATTTCCAGTCTGTCTAAATTTTACATTACTTCTGTCACCATAAAAAACAAAATCAAACTTAGTACTGATTGCAGTTGAAAATAGGAATACAAAGCCAGAAAAATATCGAAAGGGTTAAGTGATTTATAACCAAACCATTAATCATGTATATATAATGTTAGATACTGACTGTTACATAATTTGTTTCTAATAATAAAAGATTCTGATTGAACAGCAAATATAGAAATAAACTATATTTCCTATTCTAACACTCCCTTTCAAGGTAAAGCATACAAATCAAACATGCCCATATGCTCCAGCTTGGCAAACAAATGTTGAAAAGAAGATCGAGACAAAGGCTTGGTAAGAATGTCGCCCAACTGGGACTCGGAGCGCACATATGGTGTGCAAATATCACCTCTTTTCAAAGAATCTCAAATAAAGTGACAATCAACTTCAATGTGTTTTGTGCGCTCATGAAACACAAGGTTGGTAGCAATGAAGATAGCAGACTGATTATCACAAAACATGAACATTGGTCGAGGAACCTTTATACCAAAATCATGCAGGAGTGAGCGAACCCAAAGCATCTCAATCGTTGTGTGAGCCATGGCACGATAATCAGCTTCGACACTAGAATGAGCGACAA
This sequence comes from Vitellaria paradoxa, assembly GCA_019916065.1. Taxonomy (NCBI): domain Eukaryota; kingdom Viridiplantae; phylum Streptophyta; class Magnoliopsida; order Ericales; family Sapotaceae; genus Vitellaria; species Vitellaria paradoxa. The sequence continues at coordinate 91,889 of JAINTL010000033.1, read as the reverse complement.
CATTTTATTTTTTGCTCCACCAAGTGACAAGATTGTCACCAATAAAGGTACAATAGCTAGAGTTAGAGTGGCGATCAGTACGACTTCTAGCCCAGTCAACATCACTATAACCAGTCACAGAAAGAGATGAGGGTCGACATAACAAACTACTACCAGGAGCTCCTTTCAAGTAACGTAGGATACTTCACATTGCCTCAAAGTGTGATGAATAGGAAGCATACATAAACTGACTGACAACACCAACAGCATATGTAATATCAGGACGAGTGACTGTAAGATAGATTAACTTGCCAACCAAGCAGCGATAACGACGAACATCAGAAAAAAGTGTACCAGTAGTAGCATCAAGTTTGACAGATGTATCCATAGGAGTGTCAGCAAGTCGAGAACCTAGTAAACTAGTTTCAAATAAAAGATCCAACACATACTTGCGTTGTGAAATAGTGAGTCCTACATGAGATCTTGCTATTTCTATGCCAAGGAAATAACGAAAGAGTACCCAAGTTTTTAGTGTGGAAATGTTTACTTAAATGAGACTTCAAATCAGCAATACTTGTGATGTTATCCCCAGAGATAATGATGTCGTCAAGATAAACAATCAAAATAATGGAACCAAAAGAAGAGTAATAAGTGAAAACAAAATGATCTGAAGTACAACGCTTCAAACCATATTTCAACAAAACATCACTAAAGTGATCAAACTAAGTACGGGGAGATTGCTTTAGAACATAAAAGGCACGATGTAGTCTACAAATTAAGTATTCACTCCCAGGAATAACATAACCAGACGGTTGCTACATGTAAACCTCCTCTTGAAACTCACCACGAAGAAATGCATTTTTAATGTCCAATTGGTAAAAAGGCCAAGAGCGACTCACAGCTACAGCAAGTAGAGTTCAAATGATCAACTGGGGAAAATGTCTCCAAATAATCAACTTCATAACTCTTAGTATAGCCTTTAGCAACAAGACGTACTTTGAGTCTCTCGATAAAACCATCTGGAAGATACTCGACATTATAAACCCAACGACATCCCACTGTTTGCTTTCCAGAAGGTAATGGTGCCAGCTTCCAAGAATGATTTTGATAAAGTGCCTACATCTTCTCATCCATAGCATGCTTCCATCCAAAAGAAGATAATGCAGCTTGGAATGAGATTGGAAAAGAAATAGAGGACAAAGCACAAAGAATGGAACGTAAACAAAACAGAGGACAAAGCACAAAGAAGGGAATGTAAACAAAGGAAAAGTACGATGATAGGACACAAATCTGGCAATGGGATGTTGGGTGTAAGAACCCCTACCTCAACGTAAAGCAATGGGTAGATCATCATCAGAGGTAGAAGAAGCAAGGGTTGAAACCTCAGATAAATTTGACGAATTGGATTGGCCATAAGAAACAACTGGTCTCTCCTGGATCCGCTGGCACACTTGCAAGGGAACAACCTGAATGTTTTGATTTTACTGACATTCCTGCAAAGAAGATTGAGAGAGATGAGGTTTTTAAGAACATTGTAATATTTGGGAAGAGGACAACCAGATTGCTTAGTTTTAAAAATTTGCTCATACAATTCAAATACCTATGAAACATTACTTTGCTAAGAGAAAGAGTCAGCAAAAGAATCCCAATTTTTCTTAGTAGTCACAAAATTCTACTAGAGTAGCAATTTGGGGTTCAAGACTATGCCATAACCATCCCATGACCACAAAATCTTCACTGAGCCAATCATCATACATACTATCATCTAGTTTATGTGGAAGACTAGTAAGAAATTTTAGTTTTTTCTTTCCACGAAGATAAACCTTTACTGCATGAGCCTAGATCAAATAATTTAGACCATTCAATTTTTTAGAAGTAATGGAGCAAGGAAGATCTTCATCTTGAATTAGCATTGATCTCGGTTCACCAAAAGAAACTTTCCCTTCGGCCATAATAAAAAATAAGGAACAGAGATCAATAGAAAAAAAAAATACAGTACCCAAAGTAAAAAAAAAAAAAAAACAAATTTGAAATGTAGCAACAAGCAGCAGCAATGCTGAAGAATAAAAACACCGAGAAGCAGCGTTAATGCGTATCGTCAGAAAGGACATCTTCATAGATGAAAACATAGAGGAGTGCAAGAACCTCGCGACAGCGGGCCTTCGCAACAAGCGGCGAACAACGAGAACCAAGAGGACCGATAAACTTCGTTCGCTACAGAGAGGACCAACAAACAAGCAGTGATCATTGTTAGCGAGAAATGACGAGAAACAATCAAGCGGCGTCAAGTGGCTATAGAGAAGACCGATGAATGTTGCTGATTTTAGCGAGAAGCAACGAACGACACTCAGCGAGCAACTAAATCATGCGGCAAGTAGTGGGCAAGAGGAGATCGGGTGAGCAACGAGATTGAGTTTGATTTTCAGCGAGGCTTCGCAGCACTCATCGGAAGACACCAACGTTGCGTTTTTTGGCGGTCAGCATCATTGATGAACGGCAGTCGGCATCATTGATGAATGATAGTCGGCATCAAGTATGAATAGAAACTAGTTTTTTTCTTTTTTTTTTGGGAGAAGGTTCTGATACCAAGTTGAAAATAGGAATACAGAACCAGAAAAATATCGAAAGGGTTAAGTGATCTATAACTAGACTATTAACCTTGTATATATAATGTTAGATACAGACCGTTACATAATATGTTTCTAATAATAAAAAATTTTGATTGAATAGCAAATATAGAAATAAACAATATTTCCTATTCTAACAATTGCTATCAACTAGGTCTGGCTTGTCTAAAGTATCATTTTTATTGGTGACCTGTCTTCGGTGAAAGTCCATTCTGATTGATGCTGGTCCCTTACTAGAAGAACTATAACAAGTTGCCAACTATGTATTCTGCGGCTCAAACCTCACCATAAGATCAGTGGGCTACATAACTTTTGTTGAATTGCTAGCTACAAACTACCATTTCATCTAAAAGTTTATGTTAGAGAGGCAACTTTATTACTTATATTATTTTATATTATAGAAAGGAAAAGAGACTAGAATGATGTGTCAATGATAATTTTGTAAGGGAAATGTTAACAAGTGAAGGCACTTGTTAAGGATGATTGTGAGCTTGACAGGTATGCAAAAGCAGCAAAACTACTTGTTATGTCAAAATTTTGAATTTAACAGTTGGAGCAAATGATGTTTTGCATGTGTCAAAAAAATATGACTGCGTAACAAGTGACCCATTTTGTAATAAAGGCATAGTTACTGGTTTAATGTTGTTGAAATGATTGGACCACAAACCTGCCACATGATTCTGGTTCATTTTTTTGGTAGAATTTTCTGGTTCTATAGCGTTGCTCTTAATAATAAGATCCACAATTTGGTGGCTTTCACTGATGACTGCTTTTTTTGCAGGTTGGTACAGTTATAACGAATGCCTTGATTAATGCTCGAAAGGCTATTGACAAAACTTTTGCTGGTGAGGCAGAGGATGTACCCGTATTGTCAACCAGTGTTGCCTATGGCGTCTATATGGCAGTTTCTAGCAACCTTAGGTACGCGGATATTTTCAAGATCATTATTTTATTCTTTCCATAAGCTTTTATCTACTTGAGATGCAATTATTATCCTGACTGCTGAGATTGTGGTTTAAAAGGATACATCAACTTGTTAATATATTCCTTAGTTAAAAAAAGGAACTTCTTAGCTAAAAATTATTACCTTTAAGGGAGTGCTTGAATTGAGGATTAAGTGAGTCAAAAGAAAAGGGGAGAGAAAAGTTAAAGTAAGAGAAAAGAGTAAGGAAATTAAAAAAAAAAAAATTCTCAAATGCATGTTCTTTTTTTAGTGGATTGGAAAATATAAGAAAATAGAAGGCTGACATCAATATGAACTATTTTTTTAAATTTAATTATGTTTAATTTCTCAAATCCCATGTTTTTTCCCTTCCATTTTTCATCACAAACCAAACTAGAGAATTAACTTTGAAAACCCATTTTCTTCTTATTACCTTGACAAATCCTTTATTCAAACACGGGGCAATTATCAAGGTACTCATGTTTGAGAACTGTCCCTAGCACTGTGTATAGTACTCCCTTCTACGTATAGTTAGACCTAGTTAGAAAGAACTCACAGCAATTGAAACTCAACTGATCATTGATAGTAGCATTTTGGAGTAAATAAATGTTTATATACTATTCTCCATGATTGTTTTTCTCTACAAAATACATTTTAAAATATCAATGATACGCCTAATATTAATTTTTTTTTTTTTTTGTTTGAAGTTTGAATATAATTTTGTTTGAAGTTTTACCAGTAAAATTTTGTGGTATAAAATACATTTCTGTTAAACAATTAGACAACAAATTCAGAAACAATGTCAATGTTGCCTCAAAAAGTTCGGTTAAAAATACCATATTATGGCTGAAAATTATTTTATTTCTACACATGATTGTGCATCACTATCATAAAACTTGGGGGGGGGGGGGGGGGAGAGGGAGAGAGAGAGAGAGATCAAAATAACAAAAAAAAAAAAAAAAAGAAGAAGAAGGAAATGCTGTATTGTTTATTGATGGAATCGAAATACTGTGTGTCTGCATTAGTAGATGGTGAGAGAGTCCTAGTTATAATAGACAATTTCCCATGGACTTTTGTTTACCTGAGTTTGTATTCTACAATTTTTGTGCAACAGGTACCAAGTATTGGCTGGAGTTATTGAACAACGGATATTAGAACCTCTGCTACACCAACATAAGTTATTACTGAGTGCAATATGTTTTGCTGTTCGAACTGGCAACACATTCTTGGGGTCGTTGATGTAAGATTTTTCAGTGTGCCATCTGGATTCTAGGAGTAAATTGGTTCATCTTTCATTTTCAATCCACAAAATTCATTCATTCATTTATTTATTTATTTTTGTTATTGCATAGGTGGGTGGATTATGCACGTTGGGTTGGAATCCAAAAGATTCGAGAATAAAATTGCTGGACAGGTAAATGCAGTTGGTGGTGGTGTTGTTGCTAGTGAATTTGGTTTTGTAAATGCACAGGATGCGAGAAGTGGCGATTGTGGGTTCCTTTCGTTCTTTCTCCCTCGCTATTATTCATTCAAGTGTGGCAACTGTAGTTGTGTATTCATTACAGTGAACAAAATGGGTTACATGTAATATTTTTGGACTGAGTTTTCTAACCAGAATTGCCTTGTTAAATCTCCTTAATGTCATATTCTTGTACATCACAGCAAACAGTCAATTTTCTTTATTGCCTGTGTGTGCAAGCGCATTATTTTAGTTAGTTAAATGCTTCTTAATGAACGTGTTTTGTTTCCAGAGGCATTTGCCGAATGCATGAAGCATTCAAGCAGAGTTTTCTGACCCATACAGCTAAAAATCTGTTTTCCCCAACCCATTATCGTTGTTCCAGGGACTTCTTCAGCACCTATTGCAGATCTAAGTCAACCTTTATAACAAAAAGGACTTTCCTTTTGTGTAACAATGGCACTGCGTTTTCATATTAAGTTGCTTTAGCACTTTTGTTATATTATATTATACTAGTTTGGCTTTGGCATTGGACTTAGTTATGCTCTATGCTCGACTGTTATTTAGATGTTAATTACCTTAATTTTTTGTTAGTCCCCCTAACATATGCCATTCACCTACGGATTGAACCTCGAGACGTAATAGTTAGGGTACATAACTTTAGGTTTTTTTAACTAGTTTGAAAACATAAAGTGTACATAGCTTCAGGCAATTGAAAACAGTTTGTGGTACATGCCTTTGTAAACACCAGAGTTGTGTGCTTGTATGTGTGAAATTGAACTAAGAAAGTGGAAGCAAGAAACAAACCTCATACAAGACATTGGAGATGAATACATATATATATATATATATGTATATGGAGCAGGTCACCCAATGTGTACACATACACATGGTATGATTCGCCCAACACATACATACATACAAACATATTGTATGATGGGCATCTTTTATTATTGGAACGACACACCTCAATTAATTAGAACAAGGAATACCGACTTCCAAAGGATGAAGACGGGCGACGGGAAAGCACACGAGTGGGTGAGCCATGCGCAAAGCGAATCCACTTTTTTCATCCATATTAACCACCTCCTCCTCCTTTGTTCCGCCTCTGCTGACTCCCCAGTCGAAGCACTGAAGCATAGCTGCAATCGTCACGTGTATCACCGCCGCTGCAAGCCCAGCGCCGGGGCACCCCCTCCTTCCGCCGCCGAACGCCAAAAAATTGAAGCTCTGACCCTTCAAATCCCCACCATCTCCGCCGCCCAGAAACCTCTCCGGTGCAAATTTGGTCGGGTCGTCCCATATCTCTGGGTCTCGCATTATTGCGTACGCATTTACCATCGTGTTTGTGTTTGACAAAATGCCAAAGCCATTGACGTTGCAATTTTCTCTGCATTTCCGAACTACCATTGGGATTGGGGGGTGTAACCTTAGACTTTCCTTCACAACTGCTTGCAAGTAAGGGAGGTTTGGGACGTGCGATTCCTCGACTAGTCTGCTCGGCCCCACAACTGTGTCGATTTCCTCTCTGAGCTTCTTGAGCGCGTCTGGATGGTTGATGAGTTCTGCTAGTGTCCATTCCAAGGCCAAGCTCGTTGTATCGGTGCCCCCTAAGAAAATGTCCTAAACATATATATATATATATATATATATATATATATATATATATATATATATATATATGTTTAGGAATATATATATATATATATATGTAGGCAGCATTTGAAACAGTTAAGCTATTGCTCCTTTTTAGTTATTTATTTTTCTATTAATAAATTTGTATCAAAATGATTTGATTATGTCATTTTTATTATAAAATTAACGGGTTCCTTTTTGACATAGGTAACTCATATCACCCGTCACTTGTCTCCAATGAATAATTCTGATTGTTTTCCGATCGCAGGCATCCTTTCTGTCCCTCACAACGAAAGAAATTATTTATTTGTCACTTTGAAGAGGGTACACCTCTTCGACTCAAACTTCCAATACTTTAAGAGATAAGAAGATTTAAACTATGATCATAGGTACCCACTCAACCCTTCTTTTTATCTCTTAAAGCGTCAGCAGTTCGAATAAGAGGGAGACACACCTCTTGAATCAGGGGGAAGCGCTTCCTAAGGTAGAGTTCCCTCTGCGATCCTCGGGGATAAATAAACGATTCCTTCCACCCTGAGGGATAGAGAGGATGATTGCAGCCGGAAAATACCCTCACAGTCTACTTGAGAGATTTAGAGCATTTGGAAGAAGAAATACAACCACAGTATCCTTATCGTCCATTAATTGAAGAACAAACTTGAATATTTTTATGTTTTAGAAAATGCCGTTCTAGACTTGGTGATCGGGTACGTCAACTTTATATTCCCGTGAACTCTTATAACGAACATTATTTTTTAATGAATTGTTTTTCGAATTAATCACTCTATAGAATCGAAGCTTTAAATAACAGTGGTTCTAAGTTTTCGCATGGTGTTTTTATGTGTGAAAGATCATTTCTCTAATCTGTTTAATACTCCATAGAGATTTTAGAAGTAGTTTGAGGCAACTTCCATTTTTTCGTCTTAAAACATGTTTACGTATATATATATATATATAGAGAGAGAGAGAGAGAGAGATGACCAGGGTAATGGATCTGATATCATTTTTGGTGATCCTCGCTTCCGCAGTTTGATCCTTGTAAATCTCCAAGAGAATATCAATCATGTCCTTCCTTTGAGCGGCGGCCCCATTTCCATCTCTTTGCCTGTCCTCGTGCTCCCTCATGATCCTTTCCAACAACGCCTCGTATTGTCCGTACACCTCCCTAAACCTTCTCCTATAACCAAACAAATCAACATTCTTCAGAGGACCAAACAATGCCCCCAACATCAATTTGGGCGCGAGTTCGTCAATCTCCTTAGTCAGCTTCCCGATCTCGGCGCTCTCATCGGCGTTGCCCGAAGTCCTCGAACTCATCGCCATCCTCGAAATGACGTTGTTCGTCATGGTCATCAGCAGTGCCCGGACTTCGCACGCCTCCCCTCGGTCCGACCGCTGCCAAAGCAGCCTCAGCAAGTTCACCATCTCTTGCTTTCGGATCTCGCCGAACTTGTTGATCTGCGAAGCCGAGAGAAGTTCCGTCACGCACATCTTCTTCACGAAACGCCAGTACGCGCCGTACTCCGCGGCAAAGAATGATCTGCCATTGTTCTGGATTGAATCGTTCGCTATGGCAGAACTAAACCTGGAGTCGACGTTAGTAATAATATTAAACACGACACTGTAAAATTTTATTACAAAACTAATTGTACCATTAAGAAAAAGTTACCTGTGCGTTTGGAGTGTTAAAATTTGACAAAAAAAAAAAAAAAAAAAATTCTCTGGTTTTCTTCCACTCTTTTTAAATTTCTTATACTAAAAAACTTAATTTTTTTAACTTTTAATGATTTTCTCTAACTTTTATAAAAAAATCTTCAATTTTAATCAATTTTTTTCGTTTCTATTAGGGAAGTGTGAATAGGTGGTTCAGTTTGGATTCATCCTTAATCCAGAAACGAAAATCCGAATCAAACTAATTTTTTATTCATAATATTTGAATTTGAAACCGAATCGATTTTAAATTAGAACTGAATCGAAAATATCAGTTTAATTCGAATTGATTTAAGCCATTTAAGATTGTGTCGAGTCTATTTTTAATTTAGGCCAATTCGATCCCAATATTAGGATTATATAAATATTTTTATATTTTAATATTATTTGGTTTAATAAATATTATATATTTTTTTTCGGATTAGTTTGGATTGGGTTAATTTTGGTTCGAGTTTAGGTTAATTTGGATTAAGTACCTATTAACCTGAAGATCAAACCGAAAATATATTTGCTAATTTTTTAACCCACAACCGAACAAAAAATGGTATAGAATCAAACTAACTCGAATCAAAGTGATTGGATTGATTTGATTTTTAAGTTACTCGATTTTTTTGTACACCTCTTATTTTTGTTTTTTTTTTTACACTTTTCAAGTAACACACCAAACACTCAACAATTTAAAATTTACTCATTTATTTATTTTATTATAATACTAATTATTTTTTTATTCTTTTGCTAAAATTGGCACTCCAAACATAACTTAGAATTGATATGATTTAAAATTTATACTATCTGCGTAAATAGGGTTAAATATCTATTTGCCCCTTAAACTATCAATTTTTTTTTACTTCCCTTCAACTACCAATTGAACTCCCTTCCCCATTCAACTATCATTTTTTTGTTTAATAAGGACAAATCATATTTTCCATCCAATAGATGGATGAAAAAGTTAGTCTCAATGCTATATTAGTTTTTTAGCTTAAACTATTACATTTTTGTACTTTCTCCTTCATCTATCAATTGAACTAGAACGAGAATATTTTGCGTTAAATATATATATTGAACTAGAACGAAAACTTAATTGAACAACAATCTTAAGTCCAAACTCAAAGTGTTTGACTTCCCTAAGCTCATTTCAAAAAACAATTATTGACAAAATTTTTAATTATCACAATTAGAAAAAAAAACACAACATAGAAAAAACTAAGAAACCAAAAAAATGACAATAACTGTCTTGTCATAGCAACCCCATCAATCCTGAAAAGTGGATTTTTTGAAATAAAAATGTGTTGCTCAATACTTATAAGTCGATTTTCTTTTGGTGGGAGCCCTCAAGACTCATGCCATTTTTGAAACCTTAGTTTTATTGATGAAAATCCTTCAGATCCGCAATGGAGTTGAAAAACGGTGACTGAACTAAAAAATCCTAAATGATTTAAAATCAAAAAGGTCCCCAAGTTGCTAAACCAATTAGAAGGTTATAGGCTTGTTTTGATCGGCATAAGTTTGCTTTGCCAAACCAATTAGAAGATTATAAGTTTGCTCTGCCAACCATCAAGATCCCACAATGGAGTTGACAAGCATAAGTTTGCTTTAAATCCCTTCGGAAATATTTAGTTTGACCGGCAAAAGTTTGCTTTGATCAATAAATTAAAAACCTTTAGTTGCTTTAAGTGTATGAAATGTCCATATTACCTCTTTTCTTTTTGCATTAGTTAAAAAAAAAATAGTTAACGATTTCTGTCACAAATTTTTGATGAAAAACATGATTTGTCCTTAGTAAAAAAGAAAATGATAGTTGAAGGGAGAAGAGAGTTCAATTGGTAGTTGAATGGGTAAGTAAAAAAAAATTAATAGTTTAAGGAGCAAGTAAATATTTAACCCGAGCAAATATATAAAGTCTCTTACGTGTATTTGAAACCCGTCACAAATATTTTTATCGAAATATCCTTTTAACTCCCTTTAATTCTTCCTATTTTCCTTTCACAATTTCTTTTAAGTTATGTTGGAAATATGAATTTGTGGAGGGAAGAGAAAAATAAAGAAAAATGATAAAACTATAAAATGAAGTGAAAAAATTAAATTTATATTATTTTTTATGAAATTAAAAAATAAAACTAAAATTAATATGTATTTATCAAAATACTTTAACTTTTAACCAAAGTCAAGTATACAAACATTACACAAATTATGAATTTTATTTTTGTTTCTTCTGCAAATTTATGTTCCAAACATAACTTCCCTTCAAAAATTTCTTAATTTGAAACTAATTCAAACCTTATTTGGTTGAAAAAAGTTCGAGCAAAAAATACAATAAAAGTACAAAAATTTATTGTAAAGATGATATGTGACGAAAGTTGATTGAAAAAAGTATAATTGGTTGATTTTGATGTACCAAACAAAACCACAATAGAATACAAAAATAATAGAAACAAAATAATTATAGAAATATAGAAAAAAAATTTAGAGAAAAAATAAACCATAAAAAAAATTTACGAGGAAAGTCATACTGTCATCTCACACATTTTTTTTTTTTTTTTTTTTGATAATCCAAAACCCTGTTAAGTTTTATCAACAGGTAAATTGAGAGACAAATGACCAGTTTTCTCGACCATCTCTTCTAATTGAGTCTCTTCTAATTGAGTCGCGAGACTCGAAATCACGTCGCCTATAGGGAGAGCTTACCCACTAACTAACGCGGCTCCGTCCGGGTGTTATCTCACGTATTTACACCAGTGGCTATAATAAACTTATACAAGTAGAAAATTAAGTAAAATGATCTAAAATATATGTTTTAAAAAAAAAAAAAGAAGATTAAAAGTAACACCCCAATTCCCTACCTGGAGGAGAAGTGAAGGTCGTTGGTTTTAAAGATTTGGTAGGCAGTAGCGGCGTCCGAGACGACAATGAAAGTGGATGGACCAATGCGGATTGTCATGAGAGGCCCATAGATGGAAGCCAGGTCTCTCAACGACTTGTGTAGACTCGACCCTATTAGCAAGTGGAGGTGTCCAATTATGGGTAAAGCCAGAGGGCCTGGTGGGTGTTTGGTTCCGGATTTAATCAATCTCCTGTGTTTGGTTATCAAGGATACAAGGAGAAGAGTAGAAATCAACCAAATCAACGGGTAAAAGAAGTAGATCTGAATATCAGAGGAGGTAGCAGTAGTGGTAGTAATAGTGGCGGCGGCCATGGTCGCCGATGATTTGACAGAGAGAAGCAACTGATAACCGACACCCGCTTCATATCACAGTCCACGCCACGTTTCCCACGCTTCTTCCTCCGTCCCATGTATATATATATATATATATATATATTTGGTATTCCGAGGACTAACATCACGTCAGACTAATTACCAAAAAAATAAAAAAAACATCACGTCAGACAAAATTTTTAAATTTATTTTTACATTTTGTCTGACGTGATTTTTTTTTATTTTTTTGGTAATTAGTCTGACGTGATGTTAGTCCTCGGAATACCAAATATATATATATATATATATACATGGGACGGAGGAAGAAGCGTGGGAAACGTGGCGTGGACTGTGATATGAAGCGGGTCAAAATTTTTAAATTTATTTTTAATGTTAATCATTTAACCACAATCAAACGGTTCTTAATATTGTCGTGGGATTAACATCACTTTATGATCTTAACCTTCCCTCTTTTATATTTTATATATTTGGAGTGTGTTTGAAGTATTAAATTTGATAAAAAAAAATTACTAATTATTTTTTATTTTTTTAAATTTTTTTAATATCAAAATTTTTAATTAATTTTTTTTAGTTCTTTCATACTTTTTAAAAACTAAACTAAATACCCAACAATTCAAAAGTTAACTATTTTTATTAGAATTTGACACTCCAAAAAGACACTTTAAATATTTTATCCTCGTCCTGATACTATTTATTTTATTATTTTTTTAATCAAAGAGTAATGTTAAAAACTTATACAACTATGATTCTTAATGCAAAAGATTTATCATTGAAACAGTCATTTTGAAAAACTAAATTCACTAAACCACTCTTAGATTGCACAAAAATAAATATCATATAATTACAACTTTTATTTAAAAAATAAAATTAGAATGATTTGAGGCGAAAGAAAAAAAAAAACTTTTTAAAAGTGATATGTCCACAAAGTTATTAGATATTATTTTGAAAAAAAAAAATTACCAATAACTTTTCGGATTATATGACACTACTTCTATATTGTTTTAATAATTCATTCTAATTCTACTAAAAATTTTAACCTGAATATAATGTTAGTAATGCACATTAATTGAATTTTAGATTTAATAAAACGGGTTGAACTCAAGTTTAAAGTTGAGACATATATGATAGACCTAATAAAAAAGCGATTTACATAAACTTGACTTATGTACACCCATTAAATATATATTGTGGTTTGACAATTAACACTGTGGCGTTAAGGAGCCAATCGTGAACCTTTTATAAGAGGAGCTAATGTGACAATTTAAATATATGGTTAAGTCTCCTCTCTACCTTAAAAAGATAGTATTTTACCCATAAAAATCTATCAAAAGAATTATGGCATACAAAGAAAGATGCATAACTGCCAAAGTTCGTCTTGATCTTCAGAACTTTTCTCATTCACATTCAAAGATTATTTAGCAAATGGGTATGCTTTAGCTTAATTAAATATATTTATTGATGTTCCTAATTTTATATACAGCTTTATTGTAAATCTTACATATAAATAATGTGGTAGTTTGCAATCTATAAACATTTTAACGAGTTTAGTTTTTCAATATAATAGATTCAAAATGCTATTGTTGGGACATGAAAAGGCTTGCCAAGTGACTTTCGACCAGAAAAGATATCACGCTGATCAAACGTTATATTTTAATTAAATTGAGACTATATATTTTAATAATTATTTGATTTAGTTACTTAATGTAGTATATTCAAGTACATTAGGGGATACAGCCATAAAAATATTTACAAAAAAGTTATTTCCTTACCAACTCCTTTGCTTATATTACTTAAATCATCACCAGCGCTTAATTCTTTACCTACCACCACTATAAATCAGGATTTTTATTGTTCAATACTTTCCACGCCTATGAATACTCAAAGTCTGTGCACAATTGAGATATGCAATTTTGATTTTCTACTCTCTTTAAACACTAAAGATTTCTATCTAACTTGATCATTGGAGAGACATGTGTCCAAAACTCCCAACCTTATTCTTTGACCATTTTTCTTACTTTCAAGTACTCACTCGGAGACAGAGATCAAGGACCCTAGTGAGCGATATAATTTTTTTCGATACATTTGGTAGTGTTGTGAAAATTGCGTTGATTCCTATTTAACTTTTTACCATGGGCGAAATAGCAATTAACTCGTCAAAATTTTCAAATTATGTATGACGATTAGTCGATGGTAAGTATTTATTCGTTTGCTTTATTAGGGATATTATGAAAATCTCACTAAGTATTTATTTGTTCATCTTACCGTAAGCATTCTTATTCAACTGTACCATCACTAGGGACATTTTGAGAATCTCATTAAAATAAATAGATTTATTTCCATTTAAATATATGTTTGGACTAAGATTAACAATAGTCATGTATTAGGTCAATTATTTCCCTTGACAAATTGATCTTCTTACGGCTAATTAAAAGGCTTTTTGCCAAATTTTAATTGTTATTTTGTGGTCATAATTATTTTTTTTGGATAGCCACTCCTGAATATTTTCGAGCACGATGATTTACATTCCAATTAACTTGAAGCCGAGCATGGGCATAGCGTAACCGGGGAACTTGAAAGTCTGAAGATGAATAGAGAAAGAAATTTTTTAAGTCACACCGCATCGAAGAAGACTGATCCTACCCCCCTCCCCCAACCCCAAAACAAACCATTAAGGTATCATTTAATTTATTTTTTAATTTATTTTTTTTTATTTTTATTTTTTATTTTCTATTTTTTATTTTAAGCTCATTTTTCATCTCCTATTTTTAAAAATAATAAAAAAAGCAGCTCAAAACTCATTTGTTACTTATATTTTAAAAATTTATTTTTAAAAATAAAAAATCAGTTTACACATGAAATGAAAAATAGTAAAAAATCATTTTAAGAGTTTTTAACAAAAATAAGGAAAATATCAAAATAAAGAAAATAAAGTATTATCTATTTTCTTGTTGCGAGATTTTTAACATATAAAACAAAAATAAAAAATAAAAAACAAAACAAAAAAAAAAAACCAAGTGCCACCTAAAATATTTTGATTACACAATCATCATTACCACATTATTAGTCTTTTTTTGGGGTAAAATTTCAATATAAATTATGCTTCTATTTTCATTTCCAAAAGCTGCGTTTTAGTTGCACAAAATTCCTACAACCCTTACTGACCAAGCACAGGGCAACTAGAACCATCAAACTCACATAAATGACACAGCACACACCATTGTACCAAACCGACCAAAATTTCTCAGGCAAGGTAACACATAATAGCTTTTTTTAAAACACATGCATACAGATATACATATGTCTATAATATTTCCAAATAGGGGCTCATCCTCTAGGATTCAATCCCAAGTCCCTAATACAAATTAACCGCTAGAGACTTCACCAACCAGGTTAAGTAGGCATTCATAATGGTGCAGTTCTAAATTTGTGTTTGAATTGCCAAATTTTTTCCAAAAAAAAAAAATATATCTCCAATTTCCTGTAATTTTTTCAAAAATTTCCAACTTTTTCAACAACAAAAATCTCTAATAATTTTCTTCAACTTTTACCAGTTTTTTGCAAATTTCTCTACCTTTCTTAACTCTGAAAATCTCAACTTTTTTCAACTATTACTAATTTTCTACAATTTTCTCTAATTTTCTCACACTTTCTAAGAAACAGCAAACATCCAACAATTCAAAACTCAGACAACATTTTCGAATTTCATTTTTTTTTTTTTTTTTTTGGACAAAATTTGAGACCCCAAAATGTACAGAATATCATCCAGGAACCTAAATTTTCTTCATATTGACGACAGTAGTCCGTAAGGGTTTGCTTGGGAGGAGTATTGGGAAGGGATGCGATGAGGGCACGGGGTCACATTCCCATAATACTCTTTGTTTTTGAATTAAAAAGATGCCATTGCCCTTGCTGCCTGTAATTTCATTCAAATTTAATGGTTATTACGGGAATTTTACACCCAACCCACCTCCCAAACAAACCCTAAGATCAATAGAAGTTGGAAACAATACATAGCCATGACATAGACTTGCAGGCAAATTCATTACAATGCTGTGCCTGTCTTAAACTAAAATATGAAGAGAAAGATTGCAGTTACCTCCTAAGAGTTGTATCACAAAGGTTAGTCGGGTTTAAGAACCCCCCGGCAAAAGAAGACGAACTATAGGTTCGATTGGAAATCCTGCTTTACACACTTTAAACCAACGGGAGAATGGGATTTTTCGGATGAAAATTCATTCCTCACTGGGTTGTCACGCTCTTCGCCAGATTGCGAGGCTGGTCAACATTGTAGCCCCGGAGAACGGTCAGATGGTAGGCCAACAACTGCATCCAATGAAAAAATATAAAATTAATGATGTAAAAAATAAATAAATAATTGGGAGTCGACGATTTAATAAAAGTTTCACTTGATAATCGAAGTTTAGTTTCAACAGTAAATGCAAGTTAATGCGTAGAAAAAACACCTGCCAAATGACAATGTGAAACCACCAAACACATAAGCATGAAGAGCTGCAAAAAAGATTTAAATGCTTGCTAACGGGTATCACCTAAAAGGTTGCCAAGACTAGTGAAAAGAAATCCAAGACAGCACAAAATGAAAAGTATGATTACGAAGCTGCCCAAACATAATTTCCTAGCCACTCAGAAAATTAGCGATAGACTGCATCAACAGAAACAATGTTTCCAAGTTTATGAAGATGCTGAGCAGAATGCAAACAGTGCTCTGCATGTAATGTAACTCCAACAAAGGAAAAACCCCCTACTTCAAACTCCATTTACAGTAATGCAGTCCCCAACACAAAAATACAGCATAGGACAACTAAATTAGCCTTTGCAACACTAATGCTCAATGCATTGAACTCACCACTCAGATAATTGGATATTGCCAGAGCACGACACCTACCCCAAGACCCCAAGTTAAGACTACCAAACCTAGCTTCCTAGAAGTCAAGCGTGATTTTTGCCATATTTAGATGGACAACTTGGCAGCAGAAATTGAAGCTCGAGCTGCTGACCAGGCAGACATGGACCAAAAGATCCCCAAAGCTTTTAAAAGTAACTATATTTCACATTATCTGAACTAGTTCTTCAATTAACACGGTCAAGTTAACCTCAACCGTGCTATTATACACTGCAAACAACAATATATAAGAAATGTACCTTTACAAACATACTACATATGCATTAAAGTTTCTAGCTAGAGGTCCTAGATTCTTGCACCCATAACTACATAACATCACCATTTCCAAATAAAACATTTAAAATTCAAGAGCCAGATTAGTAACTGCATCCACAATTAATGTTGACCAATCTTTACCCAGTGCAACACAGATGAGGAAAGACACTTCAATTATATGTTCGAATGACTTATTAAACTTACCTGCAGCGGAACTATGTTAATTACGGGTTGAAGACAGTCCTCAACCTGAGGAACTTCAATTACTCTACAAGAACCACCCACACTCACAGATGCCGCATCCCCTTTTGAACACATCACAACGAGTCGACCTTTACGAGCATGAAGTTGCTGAATAACGGACTGTTGCTTGCTGTCCACAACTAAAGGATGTCAGTACATGATGACATTTGCAACTTGAACAGGTGTAACAGTTCTTTGCCACAAAACTAACCTGAAACAAGCATCCCGAGTAGCAATAACAACAATTGGGAGATTTTCATCAACCAGAGCCAGAGGACCATGTTTCATTTCACCTGCAAGTATTCCTTCACTGTGCATAAGTGCCACCTCCTTCACTTTCAAGGCCCCCTCGAGAGCTGTCGCATAGTTGTATCCTCTGCCAAACACAAGAAGAGACTGCTCAGCAATCAATAGTTTTGCAAGATCCTTCATTTCCTTGTCAAGCTTCAGCACCTCTCTGACTTTGCCTGCAAAATGAGAACTCAAACATAATTAGCAGAATTCACAGGAATTACAAGACAAGCATTGTTAACAACAATGCTTCTTCAGGCATAAACAGAAGTACTGAGCAATCTGCAACACAACTAAGAAATAAGCCAACATACTTGGCAATTCAAATAAGCCATCTATTATAGCTTCTCTTCTTGCTTGACTGGATATTGAGTCGCCTCCAATTGCTAATGCCAGCATAGCCATTACTACTATTTGGCTTGTATAGGCCTGTTGGCAAAGGATCATCAGATCATAAACTCAAATTACAATGATGCAGAATAATGTTGGGGTAAATCACTTCGACCACCCTTGAAATCACTTTGTCAAACTAATAAATACCCTTCCATGTAGTTTTAGAAATCACACCGATCCCCCTATCAGACTTTTCATTTAACATAGTTGATAAATCAGGAATAAGATGACAATTTTGCCCTTTTCAATCACTAAAAATTATAAAAATTAAATAATAATTAACTCACAAATAAGTTATTATCCTACTACATCACCATCTTCCCACCACCGTCCCGCAGCCACTTGATTGCCCAATCAGAACCCATTATCACCCACAACTTTTCCTCCTCTTTCACCAACTACACTACACACCTTGACTGATGAAACTTGCAACTTCAGTGATAACTGTTGAGATAAAAATAATCATATGAATAATAAAGTTGTCCCTCTCCCCAACAGCTAAAGCTTTTTAGATGATGGCTAACACTGTAATATGATATTAGAGCAGGTAAAAGTCTAGAGTTCAAATCTGATCACTACACAAAAAAATGAATAGTCACACGTATTTGGCCCATTCAACCAAAAAAAAAATCAATCTGACCACACGAGGGGGCATGTCGAAAGAAAAATGGTCAATATAAATAATAAAGTTATCTCTCTCCTTGACAACTTAAGCTTTTAGATAAAATGGTGGTTAACACTCTAACAGTAATCACAACCTCTCCCCAGCCAACAAACAGAAAAATTGCTACCAGCAATGGTTGGATCTGCAAAAGAAGAAGGAGGCGCTAAAAGACAAAGTGGAGGTGATCATTCACATCCACTATCATCACCACTGCTGCTAAGGCAGTCCACCCATTGTTTCCTCCGTTGATGCCTCTTCAAATTTATTTTCTCTAAACACAATACAAAGCCCACCTCATCTTCTTTCACACACGTTTGGTTGGTCTATGTATAGCTATATATATAATAATAATGTCTATACTTTATTTTCTACACTATATATAAAGGGAGAACACCTTTTGGTGTCTGCCTTTTCTTGAAGCTGTGTCACAAAATTCCCTTACAAAAATACCCCTGAACTCCTATATAGCTTCCCACTATTTATTTTAATAATAGTTTTCTTTCAAATAAAAAACTGCTTGATTTTCTGAAAAAGTAACTATATGCATATGAAAGAAGATACAGAGAGCAGATAAAAAATAAAAGAAACAGTACAGATAAAGGTGAAACACAAGAAAGAAAATTCAATGGATAGGAAGATTACACAAGTAGTGTTTGCTTCCATCCCTAGTATATGTTTAATACCAAAAGAAATAGGAAAAGTAAAACTGACTTATAAAGAAAAATAAGAGAAAATTAACTGAATTATGAAGAAAAATAAGAGAACGTTGACTTGAAGAAGAATAAAAAGGAAGGAAGAAATCATTGGATTGTTGGGCTTTGGTTTTAATGTAAAAGGGTACGGTTTAGTCAACCATTAGTTGACTATTGGAGGGAGTAACTTTTTACTTAAGTTGAAGTAAGGACATTCCAAATAACTTCTGGAACCAGAGGGAGGAGAATGTGTTTGTTTACCTCAAGGGAGATTCAAGTAATTTACCCAAGATTTTATGAAACGGAGTTTATACCTTGGTACTAGCCACACCTATCTCAGCACCAGCATTAATATGCACACCACAGTGTGTGTTCCTCGCAATTGCACTGCCAACAGTATTTGTAATGCCAACACATAATGCACCATTTTCTGATGCATATTCTAATGCATGTAATGTATCTGCAGTTTCACCAGATTGACTAACAAATACAGTTGTATCTTCTCTATATATCGGTCCCTGCCTATCCAATAGATCACTAGCGATCTCCATTGTAACAGGAATACCTGTGAATTTTACAGAGAAGAGAAAGTGAAGTAATTACTTTAAGACAATCAATACCATCAAATTTCAAACTCTGCAGAACATGAAGCTCAAGAAATACTTACCAGAAAGTTCTTCCACTATGGGTCTTGCAGCCAAGGCAGCATTATAGCTTGTGCCACAGCCAATAAAAACAATACGCCTGCTTCTCCTGATAGTTTTCAAGTGATCCTTCAGACCACCCAATAGAACAGTCTTGGCTTTGCTTGAATCTCCACGAATCAGCCTCCCTCTCATTGTTGTTGTTAGAGATTCTGGTTGTTCATGTATCTCTTTCTGCATATAATGCTCGTACTTTCCTTTATTTATTTGTTCAACCTCCATCTCAAGAATAGATAATGCACGCTGCACAGAAGCAGGTCTAGCAAAACTGCCACTGTGATTTCCTTTGCCATGATCAAACTTGAGGATTGACACCGCTCCATCCTGACTCAAACACCATCAAAAGTACATTAATATCTATTGTGTGATTTAGAAGTAATAACGCTGGCAGACATCAATGAAGTAATCATAATAGAACCCACAGTTATTGAACACATTCCAAGAGTCAAAATACCAGATCGTTTACACATCATATCATACTATATAAAAAAAAAAATGGAAATCAATGTGTGCACTTGACAACACATCTCTGCTTACTTTCTTCACCTCTTTGCTTTACTATTACTTCGCAACTTCCCTTCACTCACTTGTTTATTTAAAAAGAAGGAATCAGCATGTCTGGGAATCAACATGCCTACACAACGGAACATCTTTGCTTACTTTCTTTGCCTCCTCACTTTGCTATTACTTCGCCACTTCCCTTCGCTCTTTTATTTCTTTACTAACACACAAGCTAGTGGATGGCTATTCTTCAAAACATGCGCAACACCTAGCTCTGGAAAGGTCACCTGAGAGTGGGTTTTCCAGTATGGAACATCCTCAAGGATGATACTCACTCCATTCCCTGTGTGCTGCTCCTTTCATTCACTGCCCCCAAAGTCAAGGTTCCTGTTGTCAATCCCACCCCCATTCTCTCATCAAAGGAGGACAAAGAGATCATCAACTTCGTTGTTGCAATCACCTTTCCTTGTTATGCCCTCAAATCTTGGCTTAGGAATTGCTAGCGAGTGGCTGCAATATGGGAAAAGGCATTGAAGAGGATGACTGGGAAGTCCCTTGCTAGGCTACGATTGAATGGGTTCAAATGCAACCCTGTTGTAGTGCCACGAGATGCCTGTTGGGTATTTTTAGATCCCCGAATGTATTGTGTGTCATCTTTCGCTAGAGGGAAGAGTACTCTACTCGACTATACTGGCTGCGACATAGGGTTGTATACTAGTGAGTACCAACAGGGGATGCAATGCCATTTACGCTTCCGACAAGACGATCAAAATGTTGAGAGTTGAGATGACAAGTTCTCCAGGTGTGAGGTTAGGCACTACCAAAAGGGCTGCCCAATAGGATTTCTTCTTGGAGGACCCTACCAATTCCAAATCTTTGGCACTCATTTTTAATAGGTTGCTTTGGTAAGTTTTTCTTTTCGTTGTTTTTTTTTTTCTCTTTTTTTTGTTTTGTTTCTTTCTTTTTGTTTTTACTTATGCTAATGGCATATGAACTTCATTCACATACTTATTGTATTGTTATGTTCAAATTTTTTACGATGTAGTTTTAGCTGTTGGATCTTCCATATATATTGGGTTTCAGAGCTAACTAAGTTCATAAGATTGTTGAGTATTGGCATCATTTGGTTAGTTTGTACAAGGATGTTATTCACAATCCTTTGTTTCTGTTCCGTTTTCCTCCCTCCAACATGATAAATATTGTAAGAAATCCCTGATCCATGTTGTTTCAGGAAGAGGAATGATATGTGTTATTGTGATTATCTTGATAAGATAAGCACAAACTATGGATAGTCAAGATTGCACAGTCCCAGTAAGTCCCTAAAACCAGATCTCTAATACCATTGTTAAGTCCCCAATTGTCCATAAAACTTAAGCTATTAGAGAGAGACAACTTTATTTCTTACATTATTTTATACTCCCAATAGCCCCCTCACATGTGGCTAGACCTATTTCTTTTAAGTCAAACACGTGCGATTTTTTGCCATCGATTTGGAAATGAGATTTTATGTTCAAATACCATATTAGATTGTTAGTTACCATCTTACCTAAAAGCTTCAGCTATTAGAAAATGTGCCCAACAATGTATACCAAACTAACTTTAATGCTTCCCCTCAAGTGATTTGTATGTGAACTAGAGAGGTAAACAAATTGAACGAAACAGAGTTCGCCAATATAAACAAAACAGAGTGCACAAAAACTGATGGGACCAAACACTAATAACGAAACTGTATATCTAAACCTCTTGGAACCAGCACTCTAATACTATGTCAAGTTACCAATTATCCTAAAAGTTTAAAGTATTAGGAGAGAGCTCTATTGCTTATATTACTAGTTTATACTCTCAACAATAATCATACATTAGGACTATCCTTTCTACATCCATTATTTCATGCTACATAAATTAAATGCTGAAGCATTATAAATGTTGAACTCCACGTGCTAAGCATCACAGCTTAATCGGATTGAGTGGATTTGAGGTTTAAATGAAATGATTAAAATAATAACACAAGGTCTAGTTTAAATCTTGTATAGTTTCAGCTATAGGAAACATGGAGGGGTTATCAACAATCTTGGGATCCCAAATACAAAGAAGGTTAGGCTGAGGTTGCACCAAATAGGACCTTCCAGACTATGCCAACAATCCATGTAACATGAAAATGGGTAGATGTAATTGGTGTGCAACCATGTGTCTAAGTCTCCCTAAAACCCAAATCTTAGCATACAGTTTCACTTGAAATGTCAAAAGCATTTGATACAAGTACATAAGCGTGACTTCACGTTCATATGCAATAGAAATTACAAAATTGAATGACCATATTATTACTTTAGTACATACTCTTATTGAACGGTAATTAACTACTATGTTGTGAGAAATTCCATATCTCTTCGTGTGAAAATCTAGTGAAACTCTTTTATGCTGTCAAATCTGAGCTGCTTACTCCATCATCACACAAAGGATTGGCACTTCCAATTTGAACCAATAGCAAATACATGAAGAACCCACACCTTAAAACCATAGCCACGTTAAGTCATGTCAACAAGGGTAAAAAGGGCAAGCCAGCTGGTTCAATGATGCCTTCCATATGCATGTAAATAAAAGATGAATGAAATTATGCACTTACTTACGAGCCTAGTATTATACACATAAACATACAATACAGATAATGCAAAAAAATGCAAACAAGTCGAAGTGTTCAAGCTCAGCTCATGCTGCTAGAATATATATAGTTTCTTTGTTGAGTGTGGGTGGCTTTTGAAGATGAAATATCTGCTCAATTGATAAGTCCATCCCTATAGCATACAATTCTATACAATTCTATCTTTTTGAAGAAATTATCCTCCGCGTGAACTTAACATTTTTCAGTCATCAAGTTTTAATGGTTTACTGAATAGATTGAAGGAAATAGAACGGAAAGTGAAGCTTAAGATATTGACATGAACTAGAAGCATCAAATCATATATAAGTCTGTTAGAGATATCGTAGGATGTGTATGCAGTAGGTAGACATTGTAATTGATCATTTGCTACTTTAGATTATTGTGATTGTAGTCATTTCTTAACTTGTATAAGAATCTGTATTTGTAAATAGATGTTATGTCAACCTTAATGAAATCAAGCAATTCCATTCAATCCTTGAATGTTTACATGGTATCAGAGTGAAAATCCTATAGTATTTGACTTAGATTTCTCTTAGGTTCTTGTGTCTATATCAAGACACCCTAATTGCTTGAGGTTCTTGTGTCAGTATCAAGAAAACAAAATTCGCGTCGATTTCTCTTACCAGTCACCAAAGCCGTTGCTGAAGTTGACGTTGTAATCTCCATCAATCGGTGTCAGTTCTAGTTGGCTTCTCCATCAATCGGTGTTATCAATGTTTTAACAGTCTCTGTTCGAGTCACCTCCATCGTCGACCTCTGCTCTCCATCGTCGTCAAGCGAAGTCAAATTCTCGCAGTCAATGAGCCCTTAGCCGCCGAGCCAGGAGCCAATAATGTCATCCTCAGTCAACAAGCCCTTTGTGGTATAGTCAATCAGTGGGGTCTTCACCGATGACCAGCCCTAGCCCTAGTCCAATCTTTGTTTTCTCCAGATGAGGATCACCTTTTACCCGTTCTTCCTACTACTACAAGTCTACTTTTCCCATCACTGCAACAGTTCCTTTCAACACATCTTTCTCGTTCTAACATGTGGATATACAAACGAAAATAGGTAGTTGCACCTCCAAAAACTTCTATCACTTCAACATTTTCTCTATGTCCGCAATACCCGTTGATGATTTAGCCCTCCCTATTGATCTCCGAAAAGGTAAACATATATGCACTTCTTATCTCATTTCTTATCATGCCTTATCACTCTCATACCATGCGCTTGTTTCCTCTTTATCTTCAACACCTATTCCTAACTCTACGAACGAAACCCTTCCTCATTTTAGGCGGCGTACTGCCATGGAAGAGATCTCTACTCAGAGCGAAAATGATACTTGGGACTTAGTATCTCTCCAATCAGGAAAGTTGTTGGTTGTCAACGAGTATATAAAATGAAGGTACACCCTAATGGCTTTGTTGACAGGTTGAAATTTCACCTAGTTGCTAAAGGTTATACAGAAACATATAGGTTGGATTTCCCTAAAACTTTTTCTCCATTGGCTGAAATTATATATGTTCGGCTTTTGATCTCTTAGGCTGCCGTTTATCATTGGCCCCTTCGTCAACTTGATGTGAAGAATACCTTTCTACATAGTGATTTAGAAGAAGAAATTTATATCGAGCAACTTCCTAGGTTTGTTGCTCAGGGAGAGTCTGAGTTAGTATACAAGCTTAAAAAATTTCTATATGGTCTTAAACAGGCCCCCAAGGCATGGTTTGGAAGATTCAACATCAGTGGCTGTGAAATTCGATCTTACTCGATGTGGTGTGGACTTTTCTGTGTTCTATCATCACTTAACTCATGGAAGGATATGGCTTCTGACATATGTAGATGGCATTATCATCACAAAAGATGATACTTGAGTATTATTGACCTAAAGTCCTTCCTACAAACTAAATTCAGTACTAAGGATTTGGGGCCATTGAAATACTTTCTAGGCATTGAGGTAGCCCAATCACAAAAAGGAATTGCTCTCTCACAAAAGAAGTATGTTTTGGACTTACTATTGAAGACAGATATACTAGGCTCTAAACCTATAGATACTATAATGAATCTTAATGCAAAGCTCACTGTGAATGACAATAATGTATTATACAATCCTAGTTAGTATAGAAGGTTAGTTGGAAAGCTGGACTAATTAACTGTGATGAGACCAGATATCTCATTTGTTATGAGTGTTGTTAGTTAATTTATTAAGTCACTCTGTACGAGTCATTAGAATGCAATTATTTGAATCCTAAGATATTTGAATGGAGCACTTGGGAACAGCTTGCTACATCAAGATTATGCACATACTTTAGTACAGAGATACACAATACAGATTAGGCAGGATCACTATCAGATAGACGCTCCATCATTGAATATTGCATTTTTGTTGGAGGTAATATTGTGTTGTGGAAGAGCAAGAAGCAAATAGTGCTAGCGAGATCAAGTGTAAAATCGGAATACAGGGCCATGGCTCACACTTCATGTGAGCTAATTTGGGTACAAAATTTGATGAAAGAATTGGGAGTTCCTCATTCACAACCAATGGAGTTGTCACACGACAATCAGGCCACAATTTATATCGCGTCTAATCCAACATTCCATAAAAGAACTAAACACATTGTTAGGAAGAAAATTCTATAGAATATTATCAAAACTAGTCATGTTCGATCTAAAGACTAACGAGCTGACTTGTCAACTAAAACCTTTGGCAGGTTTCAAGTTAAATACATTTGTAACAAACTTGGAATGTATAATGCATAGGCTTCAACTTGAGAGGAAGTATTAGAGATATGGTACGATGTGTAAATGGTAGGTGGTATTATGATTGATCCTTCCTAGTTTAGATTGTTGTAATTGTAGTCATTTCCTAACTTGTACAAGTATTTATGCATATAAATTGATGTTATGACAAACTTAATGACATCAAGCAATTCAATTCAATCCTTGAATGTATACAAGGTTGATGCAAGAACATTAAACTCTAAAAAAAAAAAAAAATGATATTTAAATAAAATTACCTAAGCAACGAGTGCGAATATTTAGAAATATGACTTATTGGCCTATATATTTTTCTTTCAACACTTCAACTTGGGTCCAAACATTCTTACTTACAAGTGTTTTAGTTTATGCAGCAAGGCCACACCATCACAAACAACTTTCTTTTAAATGAACTTTAATTTGTGTCATTTCTAACTTCCTACCGAGGATCAAAATTTCTTTTCAATAGGTTGTTTTGGAATAGTAAGAAGCTGGATACGTTTTGTAAATATTTTCAAAATATTTTGAAGCTGCATAAATATAAAAATGCTTAGAAGTATAGGTTGAAGTCCATTTAAAATTGTGGAAGTCTACTAACAAACTAGAATTAAAATATTGTTTCGGTAGGGTGTTGCTGTCATCTCATCTGAAACATGATGGAAATGCAAAAAATTGTTTCCATCAGAAACATGATGGAAACTTACAATGGTTTCCACCGAAACAATAGAGTTTCTGCGAAAACACACCAAAACCTAATTATTTCCAACAAAACTAGTGAACTTTAAAAAATCACCCTTTGTTTCGTTTTGGATTCCACGAAACAAAAACTTTTCCATTGAAACAAGTGAAACGAAATTTAGATCCTTGATAGCAAATTAATTAAGAAGTTATTATTTTGGTAAATTATACATTATATGTTGTGCTTTGCGTTGTTTCAATGAAAATAATGAAATTATTATTGCATTAATGATTCATTTAAGTCTTCTTAGGAAATAAAAACTTTTCCATAATTTCACAGAAAAGAAAAAATGATATTTTGTTCATTGCTTTCAAGTTTCCACAAATGCATTCATTTCATATTTCCATATTTTTCTTGTAAATATCACTCATCCATGTCAACATTACTAACATCATTTATGCTCTTCAAAGGAAAGACAAACTTACTAAACAGATTTAAGTTAGATAATTGGAATTTGTACTAAACCAGTAAGTGGGACCATGGAGTAAGCTAGTCATTTAATGTTGCTATGAGCTTGCTAAAGGTTAAAGCTGCCCAAGTCTACTTATCCACCAGACCCAAATAACTTGAAGAAGAACAAGCCGAACTCCTAAGAACCCAACGTTTGGGTTTGGCCAAATGGATTAGTCTTCTCTAATCAACATTTGGTAAGCCAACACCTATATAGTTACAAATTATAACAATAAGTGAACTCATACAAGAACACCCACATAGCAACCACACAATATCAGAGAAATTTATTTCCTTTCGGGCACAAAAGAAAAACAGAAAAGAAAAACAAGCAATATAAATAAAGCATCTGAAAATCAATCAAACAAAAGTGTAAGAACTAAATGCATATATCATTGATATGGAAAAGAGAACATGCATAGCAAGCAAAAACGAACAACGGCAACGTGTGTAAGCGATAGAAATAGAAAATACCTTTAGATGAACAACTTCACCATCCTCAATTACCAAGACCTTTTTTGTGTGCTCAACTAAAGCATTGGCATCACTAGATAAGAAGAGTTCTTTGGGTTGTTCATTCTTTGATAGGGATTTAACGTCATGAAAAGATGGACCATTGCTCATGTCTTCACCAAACTCCTGTCATAACAGAAATTCCAGTTGTAGAAACTGGGGGACCATAAAGAAACTAAAATAACAACCACAAACAAGTGCTGAAGAACACATAATCCCTTTCATCATGAATGGCGAGTGGTCAATAATCAATCAACACTTCGATAAACCAGCAAATGATAACAACTAAATATGCTATATATCATCTTTAGTTTTAGAGTTATTCACATAATAATCATTAGGACCCAATGGATAGAATTACTATTCCTAAAATAAAGATATCAAGTCCAAGATGTGCAAAAAGTAGAAATCATCAATTGTTGCGGAACCTGAACTGGTAAATAATCTCATTACTCACTTAAGCGACCAACACTCAAACCATGTGTTGTGGACGGTAATGATAGAAATAAATTAATAATGGTATTTTAATAGCTCACCAATCTTAAAAGTCATTAGATCTACTTCCATGCAGTTGCCATTTTATTATTATTTTTATTTATTTTTTGCTAAAACATCAAAATGCCAAAAAAAGTAAAAAAAGTACATGTAAAATGAGATGCACACCTTCACAGTTATTAACATTAAGGCAACATAAGACAACAAAAAGAAATTTCCTGAGAACCATAAGTTGTCCAACTTTTGTTCAACTTTAAAAATAAAAGCTGCCCATCAAACCATTGTCAACTACCGTTAAGGCATTGAACAACAGTTGTTAAACTTCTAAGAATATCAATATTATCTTCAACTCAACAAAGTCTTTAGTCCCAAACAAGTTGGAGTCGGTTACGTGAATCATTTTCCTCCATTTTTTTTTGTTAATGGTTGTGTTCCCCATGATCTAAGAAGCACAGGCACTTCAAGGAAGGTGATGTACTAGTGTTGTGTCGGACACCTATATTCATAGGACACTCTTTTGACACTTGAGAGACACATATATTCATAACTTAAACATGCATGAAAAGTATTGTGATTTTGAAAAAGCAACTTAGAATCAAATAATAAGATTTAAAAAAAAATATGAATTTACAATTATTGGTTCTTTATCATTATTATTTTTTTTATTTTTAAAATTTTAAGACATAAGAGTTAAAAATTTTCTAATTTGTATGGAAATAAAATCTTTTAAACTAGATATAAATAAAAGATAAATGTATTTTTAGTACAAAATTGAATTAGTTTTTTTTTTCATGCACATATATACAAATTTATATTTATTCATTAACATGTCCCTTGCATGTAGTGTCCTAATAATTTTGAAAATTAACGTATAAGTGCATTCATGTCATGTCACATACCTATTACATGCCCGTATCCAGGTTTCTTAGTTCATAAGGTTATTTAAAATTATGTCTTTTTTACAATTTCACTCCAAGAAATCTTAAGTTTATCTTTTCTCCTTTTAGACTTTCTATATAAATCCACTCACTTTTCCTTATTAGTGAATCTCTAGATCTACATTGGACATGACCATATCATTTTAAATGACCTTCTTTCAATTTCTCTTCTATCAATGCCACCTCAACTTTTTTTTCGAATATATTCTCCTTATCCTCCTGACCTACCTAGATCTATTGGAGGATACGGCCCTAAATAGATTTAATTGGCGTCGACAAATTCATATAGCCGACCCCACCTAGTGAGAAAGTGTTTGGTTTGGTTTAGTTTTGGTTATTCTCCTTAGGGGTGATACCGGTCCAGTTTGGTTCGGTTTTGGGCTATTTATGGGATTGGACCGGATTTTCGGTTTGGAAATTTTTAAAACCGGAACTGGTTGATATAATTTGGTTTCGGTTCAATCAGTTTCGGTCCGGTTTTCATTTGGTTTCGGTTTCAATCCGATTTCCATTGTAGGCTACAATTTTGAGCCAAGCCCAATATAAAAAAATTCAATTCTAGCCCAATATATTAAAAAACTTATAAAAATTACATTAATGTGGCTTTCAAGCCTATTACGAACTTAAAAAACATTTTCACCTCTAGCCTAATTTCCAGTCATGGCCCAGTTTCCTCCACTGTGGCATTGTAAGCAATTGATGGGTGTTGCCCAGTGGTAAAGTTATCACTTGAAAACTTTGGGATCTTGAGTTCAAGTCCTAACCACTACATTTTGCTACACATTTATATTATAACCGGTTCGGTTCGGTCCAATTCGGTTTTAAAGCTCTCAAAACTAGAAACTAAACTAGTTTCAAAAAATTAAAATTTTTTAAACGAAACCAAACCAGATTTTAAAAAATCAGTTTACAAAATCCGGTTTGGTCCGGTTTTTTCGGTCGGTCCGGTTTTTCGGTTTTTTATAACACCCCTAATTCTCCTTATCCTATATTTTCTTGTATTAACACACATCCATCTTAATATCTTTATTTCTATCACACTCATCTTATGAGAGTTATTTTTTAATGGCCTAATACCATGTACCATAAATTATAGTTGACCTTATAACCGTTCTATAAAATTTTTCTTTCAACTTGATAGGTATTCTGCGGTCAAATAAAGGCACTTTTCTATTTTAACCACTCAACTCGAATCTTATGGACAACATTAATATTCTTTTTAATCCCTCAATTTGTATGAATAATTGATCCAAGATACCAAAAATATCACTTTTTGCACTTTTTGATCCTTAATTTTCACTTTCCTCATTCATAGTTTTAATTTTAATGAAATTGCAACGTACATATTCTGATTTAATCACACTTACTTTAAAACTTCTCAACTCTAAACATGCTCAAAGTTCTAAATTATGATCAACCCCAGACCCACTTTCATCTATCAACACAATATCATCTCTAAACAGCATAGTAAAGATGTCGTCTTAAATATGCTTGGTAAGGTCATCTATAATCAAAGTGAATAGAAAAGAACTTCGTCCGTAGGCAGACAGGCAAACAAAGTTTCTGTTAACCCTAAATGCAAACATCCAGGTTTACAATCGCAAGGACTTCGTCGGAATGTCATTACTAGTAAAACCACTGTCCTTCAATTGCTGCCAAATATGAGGGCAGACTATGAAATTCTTACATTTAATTATGATGTGTAATTATAGAACTTTGAAAATTGCAAGGGCAACAGAAAGTTAAATTAAATACTAGCAGGAAAAAATAGTTCATATAAATTTGTCACATTTTTTTTTATTGATAAAAATAATTTTATCGGTACAAAGGCATTAAGGAAATGCCAATCAGAACAAAGCCCCTACCGCAAGGAATACATCCATATGCTGAACAAATTTCACAGAAGTATAAATTTATCATATTATTACATGTTATATATCAAACTCCACACCTTATGGCACATACTATACCTGAAAATCCCACTTTTAGCCGTATGATAGAAAAAATATAATAGATTTGGATTATCTGAAGATAGCAATATTGACTTAATCTTTTACGGGGGAAAGAGAGGGGGGGGGGATGGCAAGATGCATCAGCAAACCAGAATGCAGTAAAGGCCCCATCAGCCAAACAAACATTAAAAAAGTGACAGACAATAATATTCAATCTCTAATTGCAACATCAATACTTATTTTTTTAAGAAAATAAAATAACAGTACTTCTAAGAGCTTGATCTTGCAACAAAGACGTTTAAACATTACTCACTTTGACACCAAGGACCAATGGACTACCACGTTTACAAGCAATCAATTCATTTGGATAATGTCGGCTTTTGAATATAAGAGCATAGGCTCCCTCAAGATGCCTCATAACTTCAAGCACAACTTGACTGAAGGTGACTGTCTGATCACCTGCAACTCTTGCAGTCATGTTAAATCTTTCAACGATCAAGACATTTTAGTGCAATCAAAGCTTGCATTACAAAGTTGCATTACAAAGCCATACATAATAAAATCATAAGAAGCAAGTCTAGTTTCTTATCAAAAACGACATAGTACAACCAAGTCCAATTCATCAAAGGACAACAATCTCTTTAAAGGTTCGGCTTCAAGATATCCAAGTGCATTTTGATTCACTGGTCCAAATGCATTCTTGTTGCACAAAGCACACACAGGCAGCCTGGCAGGAAGAAGTTTCTTTGCGCAACCAGAAAAAAGATATCACAACTTCAAGACAGCGCCATCAAGCCAGCCATGTGTTTTGCTGTTAATGTTACACAATCAATGAAAGCCCCTTAAAGAATTGGATTGTTCCCAAAAGCACTGACTATAATAACTTGCTTTAAGAGTTGCTTCAAAGCAGACGCGGCGTCGACTAGAGGTGTAGTGGGAAACTAGAATCAACAAACAAAGGAGAAAATTGTGGGATTTAATCCCATTTTGCGTCCTTTGGTTAATTTTAATTTGGGGGGAGAGGAATAGAAGAAGCTTTACAGATACAAAATTTTCATTACAAACAGGGGGACAAAGAACTGGAATTATACGCTTTTTTTGAGTTTTATAGATAGTTTGGAGTTGTAACCAAACTTAGGGTCCTTTTTGCATCTTCTTGATGCTTCTATAAAATTTTGATTACTTAAAAAATTAATAATAATAAACACACTTTCTTTAAAAGTTGGGTCCCCAACCAACTCAAGCTACAGCATCACTAGAAATAGTGTAGCAAAATTTCAAATCACTAAAGAAAATTAATATCATTGTTAAAGCCCATACACAATTTGGGCCCATTCCACAGGAACTTGCAATTTTGTGGCAATTGGTGGTCTAACATAGCATAAAAGGTTTAGTTCTGAAAGGTCTTTGGTTTAAATCTCTATGTATTAATCTGTTTCCCTTTATGTTTGTCCATTTGGACTATATTCTATTAGTACAGTTACACCCCATTCTCTATTCACCCTCCACATCCATTTGTACAATGTTCAATTTGTGCAGTTGCACCCAATTGTCTGTCTCTCTCCACATGCAAGAGGTGATTGCAATTTTTTTTTTGGGGGGGGGGGGGGGGGAAGGGTAGAATTTGATATACACTTTTGGTCCATTCCTTAATAGCTTAGCAGCTGAAGCTTTTTGGCAATTGGTGAACTAGCATTTATCAAGCAAATCTCTAGACAGATTGAAGTCAAAGGGAAATACCTTCTTCATTAGCTTTGTCAAAAACAAATTTTGCAAGCTTTGGAATCACTTCTGTATCTGTTTCAGATTCAAAGGTGAACCCATGTCGGAGTAGTGTTTCCTTTAACACCTGAAGATTACAAACACATACATCAGCATGAGCACATTAGTTAAACAGGAAGCCAATCGGTAAGAGAATAGTATGAAATTAATTATTTTATTACTGAGGTGAAACATGATTTGAAGTGCACATACATGGGCGAAAGGTTCAAATATTTGCATAATCATAGGGGAAATAAATGAAATTGAGGACTAAGCTGAGAAAAAGGAAGGTAGGGGGAAAAAAAACTGAATCGTCAGGAATAAAAAATTGAGTGACACTAAAAGTTAAAACAGCAAACGTCACAAATAAAATTGCATAAACAATGTCAGTCACAAAATGAGTTTCAAGAAATAAAAATCTCAATTATTTCACAAATGTAAAAGCAAAGATACCTAAATGGTTGACATCAAATTGCATTAGTTTCAAAGAGTCAATTCAAAACTAAAAAGAATGGAGGTCATGCAAAGTAAGCGTTGGATTATATGGGTTGGATCCAAGCTTGTGCGACAAACCCCTACTACTCCAAAATGGTTACCTGGCACATCCAATTTTTTATTTTTGATTAATTGGGACCTGCCTAATACACATTACAGTACAAAAATGAGGTTGTTTGCATTTTGTAAAACTATTTCTACATTGAAAGTAATAATACCAAAGCTTTTTGAGGCAGAAATGAAAAAAATATATAAATCCTTAATATATGCACTGAGCAAATGAAACCCTAAAATCATATCATTTTTTATTACTTTTATGCGTTGGTTGGTGTATGTTATTTGCAGATAATATTGTATTGATAGATAAAACTAGGTCAATGGTTAATCACAAGTTAGAACTTTGAAGGCATACTTTCAAGCCTAGAGATTTAGAGTAAGCATGATTTTAGTAAAATCATAACTACAAACGAGGGTGAGTGAAAATTGAGGATCAAGAAGTGCCAAAGAGTGATTATTTTCAATATCTTGGCTCAATTATTCATGAAAATGGAATGATTAAAAAGGATGTTATCCATGGGATTCAAGCTAAATGGTTAAAATAGAAAAGTGTCTTGGTTGTTTTACATGACCTGAGAATACTACTAAGCTAAAAGAAAAATTTTATAAGACAATTATAAGACCTACTGTGCTATATGGTACAGAGTGTTAGGCATCTATAAACAACACTCTCACAAGATGAATGTGGCAGAAACGATGATGCTAAGATGGATGTTGGTAATACAAGAACATATAAGATAAGAAATTAAAATATTCAAAAAAAAATTAAGGTAGCACTGGTAGAAGACAAATCGAGATAAGGTCTTTTAAAATTATTCAATCACATCTAATGTAGACCTAAAGATGATTAGTAAGAATGAGTGGATTTAAGCAGAAGGGGTAAAGATAGGCCTAAGGATTACATGGACTGAAATTGTAAAAAAATAATGACAGAAGTGAATGGAGAAAAAGAATTCATATAACCGACCCTAACTAGTTTGGGACTAAGGTTTTGTTAAGTTGAATATTTTTTGGGGGGAGGATTCATATACATAGTCAACAAAAACACATAAATGACATATTTTTTGTTGTCTCCCTGTTTTGGGCTTTGTGGACATAATATTCATATGTGTAAACATGGAGAAATATTGAAGGTTCTTGACACCCAAATGGGTTGTCAGATGTTGTATTTATATACACTCAATAATAAATTCAAATCAATGAACCTAACTTAGATACATTGTCCTAGGTACATGAATAAACATTAAATCCTAGGTACATGGATAAACATTAGATTCACGAATATACATTTATCAACACTCCCCCTCAAGCTGGAACATATACATCATATGTTTCGAGCTTGTTACAACTAAACCTCACTCTAGGTCCTCCAAGAGCTTTGGTAAACAAATCTGCAAGTTGGTCTTCAGACTTCATATAATTAGTTTTGATCACATTCTGTAGAATCTTTTCTCTGACAAAATGACAATCAACCTCAATATGTTTAGTCCTCTCATGGAATACTGGATTAAAAGCAATGTGAATTGCAGCCTAATTATCACATAGTAATTCCATGGGTTGTGAATGATGAATCCCCAATTCCTTTAACATGAGTTGTATCCAGATCAACTCACAGGATGTGTGTGCCACGGCCCTATATTCTGATTCAGCACTTGACCGTGCTACTACTGTCTGCTTTTTACTTTTCCAAGATACCAGATTACCTCCAACAAAGATACAATAACCTGTAGTCGACCATCTATCTGATGGTGATCCAGCCCAGTCTGCATCAGTGTACCCCTGAACTAAAATGTATCCATTATCCTTGTACAATAAACCTTTACCTGGTGCACTTTTCAAATATCTCAGGATTCGAATAACAGCATCCCAATGACTACTACGAGGTGATTCTAGGAACTGGCTAACCACACTTGTAGCAAACGATATATCAGGTCTGGTGACTGTCAGATAGTTTAACTTACCAACTAACCTTCGATACCGGCTAGGATCAGGTAACAGCTCTCCCTGATCAACAAGCAACTTGGTGTTTGGATCCATTGGAGTGTCCACAGGTTTACACCCTAACATTCCTGTCTCTATCAACAAATCAAGGACATACTTTCTTTGAGAGAGAGAAATGCCCATACGTGATCGGGCAACCTCGATTACCAAGAAGTATTTTAAAGGTCCCAAATCTTTGGTACTAAATTTACTTTGAAGAAATAGTTTAAGATCAACAATGCCTTGTGACTCATCACCTGTGATAACAACATCATCAACATATACGAGGAGCCAAATCTTTCCGTTAGGAGAATGTCGATAGAAAACTGAATGTTCTATTCCACAACAAACCAGACCAAATTCAGTAACAATAATGCTAAACCGACCAAACCACGCCCGAGGAGACTGTTTCAGGCCATATAGGGATTTCTTCAGTTTGCATACTAACTCAGACTCCCCCTGAGCAACATACTCAGGAGGTTGCTCCATATAAACTTCTTCAGCTAGATCACCATGCAAAAATGCATTTTTCACATCCAGTTGGTGCAGAGACCAATGATAAACAGCAGCCAAAGAAATAAGAAGACGAACAGAGGTAATCTTGGCAACAGGAGAAAAAGTCTCAGAAAAGTCCATACCATAAACTTGTGTATACCCTTTTGCAACAAGACAAGCTTTTAACCTGTCCACTATACCATCAGGATGAACCTTAACATTATATATCCACCGACACCCGACCACAGATTTTCCAGGTGGAAGAGTAACAAGGTCTCACGTATCATTAGCTTGAAGAGCAGACATCTCTTCATCCATGGCAGAGTGCCATTCAGGGTAAGAAAGTGCTTCAGAAACAGTGTTAGGAATAGAAACACAAGAGAGAGATGTAACAAAGGATCGATAGGAAGGGGATAAAGCATCATAAGATACAAAACGAGAGATGGGATGAGAAGTGCAAGAATGTGTACCCTTCCTTAGTGCAATTGGAACATCTAAATCACTTACAGGAGTTGGCTAACTGATAGCAGATTGAAAGGAAACGATGGAACATAAAATACTGAGTCTAAGGAAAGAGAAGAGGAAGGATTTACTGTACCAACACCACTGACAGAGGTGGTTGACCCATTGGCTAAAGTTACTGCTGGAAAGGAAGAAGAATATTGAAAACCAGAAAATAATGTAGACTTTCCACACATATGGTTAGATGTACCAGAATCTATAACCCAGTAAGGTGAAGAACGAGTGAAAAAACATGAATTGGAATTACCTTGACTAGCAAGAGAAGCAATTGGAAGAGAAGCCTGATGAACTGTCTGATACTGCAGGAGCCTTGAATACTCTTCTTCAGAAAGAGTAATAGTTTGTGAACGCTCATTAGTTGTAGAAGTGGCTGCAGAAGCATCAGATGAAGCTGCATTTGCCATGTGTGGGGGCCTGCCAATTAAATCCCAACATTTCTCATGAGTATGCCCAAGTTTCCCAAAATTAGT
Organism: Vitellaria paradoxa; assembly: GCA_019916065.1. Classification (NCBI taxonomy): domain Eukaryota; kingdom Viridiplantae; phylum Streptophyta; class Magnoliopsida; order Ericales; family Sapotaceae; genus Vitellaria; species Vitellaria paradoxa. Next base: position 55,399 of record JAINTL010000033.1, on the reverse strand, counting down.
GCACAGAGGCCGAGATCCTTTCCCACATCCCCCTCGTCCACATCCACCCCCTCCTCGACCACTACGACTATTACGATTCTCCACATGAGATAGGGATGTATGACTGACAAGTGCCGACTAAGGAGGATCAGAGTGGTTTGGAGAATCTCGAGAAACTGCTCTCATAACTGGAGAGTAAGTTTCTGCAAACGATGGGAGAGAAGCCCCACTTAGGATTTGCGCTTTAATAGGCTCGAACTCCAGATCCAATCCAGCAAGGAAGCGAAGCACAACCATTTGCTCTCATTATTTCTGCATCTCGTTAATGTCTGTAGATAACGGTTGCAGAGAGTTTAGCTCTTCATGGACAAGCTTCAAGGAAGCAAAGTATTCAGTGACGGATTTTCCCGACTGTTGTAATTGAAAGAATTCCAGTGATAAGTCATACATGCGAGTAAGATCACTGGAAAATAGCAGCCGTACATACTCCCATATGTCCTTACAAGTATCGAGAAGTGTACACATATCAGCAACAGAAGGTTCCATGGAATTCCCTAACAGACTAACCAAGTGAGCATCCTCCTGAACCCATGCATCATACCTCGGATTTGTTTTCGAAGGACCAGACTCTGTCAAATGTTTATGTTTGCCATACCCGGTCAATGCAATCTTGATAGCTTTGGACCATTGAATGTAATTAGTTCCATTCAACTTTCTGATGGTTAATTGTGGGGACATAGGAATGGAACCACCTATCATTTTCTGCTCAAAAGAGTTATCTGTAGCCATTTAGTACCAGCAGTGGTGGAAAGGTTGAAAGACAACAGTGAATGAACAGTGGCAGACCAGGGAAAGGTAGAGAGCACACACTCAGAAATTGAGAGTGCAATTAGGCTTGCCGTGGAGAGAAGATCAGAAGACAAAGAAGGCCGAAAGTCCAACAAAGCGTCACGCGCCGAGAAACAAGCCTTTAGTGGCGGCGCGTGAAGCTCACACGCGGAGAGATAGGTGGCGCGTGAACGCGCGTGACCAACTCTCCGGTGACGACACTCCTTCGACGACGGTCGCCCCCCTCCGTCGATCACCTTAGACTATATAGAGTGCCGGAAAGACAACAGGTTGACAGCCTATTGTCCGAAAAGAATAGAAACCTTAGGTTCCGCCTTTGACCGTTGCAAGACCAAGAACAGAAACAACACTGTTCCTTGTTATTTCACCTTCAAGAGCTTAACCTTGCTCTAATACCATGTAAACATGGAGAAATATTGAAGGTTCTTGACACCCAAATGAGTTGTCAGATGTTGTATTTATATACACTCAATAATAAATTCAAATCAATGAACCTAACTTAGATACATTGTCCTAGGTACATGAATAAACATTAAATCCTAGGTACATGGATAAACATTAGATTCACGAATATACATTTATTAACAATATGTATAGTCAATAAAACATATAAATGATATACTTTTTGTCCTATCCCTATTGTATTTACATTCTCATTTCCTTAAAATCGTTGTGCATCATCATGTGCGAACTTCTTGAATGAAGAACTTGTTTATTTATATAAACTGCAACTGGGCTCATGTTAAACCAAACCAATCTCTAGCCACTCAAGTTCCCATCATAAACTTGTAAGGTAAAAATTAATAGTAAAAATAGAAATAACTCTGTGTGTGTGTGTGTGTGTGTGCGCGAGAGTGTGAGTGTGTGTGTGCGCGCGCACGCGCGCGTGCGTGTTTACTTGAAGCCTAAGAAGGGATTGTGGGTCAAACCAAGACCTAATGTCAAGGTAGGGATACTCTTTCAACAAGGTCATCCCCCCTCAATATACTTCTCTCTTTCCATAAGGTTTTAAGCATACATATTAAACAAACGGTTCTACACAAAGAGAGCCCCAATGTAAACTGTTGGATAAAAATTAAAATAATAATAGTGAAAAAAAAAAAAAAGAAAAGTTTCTCTCTTTCCATAATGTTTTGAATATACATGTGACAAAAGAAATTACTTACGCATATAAAGAGATCAGGGTGAGTAGCAATATAGGTAGAGGTTATCACCTAATTAAGCTCAGAAAAAAAATAGGCAAGTAATCACCAAGGAAAATGGTAAAACACGTAAAAGTTTTGACGTCAATACATGAGCATACGACATACATTCATATGACACATTAGTCAAACACAGCATAAATTTCAAAAGGCACGCCATTGTTAAAACAATCAGAAATGAAAATTTAAATAAGGGAAATTCCATAATCAGCTCTTAACAAACCTCATAATTAGTGACAACTCCATTGTGAACAACTAAGAATTCATTTCCAGCACCAGAGGTCTGAGGATGACTATTCCTAGGGGCTGGCTCCCCGTGGGTTGCCCACCTAGTATGTGCTATTCCAGCATGAACAGAAAATGATTCCTCCAAATTTAAATCTGTATCAGCAACCTCTGAAAACACCAATTTCACAATAAATATAAACATCAGCATGCTAAACTGAACAACACACAACTGTGGAAAAAACAACAAACAGAAGAAGTTTGAAAGAGTGATATATATAATTGAAAACTCCAAATAGTATGTGTCATATTCAGATAGACTAGCCATTTTGTTTTCTACATGTACATCACATTAATCAAAAAAACCACTCCATAACCTCCAGAGGATACCCAAGTGCATTTTTAGAGTCAAATTTTCTACTTGAAATTTTAGCACAGATAGAAATGAAATTATAGTTCAGTACAGAGATATCAATGCGATACCATTAATATAGTTTAAAAACATATAATAGGCTTCCAAGCCCAAAAATAAGGTTGCGGGCCCATGTCATGTCAGTCAAGAAGTTGTTTCAGCCTAAAAGATAGCGTACATAGCAGTAAGCAGGCTCCTGAGTTATGGAAGTTTCTTTGCCATCACTCACTTGTGTTTCTTTTGTTCTAAGAATCAAGGAGCCCTCCCATAATCTTCAGTTTTTGGACGCATAATCTTTATTCAGGATACACAGTCTTACTCTGGATAAGGATATTTTATTGGCTCATTAAATATTGTTTCTGTTAGATCCAAGTGTCAAAATTTTCTATTTAGAAATACCTCCTTAACTCAACTCAATAAAGCCATAGTCCCACACTAGTTGGGATCGGCCACATGAATTCTCTTCATCCATTGATTTTTGTCATGATAATATTAAGCACATTAAATAACGCATAATAACCTACCATTTAAGAATAGAAATTTACTATAAAAAGGTCTTAGCAATACTGAATAAGCTCAATGGGTCGTTTAAATTTTAGCCTTGTTTGGTACCTAAGTAAACCTTAAAACTGAATGCATTCGGTTGTTTCATACCCACCAAAAAAAAATTGTGTTTTGACCACCTACCACTTAAATTCAAGAATTGACTGCAGCTAATCATAATTTTAAGGCTTGATAAATCACATGACACAAAAGTAAATATGCATAGTGGAAAGTAATTTTCATTTTCATTTTCTTTCTTAATTAAAATATTTATCTTAATATTTTCAAATTCAAAAATTCAGAGCCTAAATATATAAGCTCTAGAAATTCAAAATTAAGCATTTCCAGTTTTATAATATCCTCTTAGTTTTCTAGTACCCAATTACCCTTGCAAAAACCAATATCCTCCTCTTACTTAAGGTGGTAGGAAATGTGTCAACTGCTTGAGAAAGGGCAGTGGGGATGGGGAGAAATGGGGCCTTTAACGAGGCCTTGTTACGGAAATGGTTGTGGATATTCTCCAAAGAGCCAAATGGGTTCTGGAGAGGGGTGATATGTGCCAAATATGAGTCAGAAATGGGAGGATTGGTGTTCCAGGGAAGCTACAAGACCACATGGAGTCAGGGTGTCGAAAAGTCTCCCGGCATTGTGGCTGACCTTTTCATCATTTTGCTCTATCAAAAATGGGAAGAGATGATAGGGTGAGATTCTAGAAGGATCGGTGGTAGGAGGAGAGGTGCTTGAAAGATGAGTTTGCAGATAATTTTGCAATGGCTTTCAACAAAGAAGCTAATGTCGAAGATTATGGGAGACAAGTGGGGGGAAGTACAACATGGGACATCCGGTCGACCAAGAATCTTCATGGCTGGGAAGTGGCAGATCTGCTAAGGTAGCTGCAATTGCTTTACTCCTTCAGGTTGAAGGAAAGTGATGACCATTTGCATTGGACCTTGTCAAGCTCCGGTGCTTTTCAAGTGAAATCCTTTATAAGGCCTTGGTGGATGGAGGGAAGGTAGACTTCCCTTGGGGAAAGATATAGAGGTGCAGGGCACCCAGAAAAGTGGCATTTTTGTATAGTGTTTGATTCAATGCACAATCCTGACTATTGACAATCTGAGTAAGAGGACCATGGTTCTGGCTAACAGATGCTATCTTTAGAAAGGGATGGCAGAGACTATCAATCGTTTATTTGTGGAGTGTACATGGGCAGAGAAACTTTGGATTCTGGCTCTATCACGCTTTGACGTGGTGTGGGCTTCACCAAAAGGGGTGAAACACTTTTTATTGTATATGGTTAAGCAATGTTTGTTGCCTTGTTTATACAGTTGGCTCGCGGGGGGGGGGGGGGGGGGGGGGGACTCTGAGCTGGTTTCCTTCTTTTCCTTTATAGATAGTTTTGACTCGTAACTCGACCTTCAAGTCCTATTTGCATCTTCTTGATGCTATTATAAAGCTTGATTACTTGCCAAAAAATTATACTATTACTTGTTTGAAAAAACAAAATACACTACTTAAATACAAACTCCTAACAAATCAAACTTAATGACCTTGACCCCTTCCCTTAATATTTACCTTTTAAAGTCAATAGTCACAATCAAAACCAAATTACATGCTATCCAAACCCTTTAGTAAACAATTTTATGAAAACCTAACGAAATGTAGTTTTGCAAGAGAATCAATACTAGCACTTTTCCTTCCACTTCAGTTTATATTTTGCCTTTCAAAACCCAAAGTTAGTAATTTATTCTAATTACAAACCTCTGTAGGTGGTTTTATCAATAGTTCCCCAAAAACTGACCTGCATCAATTTGATAGCTTGCTTTAAGTTTTAATTTTGTTGTTCCCAACTATCAAAATATTGTTTATTTTCCATGAGACAATTGGGAAGTTTTCGTTTCCTAGACCAAAACGAAATATTAGTGAAATAATAATTCTACCGTTTCCATTGAAATATAATAAAATGCAAAATATATATATATATATACAGCATAATATATCAATACAATAAGTTGCTTAATTATAATATTATTATTTACTAAGGTTTTGTATATTTAGATGGATTTTAATAAATACTTCCTAACATCTTTAGATATTTTAATATTTTTGTGCAGCTCCGGAAACATTTCCATTTCCGTGCCGAAATGAAATTTTAATCCTTGGTTACCCAATCTACTTGTTTCACAAACATGTTCTTCAATCACAATTGTAACAAACACAGAATTATATATATATAACTTACCAAAAAACATGGAATTATATTGGAAGTTTACCTAAAGGGTAAAGACCATGAAAAAAATAAAGATTTTCACTACTATGGAAGCATCAATAGTTTCACAAAAGGAAATAGTAAATGCTATTGCAACGACTATCTTAGCAAAAGAAAAGCCCCCCCCCCCAAAAAAAAAGAAGAAGAAGGTAATTTAACCAAGAAGAGTATGGAGATTGGAATGGGTCATTGTGTTCATCCCCCAATCATCAACAAACTTTTGAACAAATTACTCCATCATAAGAAATCGTTCAATTGCAAGAAAATCGTAAATGGGTCAATCAGATAGATGTGTGAACCTTGAAGTCAGTGGTCTTCATGCCGACAAAAATCTCAAAACAATCTATAACTGGTTATACAGCCTTGAAATTTTTGTTATTGGCATCTTTAGATGAACAAGAGGAAACTCATCCTTGAGAAGGCAAATTAAAGGACAAAAAAAGGGTTGGCAAAAAACAAAATAGTAACAAACACATAATGTGTGTTTTTTTTTTCCTGATAAATAATGTACCAATGTTTATTACATAATCTCAAGTATGAATCAGAAGAACGTATTCAAGTGTCAACTTCATCAAATTCAAATGTTCAAGGACACTGGGTAGTAAAACTATAATCTACGAATTTATTCTTACCTACACCAATTACAAACCCATTTATATGCGGCTTTATAATTAGTTTGCCAAGGTTGTCCTCACCGAGCCATACAAATAACTTATGCAATCTTTCTATTCAATACATGAGTATTAAATAATGTGAGATCATGTTTGTGCACTAAATCTCTACCCTTACAAGGAAAACTTAAAACCTTAGGTGACATTTCTGGATTCTCATCATCATGTTTTTTATGCCTAAATAAGCCTTCCCTTTAGCCTTGGAAATCCTATTTTGCAAGCCAACCCCTTCCCCTTTCATGGATTAAACCTTAGGAATTATAAAAAATAATAATAATAATAAAAAGGAACAACAAAATCACAAAGCCACCAAATTACTTTAGTAGCTATTATCTGCAGCACCCGAACAATATCTCTTTCAACCGTGGCAACACTAAAGAAACCAGCTCAATCAGCTCATTCCATTACTTTAGGTCTTTGATTTAGCAACAAAACAACTAAATAACTAGCCCGGCTGACACTAATTCTAGTTGCAAAATTCCAACTTTTCTAGTACCATCCTAGATCACGCGATTTTTGATTTGTTGGCAATAAACTTAACCAGATGAGTCATCAAAGCATATTAAGAGTTCTTATATAAGGTAGATGAAATTACTTGTGCTCCCATTAATAGATGAAATTACTTGTGCTCCCATTAATACAAGTGTTGGAGCAGGTGGAGTAAATATGAGCTAAATTGCAACTTTGTTTGCTCAAAATTGGTCCACCTGAGCCCTATGTTTTCACACTTCAAATCCAAGCTATGAATTACTATTGCAACAAGCAACAGCCCCTACAAGCTTAAATATAGGCATATCTATGAGCAAAGTGAATTACGCAAACTTATTAATCCAGTTTAGAAATAGTTTTCATAAATCTTTTTTCTTCCTTATTTCAAAAATTTTGTTCATAAATCATTTATTAAGCATTTAAATACCTCCAGCATATAACATCATGATGAACTTCTAACCCAAAAATGCATATCAATTCAATGTTGCACCAAATTAAACAAGATCAAAGTCGCAGAGAAACTAACATGACCCACCACAAGAAAACCAAAAATGAAAACCCTGTATGCAATAAAAAAAAATTAGTTCCGCATCACAAAATTCCCCTTTGGTTACTGAGAAAAGTGATAGCAAATTAAAGGATAATAAAAGCCTGTAAAGTATTTCCCCCATTGCTCAAATTTCCAATAGAAGGAAAAGCTGGCAAATTTGGGTTCGGATGAGTGAAGATTTTCTATTACTCTAGTGCCAAATCAGAAACACTCGACTCTTAACTCTTATTTCTTGTTTCCTGTCCCCGATATCCTGGGCAACGAATCAGAGTCCGGTAGTTACCCTTTTCCACATTTTTCTTCTCTTGCACGTTCCAAGCAATCAAAAACTACTCAAAAGAATTACACAAACCACAAGACAAGAATTAATCGCATAACGATGTACAAGAAACTCGCAAACAACCTTCGTAGACCGATTTGACGAGCGATTCAATATTTCCTTCCTGGCGAAAGACTAGAGGAGTGAGCGAATTGGAGGGTGCGCCATTTGCGCTACCGGAAACGGAGGGAGTGTCGATGGAGATGCCGGCGGAATCGTAACCCCTGTACTCCAAACGCCTCAAGCCATTGAAGAGGACTTCGAGAATGTAACGCCTCTCTCGGTTCACGTTGTAATTCAAATACGCGAATATCCCACACATTATTACTATGTATCGATTGAAGCTTATAAGCTTTTCTTCTTGCGCATGAATGTTCAGATCGTAGAGCGGTTCAACTGCAGATATATATTTTACGCGTGTGCGTGTGTATGGGTCTGTGCGGAGACATAGAGAGAGAGACTGCAGAGAGAGAGAAGGAACGGAAAGGGAGGGGAGAAGGGAGGAAGGAGCGAGGACAATGACGGATTCTTGACTTGTCCTTCGGAATTTTATCGGGAAGTACTGGGTCAATTAGTTGACAATTACCACGCGCCACAGAAGAGGGTATTATTGGTAATTTCCTTACTCAGCAAATAGTTCGTGTAATTTATAAAATAAAATAATTTTGTTAATTTTCATTAAAAAACAAAATATTCAAATATATGAATTTAATCACGACGGAGTCAAAATTTAGAAAAGGAAAATGATATTAGGGCTCATTTTGCATCACCCAATTTTTAGTTACTTTTTTGTGATTTTTAGTAAATTAGCAAGCTCTATGAATTTTACAAAAACAGTATCAAAATTTAAAAAAGAAAAGTAATTTTTTATCAAAAAATTTGTCAAAATAATTTACTAAAATGATGTGAAGATTTGAGTTTATTACTTTAAACGAAAATATTTTTAATATATTTTGTAATTATAAAATTATCATTAATACATAAAAGATGTTTGGAGTGTAAAAAATTAGTAAAAATTGATAAAAGTTATAGTAGCAAAAATTAATAAAAGTTACAACTTCGTAATTTATTAATTCATACAATGAGATAAAAAATAATAAATTTTTTATATTTTTTATATTTTTTAGTAAATTTCAAAACTCTAAATGGAGCTTAAGTCGGATAATTGATGTACTTGAAAAGAAAATTTGACTACTTATGGTAACAGTAGGGGAACCAAAAAATCGGATCGACCAAAAAAATCGAATTGAACTGGATTTTGTAAACTAATTTTTTAAAATTTGGTCTGGTTTCGGTTTAAAATTTTTTAATTTTTGAAATTGGTTTGGTTTTCAATTTTGAGGGCTTTAGAACCGAATTAGACCGAATCGAACCGGTTATAATACAAGTGTGTAGCAAAATATAGTAATTGGGACTCAAACTCAAGATCTTAAAGTTTTCAAGTGATGACTTTACCACTAGGCAACACCGACCAATTACTTATAATGCCACAGTGGAGGAAACTAGGCCGTGGTTGGAAATTAGGCTAGAGGTGAAAATATTTTCGGAAAATTGTATCCAAGTCATACTTGGTAATCTTTTAAAGTTATTAGTCACACTAAAAAAAAAAGTATTGCTTTTAAGTCATATTAATGTGAAAAGTTTTGTATTTAAGTCATACTTTTGAGTGGGTCCCACGAGTTTGTTTTGAATATAATTTATAATATGACTTAAATGCCCTTTTTCTATAATTAACTGAGATGTAGTTGTCGAAAATTATGAAACCGAAAATCACGTTTTCCGTTTTTGTTTCATTCCTTATCAATTGCGTGAATATATAGTGAGATAAAAATCTGTTAAAGGATTATATACGAAGGAATACACACGGATTACGCGAGTTTGTGCTGTGAGATTAACATCGATCGAATGAATATATACAGATTTGGATTACGTATTTAAACACATGACTGCGGTACTGTTTTTTTTAGGATGCATGCTCATTCAAAAACAGTACCGCGTTCAAAAACAGTACCGCATGACTCTATCATACAAACATCATATGTAAATACAAAAAATAGTTCACATATCAAACGAATAATCGACAGTACCGCATGTATGACAGTATCACATGTCCGCGGTACTGTTTTTTTTAGGATGAATGCTCATTCAAAAACAGTACCGCACAACTCTATCATGCAAACATCACATGTAAACACAAAAATAGTTCACATATCAAACGAATGACCGACAGTACCGCATGTGTGACAGTACAACATGTCTGCGGTACTGTTTTTTTTAGGATGCAAACTCGTTCAAAAACAGTACCGCACGACTCTATCATGCAAACATCACATGTAAACACAAAAATAGTTCACATATCAAACGAATAACCGACAGTACCGCAGTACCACATGTCTGCGGTACTGTTTTTTTTAGGATGCATGCTCGTTCAAAAACAGTACCGCATGACTATATCATGCAAATATCACATGTAAACACAAAAATAGTTCACATATTAAACGAATAACCGACAGTACCGCATGTGTGACAGTACCACATGTCTGCGGTACTGTTTTTTTTAGGATGGATGCTCATTCAAAAACAGTACCGCACGACTCTATCATGCAAACATCACATGTAAACACAAAAATAGTTCACATATCAAACGAATAACCGACAGTACCGCATGTGTGACAGTACCACATGTCTGCGGTACTGTTTTTTTTAGGATGCATGCTCGTTCAAAAACAGTACCGCACGACTCTATCATGCAAACATCACATGTAAACACAAAAATAGTTCACATATCAAACGAATAACCGACAGTACCGCATGTGTGACAGTACCACATGTTTGCGGTACTGTTTTTTTTAGGATGCATGCTCGTTCAAAAACAGTACCGCACGACTCTATCATGCAAACATCACATGTAAACACAAAAATAGTTCACATATCAAACGAATGACCGACAGTACCGCATGTGTGACAGTACCACATGTCCGCAGTACTGTTTTTTTTAGGATGCATGCTCGTTCAAAAACAGTACCGCACGACTCTATCATGCAAACATCACATGTAAACACAAAAATAGTTCACATATCAAACCAATAACCGACAGTACCGCATGTGTGACAGTACCACATGTCTGCGGTACTGTTTTTTTTAGGATGCATGCTCGTTCAAAAACAGTACCGCACGACTCTATCATGCAAACATCACATGTAAACACAAAAATAGTTCACATATCAAACGAATGACCGACAGTACCGCATGTGTGACAGTACCACATGTCTGCGGTACTGTTTTTTTTAGGATGCATGCTCGTTCAAAAACAGTACCGCATGACTATATCATGTAAAGAATGATGCTGTTTTAATGAGGTACTGTTTTTTTATACGGTACTGTTTTATTATGTGGTACTGTTTTATTATGTGGTACTGTTTTTATGCGGTACTGTTTTTATGCGATAATGTTTTATTATGTGGTATTATTTTTTATGCGGTATTGTTTTATTATGTGGTACTCTTTTCCTTAATAGTTTTGATTTTGTTTCCAAAAATCAGTTTTGCTTATTTTGTAAAAAAGATGAAAAGTCGCGGAATTAGGTTTTTCTCAAACAGTTTTGATTTTGTTTCCAAAAATCAGTTTTACTTGCTTTATAAAGAAAATGGAAAGTCACGGAAGTTATGAGTAAAGTGTGCACTATTTTCGGATAAAACTGGCAGTTTTGAAATGTAGTGAAAAACGCGTGATATCCTTTTTGGTCTTTTTGTTGCAAGTGTGACTTATTCACAAATAAGATTTTTGGGTATGACTTAAATCTTTATAAGTTCATAAATAGTGACCGGCCTCCAAAAACCCCAAATATTTTTTGGGTTCATAATGGGCTTAAAAGCCACATTAATGTAATTTTTATAGGTTTTTTAATATATTGGGCTAGAATTAATTTTCTTTTTATATTGGGCTTAGCTCAAAATTATAGCCTACAATGAAAACCGGATTGAAATCGGAACTGAATGGAAACTGGACCGATACTGGTTGAACCGAAACTGAATTATATCAATCAATTTCGGTTTTGAAAATTTTCAAAATGAAAATCCGGTCCGGTCCCATAAATAGTCCAAAACCGGATCAAACCGAACCGATATCACCACTAGGTAACATAGGGGACGTTTGGAATAAGAAAAAATAAGATAAAATGAGAGAATTTGTGAACTCGTAATTCGTATAATTAGATAAAAAGTGAATAATTTTTAAAAATTTTTAAAATTTTGTAGCATTTTTGAATGCGTCAAACTTACCCATAATAGTGTCATTGTTCAGAAAATTACCACGGTAGCGTAAATCAATTTTTTTAATTTGGTTGACCAAATTACCCTCGTGTTAATGATATTTTTTTTTTACATTATAAATTCAAATATTAAGGAAACCTTCATAAATTTTGCAATTTTACAATTACATGCCGAGGACTAACTTGTATATAATGGGGAATCGTATGCTACGAAAAATCGAATCAAAATTTAATTCGATTGTTCTTTTAAACTCAAATTATATTTCGATTCGATTTAAATTTTTGTATTTGCGAAACAAAAAAAATCAAAAATCAAATTAAATATATATAATTTATATAATAATATATTTATTCAAAAATAAAATAATAAAAACATAAAATTAAAAATTAGATATATATATATATATATATATGTAATTTCATTTAATTCAATTTTAATCAGAGCCGAATTGACCAATTCTATATTCAAACAATTATGTTCTTTTAATTAAGAAATCAAGATACTTTCAACAATTCAAATAAAATCAAAATATGAAACTGAAAATCAAATAATCGCCCATATTAAACACAGGTATTAAATGCACTAACATAATTTATATTATGTTCTAGAGATTGTTTGCCCTTGGTGTAATTCAAGTTTCTTGCAAATTTTTCATTCTCTCTCCATCCGCCACCAGTGTATTTGGTTGATAAAAAAATTGATCAAAAAATACAATAAAAATAAAAAATTGTGACATAAAAGTGATATGTGGAGAAATTTTTCTTCACCCCGAACAAAATTTTTGAAATAAAGGTAAACCTCTGCAGTCCGTAGCCACTAACATAAGTGAGGCTCATAGGATTCGAACTTGAAACTACAGATAAAACAAACCCTTTGGTCCGAAGCTGAATACCTCTGGGTCACCCACTGGTTGTGATTCTCAATGCACTTAGCACATTTTATTTTGTTTGTCTGTCACGTGGTTTTGGACTAATGCTAATCGTATGCCTTTAAATTAATATTTTTAAGTCTAATGAATCTGATATGCCTAACTTGTATTTTGGGAAAGTTTAAATTAATGTTTTAAGTTTACTGTCCAGGTTTGGGGAAAATATAATAAATTTAATTTACATTTGAAACTGAATTTGAGACTAGGATCGTAGGCTTAAATTCAGCCTGCTAAATCCCTTAAATATATAATTAAATTTAATGTATATTTTAGATAGCGGGGCAAGATGCAATTAAAATATATTATACTTCTTCAAAAGTAAAGTCCAAGCTAAGATTTGATCAACTCAATTGTAAATTCAATTAGCACATAAGATTTCCTATTTTTCTAGTCTAGCGTATATTACTAGGCCATTTATTTTATTATACAAACATAATTGACCTCTTTTAAAACTTGGTATTTAAATGATTGCTTAATTTTCAAGTTGCATGAGATTAATAATCGTTAAAACAATGACTTTTTTTTTATATAATTTTATTCCTTATGAATCACTAAATATTTCCAAGAAGGGTTGTTTAAATTTAGGTCTATTTGGTAAGATTTCGTTGTATGATATCTTATTTTTATTTTTAAAATTTTGAATATTAAAAGAAAAAAAATCATTTAGTGGCCTAGGTTAGGGATCTAAGGGTTTTTTAATGTAGGGTAAATTACACTTAGGCCCCTTAAATATTTGAGTAATTATGCATTGACCCCTCAACATTTAAAAATTACACATAAACCCTCTAAACATTTAGGTAATTACACATGGACCCCTCCTTTAGTAATATCGTTAGGGTTTATATTAAATGATGACGTCAGCTAAAAAAATTTTTTTTTCAATATACGAAGTTTACCCTTTCCAACATTTAAAATTTACACAATATATATATAAGCAGATGCCAAATCTAATACCATTGTCGACAGAGCCTCCGATCCCCTCACCATCACTGCAACTGCCACAAGATATGTGAATTGAAAAATAAATCTGCAATTCATCCATTCCATTTTCACTCTTCTCTCAACAGTTGTGTAGTTCACTTCTACAAAATCTTCACATCAATGGTAGAAACCAATCACGATGATGTAGGTCCATTTGGTAAAATTTAGTTGTATGATATCCAATGCCATCATCAACACTTGATCATGACGATTTCTGTAGCGTTTGGTCTGGTTGTCGGTCGACTATTCCAAATCTAGTTTTAACGGTTCTCGTTGCAGATCTAACCATGCTGAGAGAAGATGGTGGATGACTTGAATGAGTAGAAGGGTTGGCGCCGCTTCCGACACCATCGGAATTTGCAAGGGCAAGGGGAGTGTGAAATCTCTTAGATTTGTTTGGTAGAAGAGGAGAGGGAAATTCCAGTAGCAAATAAAGCTCCATCGATTGAAGCTTAAGCTTTAACTTGCCGAAAAAAGTACTACCGATGACTAGGGCACCTGCTGTGTCTTCTCCGGTGGGATGCACTTTGGTACTGGGTTCTTTAGAAATGAACAAAACTGGTCCAAACCTTTCCAGCCTTGGGGGCACGGTCGGGTGGAAGTAGAGGTGGAGCCAGGATGATATAATGCCCTGTGATGCAAGTCAAAACTCAATAAACTAATATATATACATATATATATATATATATTAATCTAAAACTTTCATAATTAATTCAAACCAACCTAGTGCAAAAATGTAAAAATGATAACAACTAATCAACAAAAAGCAACATACACTATTTAAGTTGTGCCCTACGGTCTTTCAAAGAGTAAAACTCATCTATTATCACATCTGTACTAATACTTTCAGCCAATTCTCTTTCAATGTAGATAACTATAGAATCTGTAAGGTAGTCTCCCTCAATTTTGTTACGAATATCAGTTTTAACATTCTTCATAGTTGAAAATGCTCATTTGGTAGTTGTTGTAGTCATAGGAAGAGTTAAAACCAAAATAATCAACCTTGCAATCAAATGATAGTGCTCTGACTTGTTTGTTTCAACTAATTGTCGACGTAATTGAGAAAGAGTGCACATATTCTGAAACTCTGGATGACGAGTGACATCAAGCTCATAATGTTCTAACTAAGATTATAGATGATACATCTCTTGTTTAGAAAAATCATTGGGATAGAATTTCCTGGAAAGATTGCAAATTTTATCAATTTGAAATGATTTGAAGCTGTCCTTAGGTTCTAAAGCTGAGCTAAGCTTAAGTAGTTCCACTGTCCCCTCAGAAAATCTAGAATTCAACTCCGCCAGCTGAAAATCTATAACAGCATTGAATATATCAAAGCGATAATGATGCTTAACTGTGATGTTGTCCCTTTGCTGATAAGAACGACCTGTAGCATCCACATAACGAGCATCCATATCTGGTATATCAATATTAATATTATACTTTGGGCACATATCATTCACGCTCATCAAGAGAATATCAAAACCATCATGTCTCAAGTTCTGAAAGAGTTCTTTCGTAGTTAAGATAAAATCCATAGCATTTAAGATATCTAGAGATTTATGCTGCAAGGCTCGGCAAAGCAAAGCAGTGATTCCCATAATTTTATGCATCATATGCAAAATAAATATGAATTGAAATGACCTCATTGCAATAAAAGCACCCGTAGCTTCCCCGCATATGGATCTATCATCAAGCATCTCTTCAAGAACTTTAATACTTGAACCAAACATGTTTATTAAGCTGCAAATATAATCAAAATGGGAGCTCCACCAAGTTTTTCCAGCTCGTTGCAAAGAACCAATCTGGTTAGCTCCTCTACCCATCACCCGTTCATTAGTAGCTAGCATTTCTGTAATTTCAGCAGCTTGAGCAGATTGTAACTCATAAAGACATTTTGGAGAATCACTAAGAAGATTGACAATGGTAGTCAACTTTGAAAAAAACATCCAAGTAGAAGGCTCATATTCAGCAGCCGCCACCAATACTAGTTGTAGTCGGTGGGCAAAACAATGCACATAATATGCATAAGGGCAATCTCTAAGAAATATAGCCTGCAATCCATTCCCTGCACCACGCATATTACTAGCACCATCATACCTTTGACCTCGCATATTTTGAATGTCTAGATTATTGCAAGTGAGGATATTATATATCTCTTGCTTAAGCGTTGATGTAGTGGTGTCTGCAACACGCACAATTTAAAAAAAAAAACACTCATGTATAAAACCATGAACATCAACATATTTCAAAACAATGGCCATTTGCTCTTTATTAGATACATCATTCGCTTCATCAACAAGAATACAAAATTTTTCATTTCCAAGTTCCTCACGGATCTTATTTTTAACTTTACTACCATAAATATGCAAAATCTCCTTTTGAATCATTGGTGAGGTATACATTGCATTTTTTGGAGCCTTGTCTAGGATAAATTCATGCATACTATGATTCATCTTTCCCATAATCTTTATCATTTCCAAAAAATTCCCATGATTTCTTAAATTAAAAGATTCATCATGACCTCTTAAAAGACAGGATTGAGCAGTAAGATATCGAATACTCTCAATCGTTACTGTAAGCTGTAACCTATTCTTCTGAATTTTTTCTGCAATTTGTGCATTCATTACTTTGTCAATATGCCGAATTACGTTCTTTAAATCCTCAACAGATTTCA
Source organism: Vitellaria paradoxa (assembly GCA_019916065.1). Taxonomy (NCBI): domain Eukaryota; kingdom Viridiplantae; phylum Streptophyta; class Magnoliopsida; order Ericales; family Sapotaceae; genus Vitellaria; species Vitellaria paradoxa. Next base: position 39,040 of record JAINTL010000033.1, on the reverse strand, counting down.
CAGAATTGTTATGCGGTGAAGTGGGGCCTCCTTCATGCAACAAAAAGGCACATCTATTTCCTTCGTTAACCATCTTCCAATTTTTAAACCCATCAAGAGTCAATGTGGGACAGTTTGTCATCTTCTTTTCAAAAAGAAAGCACGGAAAACAAAAGGCTGCATCATTTGAAAGGGAATACTCTAACCAAAGGAATTGGTTGAACCACGAGTATTGAAATCGACGATATTGAGTTCCGAACTTAGACCGTGGAAACTCTGAAAGTTTAGGATGATATGGCCCCATTTTGATATAAGCTCGTCTAACTGCATCCCGTTGATTAACTGGTAGGTCCATTATTGGAGTACGTAAACTCGGATCCCGTTCAAGAGAAAAAATAACAAATTTAACTTCTGGAATATTAGGAGGAGGTTGCTCATTGGGAAGTGAAGTATCAACATTGGATAAAGAAGGTGCATGAGTGCAAGGGGGAGATTGCTCATTGGGAAGTGAAGTATCCATATTAGACGGAAAAGATGCCTCATTTCTTAATATCTCAGCTCTTGGTTTAAAGAACGGAGAAATAGTTTTTTCTTTCTTCTTTTCTCGATAAGCCATGATGATGTAAAACCTAAAAATAATATCAAACTTAACACAACATCCAATATATCGCAATCACAAATCCATTAACAATCAAATTCTCAACACAAACCAGAAAAAACCAAAGTTAAAAATCTAGAAGACAAGTTTAGTTGGAATGTAGAAGGTTGTGTCAGATGTCACGGACATAATGACAAATTCATAATCACTTAATAAGAAGGGGTTGACTAATTTGAATAGATTTAGGAGCTTTTATTTAAATCAAAGTCAGGGATTTAAAATATATTACATAAAAGAGGACCAAAACATCTATTCTAATTCAAAATTCAACTACAAATAGCTCAATGCACCACTAGTATTCAATACAATAATTTTGACATTTATACTCTATCTGAGATGAAAGTCTGATAAAGTAACCTGAAACCACAAAAATTCTAAACTACTTAAATTAGTTTTCCATCCACGTTGCTGGTCTCTTAAGGTAACACTGAACAACATTCTCCACCAATTTGGTAGCTAACAAAATGCCTAGGATATAGAAGGCAACAAATTTTTGAAATTGCTTCATTCAGTTTGGGAATTGAACCAAGCAAGCCAATTTGAAAAGTTAATGAGAGTTGCGCGTCATTTTATTTATTTAATTTTTTTTGGGACTCTCCAAAAAATAATTCTAGGACTTCTTTTTTTTTTTGGTAATTATTTCAATTTGTTTATTTTTTTCTACTAATGAACGCATGACTTATGTGTTTCCTGCATTTTTTTTTTACGAGTAAACCAAAGTTTAACCTATTCAAATAATTTCTTCCTAAACACATAATCAATTACCACAATTTCTTAAAAAAACAACCACTGTATACTAGCATGGATGCTCTAAATAGATACTACAGAAAACCAAAGAAGGTCCTAGAGGAACAAGAAGCAAAAGTCATAAATTAAGCACAGTAATTGGCAATCAGCGGCCAATTGTGGAGCTCAATCTTTAGTGGTTTTGTTAATGAGGGATTTGTGGATGTGAGGGATCATACCACCACTAGCAATGGTTCCTTGATGAGAGTGTCAAGTTCCTCATCCCCTCTGATATCCTAGGACTTCTTGGTTCTGATTTCTTTTATTTTCTGATCAATTGAACAAAATAAAAATCATGGTGGGAACCACATATTTATCCAATCAAAGAGTTTCTTTTTTATATGAATATTAAAATGAACAAAAAGTAAAATAATACTTTTTTCAAAAATCTCTTTAATGGTGTAATGAAAAAGTGATTGACTCACAAAATAATTGATGTGTGGTCCCTCTTTTGTTCGCTTCTTCAGTTCTCCTGATTCTATGTCTCCCGCTGCTGAATTTTTGCATTCTACCTCTTCCACTACTGTAGCCGTTCTTTGTATTTTAGTGTTTTGGGAGGGTTAAGTTTCTTCCCTTGGTTTGTTTCCAAAGAAAAGCCAAACCACGAAGCTTTTGTAAGAAGCTTTTTGAGGGCCACGTTCAAGACAGCTTCCCAGCATTTTCTTTTTCTTATTATTATTATTATTATTATTATTATTATTATTATTATTTTTTGTGGTTAGCAGGTTGCTTTGGTAAGGGCAGTCTACTGTGGAACAAAACAAAATGTACTTCGTTGACCTACCCACTGTTGAAGACAGTGTGTATAAAAAAGTTAAAAAAAAAGAATATAAAAGTAAAGATATTTTTAGAATAAGATAAAATGTTAATTAGACTTAGACTATTTAGAAAATGGAACAGGCTGTTTAATAAATAGGTTAGGCTAATTTTTTTTAATTGAAAATTTACTTACTAATTTTTTTTTTTAAAATTTTTTGCACTGTGCTTGAGCCCACCGCAGCCCTCAACTAAGCTCCGCCCCTAGGTGGAAGAACTTGACCAGGTAGTTCATCACCATTGACATAGTCCAATCGGTAGTGTGCTAAATTACAGTGATTTTTTTTTTTATATTTTAATGAATTTCAATGGTTTTATTCTCATCTAATCCCAAATCCCCTTCTTTGTGAATGTACTTTGCCTTCATTTCTGAAGATTAATGACCATGACTTCAGTGTTGAAGTAACAGGGGTCACGATTTCTGAATACTATGGAAGAGAAAAGTGGGTTTGACCAGAATATGGTGGTTTGAGGTGGTGGTGAAGTTTGGTAATCGGAGGATAAACCAAATAGGACAATTGTCGATGGATGAGATAAGGAAAGGACTAGCTGGTAAATTTATCTTTTTAATAAATTTTTAATAAAGTGAGAGTTAACATTAACAAAGGGAGTCTAGGAGTTACCAGCTTTTCAAAATAAGGGAGGTATCTGTAATTTTTTAATATTGAGAGGGTCTAAGTGCAATTACCCAAATGTTTTGGATGTTTAGGTGTAATTTACCCTTTAACGTATGGTTATGAGGTGTTCATACAAATCACGGTTAGGAGTTTTTAGGTGTCATTTGGTATGCAAAATTTGAACTCATTTTCTATTTTACATTTTTTAAAATAAGTAAAACAATCAAAATGCTTTTGGTCAATCATGTTTTCAAAAGTTATTTTAAAAAATAGAAAAATGGGTTTTTACGTATAAAATGTAAAATGGCTAAAAGTCATTTTGAGTATTTTTAATCTAAAACAAGAAAAATTTTAAAACACAAAAAAACAAAAAATGTTAAACCTAATACGTTTTCAATATTATTAAAATATGAACCTCAAAACAAAAAACCAAAAAAAAAAAAAAAAATAGAAATGTAAACCAAATACCACATAAGTCATCAGTTAAATGTATTCTCATGGATTTGTTGAATGCCTCAGAACCTGATAAATGGGTATTTTATTCTAATTATTTGAACACCCTGATTTGGGGTTCTTACGGGTTCATAAATTTTTGAACAGTAATATTGTTGTTAAAATATTAAAATCTAAATTTAACATTTTTTAACAAAGTCCTATTACTCATATTCTCAATTTCACAATAACTTATTTAAACTAATATTTTAGATAATCTACAATTTTAATTTGACTTATTTGGACAAGTATTTTGTTTGTTATATATGTTTGATAATCTATGATATGGATGTGACTTATTTGGATTAATATTTTTGAATTTCAATTTTGTTTTTTGTTTTTTTGTTTTTTGTTTTTAGCAATTTAGATTTGTAGTACTTTGAATTTTTATTATTAATTTTTTCTTTTTGTGTTACTTCAATATATACGTGTCCAATAGTTATTGCAGTAATTACTATATTATTCTATATATATGTGTTCAATATCTATTTGCAATACTTAGGCTGTGTTTGGTATGTGGAAATGAAATAAAATAAGAGATTGAAATGGAATATGGGTGGAAATAGAATGGAATGTTAATTCTATTATTTTGTTTAGTTGCCAACATAAAAATAATAAGAATGGAATACACATTCAAGTTTTCAAAATTTGATTACGTATTAAAAATATAATAAAATATAATATAATATAATAAAAATTACAAACATTAATTTTTTTAAGAACTACAAAAATAAATTTATTTTCGGAGCACGAAATTGAATTAAAAAAAAGCCTAGAGGTAAAACAGTTATTTTGCAACTTGAGTTCGAATTGGGCTAAAATTTTCTCAACTATTAAGAAACATGATAATAAATATTTTTTTAACCTTTTGGAATACCTAAAATACAAATTTGGCTTAAAAAGAGCCTATGAACAAAATAGTCATTTTATAATTTGATTTCAAATCAGATTAAAATTTGTTTAATTATTAATAACTATGTCAATGATATTTTTTTAGCCTTTTGAGTAGCTTAGAATGGGAATTTTGACAAAAAAAAAAAAAAAATGGTTCAATGGTAAAATCATAATTTTATAATTTGAGTTTAGATTGAGATGAGATTTTATTAGTTATCAAGAAACACCTTTTGGAAAGTCCAAAATGCAAGTTTGGGCAAAAAACAAATCTAGGGGTAAAATAGTTATTTTACAACTTCAGTTTGGATCGGATCAAAATTTTCTTAGTTATTAAATAATATGAACAACATATTTTTATTAGCTTTTTGGAAGCCCAAAATATGAATTTGATAAAAAAAAGGGACCTAGAGATAAAACAATCACTTTAAAGCTTAAGCTCGGAGCTAGTTCGAAAATAAAGTCAAGGGATAAATTTGTCATTTTACAATATAATGGAGTAATTGAGAAAAATTTTTTATTACAAAGTAGTTACTTGTTTTATATTTTTATTTTTTTCAAAATTTGGATTAAATTTTAATTAAAATAGTTATTTCATCACTTAAATTATGGAATGCCTTTTTATACTTAATGTGGAAATGACTATTCCCATAGAATAATATTTTAAATTAATTTTTTGATACCAAAAATGAAAATAAGATAAAGTGAGAATAGATTTCATTTCATTCCCACACACTAAATGTAGTAAGAACAAAATAAAATATAGTCAATATAAATATTAATAAACACTTCGTAACCCATTTAAAAATAAAAATTCAAGAATAAATTTGTTATTTTCAAATGGATACTACTTTTTTTTTTTGGTTTGTGCCACACATACCGGCCCCTCAACATGTATAGCGGTAAATCGCGAACTCGCGTAGCGGTGGGGAGTCGGACCCACACCCAAGAACTGGATACGGTTCGTCCAGTCAAGAGACCCGTCCTACTAACTTTTACTACGCTTTGCGCCCGGGAGGCTGGCCCCAAGTTTTGCTAGTAAGGAGACTTGAACTTGAGACCTTGGGGTGGTAAACCCTTAAGTCCCAGTCCAAGACCATCCTATCTAACCCCTTGGAGTTTTCAAATGGATACTACTGAATAATTCAGAAACCATATCAACTTATACTGGGTTGAACTTACGTTAGGCAAACACCTCATAACAACTCACAATCTATAATTTAAAATTCCCAACATCTCTCTATTAGGTGATTGCGAGTCTGATTGTGTGCGCGAGAGACGATGTCAAGGCCACAGGTACAAGCGCCGCCTGAGATATTCTGCAACGATGAAGAAGCTCGCAAATACACTTCTTCTTCTCGTATCATTGAAACTCAGGTATTTATATCCGTTCCCTCTACTCCCCCCCCCTCTCTCTTTCTCTCTCTCTCTCTCTCTCTATATATATATCATAATTGTATGTTCTTTATGTAGGCAAAACTTTCGGAGGGAGAGAGCTTTGTAGCTTCTTGCTTTGCCGGATGATGGAGTCCCCAGATTACTTCTTGACATTGGTAATTTAGTCTCTCTCTGTATACACTAATATACATATATTGACTTCAGAGTTTTACACAAACATCCATGTGCTAAGACGAGATAAATATTGCCAATCTGCTGTCTCAATAATTTTGTCCGATTGAAAGCTGAGATTAAATTGTGGATTCATTAGCAAATATGGGTTGGTTTTCATTTTATCTATAGTTTTCTGAAGGATACCCTGCGGGATGCCACCGTAAAAAAAAGATTTGTGGAGAAGTTGAAAACAGAAAGAAAATAAAAATTAACCCTAGAGTTATCTCAACCGGTAAAATCTTAGTTTACTCGCAGTGGTAACTAGTTCAAATCCACTTAGGGCTACTGGAGGGCTTATCAGTCGTTTAACTTTAAGGTTCAATATTAGTCAAGATGCATGCAAGTCGGCTTGGAGGGCTTATCTAGTCGTTAATTTTAGGTACAGAGATTAGTCAAGATATATACAAGCTGGTTCGAATACCTAAGTTAAAAAAAAAAAAAAAAAGGAAAAGGATGATTAGAACCAAATCACTGACTCATCTTGGGGGTTCTACTGGGCTTTAGTCTTTTGGGTCGTTGTATGGACATCATGAGGAATGGCATAGGCAATAAATTTTCACACAAATTGATGTGGTATATTTGGTATTAACAACTACAAAATTAAAGATTAACAATGTATCATTTAGAGTCATGCTGAATGGGATTTCTAAATACCGATTTTGTTTGTTTGAAGCATTTTGCTGTTCAAGCTTCATGCTTTCATATTTGCAGGCCTTTTTTTTTTTTTTTTTGTTTAGGTTATTATGGCTTCACTTGTTGTGCCCTATTGCTTTGTAATTTTAGCTAAAACCGTATAACCTTGGCTGTTATTATATTTTGTAGGTTGTGGATCGGGACTTAGTGGGGAGACATTATCTAAGAATGGACACCAATGGATTGGCTTAGATATATCACAATCAATGCTTAGTATGTGAATCTAGGGCAATTTACATGTACACCCCTTCAACTATGACTCAGTATCACTTAACTTCCTCAGTCAAAAAATGTAACACTTGCACCCCCTTAACTATGAAAAGGATTAATGAGGTTAACACTGTTAGTCAAAATGGTAAAAAGACATTTTAGTCTCACTATATCAACATAAAATCAAGTAAAATTAGGGGTGTCATTGCATTGTTAAATGATGTTTAGCTTACTTGAACTTAGTTAAATGTTCAAATAAAGTACATGTAATTTACCCAAAAAAAAAGGTTAATTGCCTTTACATCCTCTGTACTTGGGTCGATAATCACTTAGACCCCCTCAACTTCAGTATTATGCACTAATACGTTGTGTACTATTCACCAAAGTGAAAACATGGATGAATCTGTTAACGTTAACGATGCATGTGCTTCACGTTTTGAAAAAGTGCAAGTGTTCAATATTCCAAAAAAAGAAAGAATGAATAGACAAAAATGCCCTTGAGTCAAAGGAACAGACTTGTGTGCCATCTTCTTCTCTTTCGTCTGAAGTTTTAGATCGAAGGTGTGGGAGAAGCCATCAAAGGTCACATAAATCCCATCTTCTCTGCTTCTTCCTTCCTTCCTTCGTTCAGATTTCGATTTCACTCCTTTAGGTAGCCGGTGGTTCACAACTCAATCTGCAAGTTCAGATCTATACATACACATATATACATGTATACATGTGTCTATATATGTAAGTGTATGTGCACGTGTTGCTTATTTTTGTTCTAGCTGATGCTCTGGCATCTTGATGAGTTTTGATTTCATGTAATTGATTTTGATTTTGGAGACAATGATGAGGAAAATTATAAAATCAAACTATGAAAGATGTAAAGCTATTGATGTTTTTGAAAGTCATTACTCTATGAGCTTTCAATTTGGTAGTTAGTTGATATGTTGATTTGAAGCTTTTTGCTTTTTGGTTTTGCCTTGTCCTTTTAATATTTGATTATTGCTTCAAGTCTATATAAGCCCCTTTCTTTTATATAGATTTGGATATGGCCTGGAGTCTATATTAACTATCAACAAATCACAAATGGAGGCTCAAAAAGTCCTCAAGCTCTTTCTGCTTTTTGATTATGTTTACAACTCATATTCAATCACAAACTACTCAACTTCAATCACAATTCGAAGTCTTACGGTCCTTAAATCTAGTTAAATGATCGTAGAAATGCACAAGGTACCTTAAAGTTGTTGAGCTATATTATTTCTAGAACCTAAAAGAGCATGAGGACACCCGTGTGTGTGCATGTGATATTAACTTTAGTGGCAAGATACTAACCGACACTTCAAAGTATAGGCTTGAAATTAAACATTTGCACTAAGATAGCTCGGATGGGATGCTGACTGGCAAGGAGACAAAGGATAAAGAATGCTTGCCAAGTAACAATAAGTAAAGCAGAGCATGTTTATATGTATAGTTTTGTCGTTCAACCTCTTAGAAGCTAGCAGTGTATCAAATTATGGGATGAGAAGTAAAGCTTATGCGATAATAAAACTACTTCATTTAGCTAGAATTTTATTACATCTCCCTTTGTTTTTTTGTACTTCTTCCACAATAAATGTATATACATATTGTTACTAGCAAAATTGGAATGCAAAACAGTCTAGCCTGGCATTATATCTACGAAATAACAGCAACTAAAATAAAAAGAAGAAGAAAACAAACTCTATTGATAATGAATAATATTGAACAACGGAAATGTATTCTTCAAAATAATCTTGAATAACGAATCTTGAATATAAAACACTCTAAAAACCTCTCAAAAAGAACTCTAGACTCTCTGACTAAACCTTGAAAGTATAAAATTTCAAACTGCTTTGGCTGCTGCCTTATTAAGTATTTACATGGTGTTCAAATATAAAACAAAACACCTAAAAATTGTAGGAAACATTGCGGCGTTGGGACAGCACAATCAGGTGTTTGGACCGCAAAGAAGAAACAATATTGCCGAATTCCAAAATTGGTTAAGTGTAGGGAAACTTCCTCGTCACTATTCGGGCGGCAGATTGGATGTCTGGATGGCAAATTGTACTTTTCAGTTTTGTTGATTTTCTTCTCAGCTCTATTGGTTTTTCCTATATCATTTTTTTTAAAGCTCTCTATTCTCCTTATTTCATACAAAAATCTCTAAAAATAAGAAAACCAATATTAATAACTAATAACATAATAAAATATTAATATTACGATAGAATTTGCATTAACTAACAACAAAAATCAAGACCTGTGATTACACTTTACAAACATAATCACTATAAAAAAAAAAAAAAAAAACAATTGTTCTTTTTTAAAGCCAAAAAAAAAAATAATAATTTCTTTTTACAAAAAAATATATTATCGCCAATACAAAGAAGAACAATTCCTCTCTTTCAGAAACCAAAATAATTTTTATTTTTTAACACAAAAAGAAAAAGATACTATCACATAAAAATAAGACACAATTGTCCTTCTCCAAGTTCTAAAAAAAAAAAAAAAGTTTCTCTCTCTCAAAATAAACTAATTTTTTTAACACAATAAGATACTACCTTCTAAAAGAAAAAACACTTGCTTTTTTTCAAAGTCTAAAAAAAATGAAAAATTTATCTTTTTCAAAGCCTTAAAAAAATTGTCTTTTCCAAAGCAAAACAAAAAAAAAAAAAAAAGCTTTTATTTTTCAAAAGAGAACACAAAAGAAAAATATACTGCTTGCCATAAAAAAAAAAAGAAAAAAAAGACAATTGTTGTCTTCTATTTTTTTTTAAATATTATTTTTCCAAGCAAAACACAAAATGAAAGAACCACTTAAAAAAAAAATGCATATAGAGCCTACTATTATTTTTTTTAATAAAAGAACCACTTTTTCATATTTTTTTTAAAAACTTTGCGGTAAAGAAAACTAGACCGTTATTCTTTTTCAAATAAATATATGCTTCCTCCTAGGAGAAAAAAAAAAAAAAAAGCAATTGTTCTTTGTCAAACTCCCAAAAGAAACGTAATTTTTTAAAACGAAACACAAAAATAAAAATTTACTCTAAAAGCACAGAGTCTAATATTTTTTCATTAAAAAAAGAAAAAATAAATAAAACTACTTACCTTTAGGTGTAGAGCAAGTTGCATGGCTTTGGAGTGATTCCGATAACATGTTCAAATCCATTCAGGTGGAGGAGGCAATTCCGACAGTGGAAAAATGGCTCCGGTAGCTGTTCTTGGGTGGGTCTATTGGTTTTGATGGGATGATGTTGTTTTAAGATTGGTAAGAAAATGATTTTTGGCATCGAAACTTCATTGGATTCTGGTGATTTCTGAAAGGGTGTAGTAACATAGGATTCGGGTTCGCTGGGCTTAATGGAGCTGATGGTCATTGCAACGATTGAAGAGAGAAAGAAAAGTGAACATCAATATCGAAATTTAACAAGTAAACATGTTTAAACTGAATTTCAAAAGGAACAAAATTGAAGAGTTAAAAAATAAATCCAGCTTAAAGCTTCTTCCTTCAAATCTTTCATTATTGCGGCATTCAAAAGGAGTCTTCATTCTTTTAATTTTGCGGAGTTCCGAGAATGTCGTCACAGAGGAATGAATCTTGATTTTTTTACTTTTGCAGAGTTCCGAGAATGTTGTCACAGAGGAAAGAGTCTTTATTCTTTTATTTTGTTAGAGTTTGGAGAATGTTATTACAAAGGAACAAGTCTTTATTCTTGTACTTTTGCAAAGTTCAGATAATGCCGTCACAGAGGAAGGGGTCTCTATTATTTTACTTTTACAGAATTCGGAGAGCGTCGACATAGAGGAACGAGTCTCCTTTTTAATTTTACATAGTTCGGAGAACATCGTCACAAGGGAACAAGTCTCCATTTTTTTAACTTTGCAAAGTGCGGAGAATGTCATCACAGAGGAAGCGTTCTTCATTCTTTTACTTTTCTAGAGTTCAAAAAAAACGTCACTACAAAAGGTGTCGTCATCTCTAATGGGTTGAGAAAGCTTTGAATATTCGAGCGCGATTAAGGTCAGGCCATCCCTTCATATATACTTTGCATGGAGAGGAAGCGGCTAATCGAGTTGAATTCATAATTCTAATGGAAGTTCAATTATTTCATTTGTCATTTTATTCCTAATATTAGTGGAACTTCAATTCTTCTACTGTTTGCTTTTTTTTTTTTTTGTGTGTGCTTGCTTATAGCTTTTATCTTAAATATATATACACACACATCACTAACTCAACACTTCAAATTCTGACATGTAGACTCCTAACCCTTCGTTTGGTAACATTTTCATTTTCTGTTTATGTTTTCAAATTTTTGTAATTGGCTACATAAACATATTTGTTAAATCTGTTTTTATTTTTTTGTTTCCAAAAAAGTGAGAACTTAAACAAAAAAACATAAACGAAAAAAAAAAAATGTGTTTTCACTCTACTTTTTCTGTTATAAACACTTGTTAATTTTAACACTTTGTCTAGTTTTATTGCTTCATATTAAAATAAATTATTTTATTCAAATTTTTTGTTAAAGTAAAATTATTTTAATAAATAATATAATTAAATTAAATTAATTAAGATGGCAGTTGTGGAGATAAGGATATGCTAAGGTGGATGTGCAGGATTTCAAGGAAAGATAGGATTAGGAATGAGGAGATTAGAGTCAAAGTAGGAATAGTACCGATTGAAGATAAAATGAGAGAAAATCGATTAAGATGGTTTGATCATGTTAGAAGACGTCCAGCGGAGGCACTTGTTAGAAGGTGGTGAAAGTATGGAGATTGTCAGGAGTAGGAGAGGTAGAGGAAAACCCAAGAGAAGTTGGAAAAAAACAATTAACATGATCTGGTTTACCTAGATCTATCGGAGGACATGTCCCTAAACAGATCTAATTGGCCTCGACAAATCCATATAGTCAACCCCACCTAGTGGGAAAAGGTTTGGTTTGGTTTGGTTTGGTTAATTATCTAAATTAATATGTAATATGTTTTATTAATTTATTAATTTATTTAATTTAATTATTATGAAATTTATCTTATTAAATTTATTTTAATAAATATCATAATTAAGTATTTAAATTATTATTAAATATATTTATTCAATTATTTTTAATAAATAATATAATCAAATTATAATTAATGTATTTTATATTTACTCAATATACCTCAAAATCAAATCTCTTAAGGAAATCAAATCAACGATAAATCTCTCTCAACCAATCCCTATAAAATATCTAACACAAGGAATAAAATATTCAATCCTAATGATATGGATAAAATAAAATCCTGATAATATAATATAAAATAAAATCTTTAATATCTTGTTTCAATTTTGCATCATTCTTTTGGCTAAGAAAAAACTCGACTCCGGCAAGTTGAAACTATACGCTCTACCTAAATTTCTAGGCCCACGAACAAAGCGAATATCTAAGGTGCTCTCAAAGTTCGTGCACTTGAGTAAGGAGAGGTTGGAACTTGGTGTCCCCACTACTTTTTTGGGATGGAAAGAACTTGACTTGGTAAAAGAAAAGTTGGAACAACTCTTGTGGAACTCCAATGGATCTAGATCAAGTTTGCGAAGCATATTATGACTAGTCCAAGTGCAATTAGAATCTACGCATGCCAACCTAACAGATAAGGAACCATTGAACTTATCTTTCCTTGGTGAATACAAGTTGATTATCAGAAATGGTAGTAATTTTATAGATATGTGCTAGGGTAAAATGTAATAGGGTAAGAGGGTGTAGTAGAGGTTAGGATCTAGCTTGTCAAGGGAGAATTCAGAATGGTCATCTAGGGACAACATTGGGCTTATTATGTTGCGAAGCCCTGAAAGCAAATACAATGTGAAAACTATAAATTCAAAATGAAAGATCAATCAAATAAGCGTTTGGTTTCCACTCTAAAATTTTAAAAAAGACTAACACCATGAAGCTGCAATTTGAGAGTGGGTCTAGGTGGACGCCATTCCAATCTAGTTTGGATCAAAATAAAATTCCTAACATGGAAGTTAATATATAGCATATGCCTATCAGCTCGAAAGAAGATGCATTACTAGTTGCAAGTTGTCTACTGATCTCAATATACAAGTGATGGTGATGGTAATCTCGTCATTAGTTGCCAAATCTAGTGGAGCAAAGGTCGTCCAATCCACTTAGTTTGCATAAACACACTACTATGCAGGGACAAAGGGGTAAGGGCTAAGGGTCACTTAAATTCATAATCATGCATAATCTCAAATGAAATCATACATATAGACCTATTCAGAGCAATGTTGGAGGTGGGTTGTATAACTAATATTCATAAGCCATCTTATTGATTTTAACAATCTTGTCAAGCTGTGTAATGATGCAAGGCACCACATCCACGCGGGAGTTGGTAATGCTAGGAGGAACCAAACCTAAGATGGAAGGGACGGTGCTAGGGAAACCCTAAGAAACTTATTTTATAATCTTTAGTTTCTTGAGGCAGTACGAGAACTCTGACTTTCAAAATCAAATCTCTACGAAATTCAAATCAAAGATAAATATCTCCCAATCAATCACTATAAAATCTCTAACATAGGGAATATAATATCCAATCCTAATGATATGGAATAAAATAAAATCCTAGTTATATAAAGTAAAATAAAATATTTAATATTTTGTTTCAATTTCACATCAACTTGACTCACAGAAAATACAGATTTGAAAAGTAATATTGGTCTGTAATTTGCACAGCACTGTCACCGTGCTAGTAATTTGCCGTCAGCTCATTCTATCAGCTTAGAATTTAATTCTGCCTTTCGAGTTCGAAACTTGATTCAAAATGCTACAGTACGTATAAAAATTAGATAAAAGGAACATCAAATACCCACAGAATCTGCTCTACAAAATTTCTCCAAATGTAAAATTGTAATTTCTTATTCATCTAACCAAACTCTTCAAATCTTCATATAATCATCCACTTCAATTTAATATCATATTTTCATCCATTAAAGAAAAGCCTTCCACTAGGTTAATCTCATTTATGACTTTTTATGGATAACACATAAATACAAAGGTTTAGGGCTGATTGACTTCCAATTTCCAATAATAATTTGATCTCTTCAGCTTTCTCCCTTATTAAGGTACACTCTTCTTCAATGGAGTTCTTTATAAAGGAAAAAGACTAGATGGCTGAATTTTGTATGTTTACAAGATATCAGGGTTTTCTATCTTTTGAATTTTGATGTCGATTCTCCAAAATATTGTGATAACAAAGGCTGCCTATTTTATTTTTTTTGCTTATTAGTTATTTTATTCATTTATTCTTTGGGTTCTCACTTACATGCATGCCTTTCTAGTAGTAGCAGACGGCGTCTGCTGTTCAAAAAAGCAAATTGAAGACTAGAAACGCGCTTGCACGCACTTATATATGTTCTTTGAAATATTATCTATTGGAAATCACTGGTAGCCTAATGAAACATGTACCATTCTGTGCTTGGAACTTTCTCTAAGATAGTGCTAATACTTGATGTTCTAATTGATCAAGCAGTGGCTGTGCAATGCTGACAAGTTCTCCCATGGACCTCAGTTAAGATTGAAGTATGTCAGAATTCTCTTCCTTTCTATGTTTTACAAATTAGTGCATTTGAATTACTATAGAAACTTTTGCTTTAATTTCATTGATTTTATACCATTTTTGTATCTTATATGGCTCAATGCCCTTTGCAGGGCTTTCTTTGGATTATTATACCAATGTTTTGGCCAGGGGAGAAAGGGCAGTATTTCAAGTATAATCCTGAAGTCTACCGCAGCATGAGTTGATACTCAGTTTTGCTAAGCGTGCTGGATTTGCTGGTGGTGTGGTTGTTGACTACCCCTACAGGTATACAGAAAATATTTGTCAAGGCTAAAATCCGTCACTCTTCTCTCCCTCCTTGCATTAGGCTGACAAATAGGAAACCAGGAAGTTTGATGATGACATTAAGTTAGAGGGTGGTAGCACTTAATATGATTGGCTAATGCAAACCGAAATCGACATCTTTTATGTTTTTTGATCTATTGATGAATTAATTTACCATTAAATAAGCCAAGGGAGTACATATTTTGTCGAGCATTGCTCACTCAATCGGTCTCCTTTTGATCATGGCTTGGTTCAAATAATCTCCATTTCCTTCTAGACCACCCTATGGAATGAAAAAATGTCAATTATGTGAAGAAGTGCTTTTATTACTAAGGAGATACCCAATGGAAAGGTAATTTACAATATAATTAGCTAATTTAAAAATGTCAATTATGTTGAAACTTTGCAATTTGAAGCCGTCAAGTTTTTTTGATGAGTTTGGGCTAGCAATTTTAATTTGTACGATAAATGTAATTGTAGTTTCTTTTGTAGGTATTACTTTAGTTATTCTTCGAATTTAGTTTCCTTAGCATAAAAAAAGAAAAAAAATTGCTTCTGTCCCTTTTACCATGAATTTTGAAACTAAGGTCGGACTTTGTTCTATTCGTCAAGTTTATGTCCAAGGATCCTCCTTGTTTTAGTAGCACTATCGATCCTCATGATTTTCTTGATTGGCACGATGATATTGATACATTTTGACTATCATGACTTGTCTGATAACCAGTGTATTCGGTCTAGCCAAAACAAAGATTGACCAATTATGCTAAGTGAGTATTGGCAAACAGTCGCGTTATACCATAGACCTGTTACTCTATGAGCTGTGATGAAAGAAATTTGAGCGAATCGCTTATTCCGAAAAGTTTTAGGGATAAAGGTATGGTCTCAGTTAATGCATCTTAACATAAACATTCTTCTATTGATGAGTATCTTGATCAATTAAAACTCTTAGGAAGTGGTCTATCTTTCAAAATGAGCTTTTTGCCATCAATAGATTTGTCCTTGGTCTAAGGTCTTGCATCTGTGAGAAGGTTAAGCAATACGCTCATAAGACCTTAAATGAAGCTTACTTTAAAGGTTTAGAGACGGAAAAATATTATGAATTTGAGTCTCATGAGTCTATATCGCAGCATAGTTCCCCGACACTCAGCATATACCTTTTCAAGTGTCTAGTGTCTCACATTCTTTTCATCTAACTCCGTATGTTCATCCACCAAATGACCATATAGAGGCTTCATATTCTACTATCATAGCAAACTCTTCTATATCCGCTTCATCTAGTGGCACTCCTCAAGTTACTTATCATATTTCTATATCGTCTTCTAATGGACAAACCATTGAGTTGCACCGTCCACCTCCCAGACCTAATATCCGTATGGTTTCTATTGACATTTGTGATTCTATTATTAATTCTCATCTTTTGACAGTTTATCCTATCATTAATCATGACGAGTCACCAAATCCTGAAAATGTGTCTGAAGTGATTGATTCAGTTCCACCATCATCTTGTCTTAATTTTGTTGGTTTATTTGAGGATATCATGAATAATGACCGTCAAGATTGCATAGACTTTATCATTAGTGGTGGTTACTTTTTTAAGGGATATTATTTAAGCATCTCAAGTGCTTTACTTAGCGACCTCATCAATTAGGAGTTCTTTGAGTCTATGTCCAAGTTATTCTTCTGTGAGATCATTCAGTTGTATAAGTTTTCACTTCTAGTGTACAATAGAGATTTTCTTGCATACATTGAATAGTTTTTCTTACAAGTTGTGTGTGGCATCTCTTATCGATATTCTATTAATATCATTGAGTTTCCAGCCACTTAATCATCTTTGAGGGATTCTAATTTGACAAGTCCGGTTACATCATCCCACGTCATTTTTTCTCAACCATGTATTATACCTCTTTTTGATAATACTGATATTAAATGAAAAATTGGGTTGAGTAGTAATTATAAATATCCTACTTATGTTATTAATGAGAATAAAGACTTTATTGGATGTAATTCAATGATAACTTATGCATTGCCTACTTACTACCCCATATCGTCCTGCCAAAATTTGTATGCCAAAGATGTTAGGCCAATCTATATCTTTTGTGATTTTAGTTCTAACGCAATTTTTTTTCACTTTGCCATTTGATATGAATTTTGTTGTAAATTGTAATGCGAAGAACTTGTTACCTTGTCAAGACATTTTTGGATCTCAAATATTGTCTACAGGTTATGGTGATATTTTTATGTCAATTCTAGTTCCTTCACCTCTTCAGCGGTGTCTATCTATGTTCAATGTTGAGGACCTCATTTTCCTTCAACTCCAAAGATATCTTGTCAAGTGAAAAAAGACCAGTTACTAGTGTGTAAGTTTTTAATTCGTTGGAGTCGAGTTTTTCTTAGTCCGGAAGAGTTGATGAGGACATCAGTTTACATATTCATTTCTTTTTATTATTATTTTATTTATTATTTGGACTCATTTGTTTTGGACTTTATTAATATTAAGTTTATTTCATTAGAGGTTATTTAGATCCATTTGTTCTGAGCCTTATTAGTATTAAGTTTATTTTATTACAGGCTTTGACGTTTTGGCCCTTGAGTTTTATTTTTTAAACCCTAATTAGGGTTAACAAAGATATCATTGTTGAGTGAATATTGATAAAATTCTGCTCTCTACTACTACTGCATTCTTTTTTCCTCTTTTCTTCTTCTTCTTCATCTTCTTCTCAATCTTAACCTAACTTGCTTTTATCTTGTACTACATCAGTTAGCTATGTGTGTATGCAGGTGCATGCAATTCCTAATACCATTGTGTTTAATTGTTGCACGGTCTAGTAGGATATTCCTAAGCCATTATTACTCATTGGCTATATTGTTCTCTACTTGCTCTATCAAATAGGTTTCTACAAGTAAAAGGCACTACAATGAGAAAATTCCCCAGATTATAATCTCTTGCCCGACTACCAAGTTCTAACGAACACAAATGAGCTTACCTCTGTTACATGGACTCTAATACGGATGTTGGGTATGGATATGTGAGCTTGTATCTATTTCTCTCATTCTAGGATACAAATATTGTTATAATGTATAGGCATATATGGTATGGGGTTTCATGTGTCCCACATCAGTAGTATAAAGTGCTAGTGCAGTGCTTTTATACCTTAGGTTTTCTCCCCTAATAGTTAGTTTTTTTAAGATTTTAGGGTGAGTTCTCCTATGGTATATAACAGCGATATGAAAAGATATATAGTCAATATAAGTATTATTTTATTGGATGGGATGATATTTTGCAGGGTACTATTAGAGTATTTCTTTCTTATAATGGATGTTTTCTTTTGTTAATGCATATTTATGTTTTAAAATTACATTATTAAATATATTTATATGAATGTCCAATGATATATGTAGGATGTATAGTATACCCTTACCCAAGAACATCATACTTTTAGAAGAGAGTCAGGCAACATAGGGGCTTATAGAACTTGAAAATTGATTCATTAGCTGTGTTGCTGTTGTGTCATCTGCAGTGGGACTATTTAGATTTAATTAAAAAAATAAACAAATAGAATACATCTTTTATAATTGCAAGCTTGGGTGTGAAAACCTTCTAAAGCTGCCTCTTGGGGAAATGTGACTTCTTGAACTTATTGTTGACTTAACTTCATAAATCTTTCTGTTACAGTACTAAGAGCAGAAAAGAATACCTTGTGCTCATTTGTGGTCCACCATCCCTAGGCACAGCCACCCCAAAAGCAAAAGGCGAAGATGAAGAGAGCTGCTCTGAGAACGAGAGTAGTGAAGATGAAGAGAATCAAACAGTGAGTCCTCCTACAATAGTTTTTTACAGTTCAAATTTTTAGAGTTTTTGGAAGAATCTGTAAAAATGCCAATTAAAGTTCTAATATCTCCTGCTTATTGCAAGGCTGATGTAAACTTATTCTTTTGATTTAAGTTTTTATTATTGTTATTTTTTTGATGTTTAAAATAAGGCATTTGCTAACAGGTGTTTCCAGAGCACTTATTAAAGGCCAATGAAAAACATGCTATCTAATAATATTTCAGACTTTCACAATGCACAATTCTATTAAAGTCTAAAGATATTATTACGTGACATGTATTTATTGATTCTTAATGAGTGTCCCGAGCACCCGTTAACAGGACCCTTAAAACAATGGCTTGGGTTTCTCTCTGCCATGCAGGTTGGGATCTTGGACCGACATAAGCCGAGGAAAAGGCAAAAAATAGCGAAGAAATGTAAAGGACGTGGATGGGTTTTGAGGAAGAAAGAAGACGAGGAGAAGAGGAAATGTTGTGCCTGCAGATCCAAAATACACGGTGCGCAAGAGGAAAGCTCGATTTTGATCACATATTCCGGTGGCAAATTGAGTACCGGCTTCCCATTGCTAAGCTTGTTTATAGCAATCCAAATGCTGAGGTAATTGCTTCTATACCATGGTGATCATGTTGTTGGTTTTGACGGACGTGGAGTCAGCTGGAAATCTGAAATGAAACCTTGGTTGCCAAAGCACACGAGGCTGACATTGACATGTATATAAGTTATATTGCAAGTAATTGTTGGGTTGCCCCTCCTATGTAGGAGGAGACTAGCCCAATGTGATGGGTTAGATTTGTGCATAATTTAGGCCCAATTTTATTGATGTATTTTAGCCCAACCCAAGGCCCATGTTGGGGAAAAACAAGGGCTCCAGATGTCTGCTGTATCTGGATGAAAAAACAGAAAAACAGTACACGAACAGGAGGAGAAAATTAAGAAGTGCAGAGTTTTGGTACCTGTGCAGCAATCTTTGAACAGCAGTTGCTAGATGATCAACCTTTGGATCGACCTCAAAATTTGACAGCGGCTTGCAGACACATTGATCTTCAATCTGAACGGAGGAGATTGAGTTTGTAGCTTTCTGTAATTGGCAGATTTGAGAAGAACGGGACTGCTGTGTTTTGTGAGACTCATGCTCAACTTCTCTTGTATTTTGTGTTTACCAAGAAATTTATTCTTGAAGTTTGATGTTGGTGAATGCCTCTAGTATTTCTTAACTAGAGAGAACAGATTATATTGCCTATTATTTTGATAGTGGAAGATTTGGGAGGACTCAGGTCCTTGTGAGATTTTTTACTCTTCTCATTGGAGAAGTTTTTCCCTACGTTAAAATCTTGTGTATTGTGGATTTGCTCTATTGTTAGTTTCCTTACATGTTTACACAAGTTGGGTGAGAGAGTTGTTTCCGTTGTCATTCAATTATTGTTTGTTATATCCCTCTCAACCCTACAGTAATTTGAGGTATTGTCATTTCACCGGTTTTGCATGGACTTGGTTCCACCTGATTGCTTATAGGCTATATGTGATTTGAATTTTGGCCGAGTAATTTTATCCTTTGTAGAAATTGTTATTATTATTAGTTTATTATTATTATTATTATTATTGCGTAGACTTGTTTGGGAGTCTGACTTTCTTTCTTTTTCTTTTTTTTTTTTTACCAAAATTTGATTTTTTTTTTTTTTTTGGGGTTTGGTTACTCGTAGACAAATGCTTCCAAGCAGGAAAATTCATATATGTATGAAAAGGTTGATTTTTTTTAATTTTTAAATAGAAAAATAAACTTTTTTTCACTTTTCATAAATTTTTCTATTTTTTTTCAATTGTTTTTGATAGATGTGAATAATGTCAAAAAATTATCAAAAAAATTAATAAATAAATAAATTTAGTTAAAAACAATAAGGGTAGAGAAAAGGATTTGATTTCAAAAGATTCACTTTTCTGGTTAAACTCTTAGGAGATGAATCTTCCTTGATTTGTGCTATACACATCAGTCTCTTAATATGTGTAGTGATAAATCACAAATTTTACAATGATAAGAATTTAGACTCACATTTAAGAATTAAATATGGTTTATTTAATCAAATAAATTTGTTCTACTAACGGTACTGCATCTTACACTCGGATACTAATCCTAAAAATTGTTAAGGAGATGATTCGAACTTGAAAACTTAGGATAATAAGTCTAACTCTCAGACATAAGTCGACCCACGTAATCCCATGGGTAACGGTAGCGTAGATGATTTAAAAAAAAAAAAAAAAAAGGTTAGGCTACTGGGTTCCCATTTATTCATGACAGGTGGAGTCAATGCTCTGATCCATTTGTATTTGTGTTTGCGTACAATGATGCTGGCTGCTGCTACGCCAAAAGGACAAGATTTCTGAAGTAATTGACCAGTTTTTTAAGCTATTAGGCAGTGTTTGGGAAGTGTTTCCCTTTAATTTGTATCACATACACCGTTTTCTTAATATGTATAACGGTAAATTACAAATTTATATAGTGGTAGAAATTTTTACTCGTATTTAAAAATTAGATATGATTCGTTCAATCAAAAAAATTTATTCTACCAATTTTATCATACTTTACACCCGAATACTGACTCTAAGAATTATTAAGGACAGGATTCGATGACGGTAACTCTTTAACTCCCAAACTTAAGTTAACTCACGTAACCTCATGGGTAAGGGTAGTAGATGATGAAAAAAAATAAAAAAAGAAAAAAAGTTAGCCTAATGGGGTCCCATTTACTCATGACAGGTGGAGTCATGTTCTGATTTGTTAAGTTTGGTATTATATATATTTTAGTATTATATTTAGAATCTTGTAATTTATGGATTCCTTATTATGTATCATACCATAATTAGGATTACTATCCATATCATACTAGGATTAGGGTTATTGTCCATATCATACTAGGATTAGGGTTATTGTCCCGCTTATATAAGGGACCTTGTATCTTGTATTCAATACACATCAATAAACAAGATTTCTTTTCCCAATTCTTTTCTTTTCTTCTAACATGGTATCAGAGCTTTCGCTCTAATTTTTTTTTTCATATTTTCCAGCCATTATTTTCTGGAAAATTTTGGTGTTTCTTGCGTGATTTACAGATGTTCTTGTCTCTTTTTGCAGCCACGAACTGACTAACAATATGGACAGCATAAGCAATATCAGGACGAGTGACAGTAAGATAAACAAGGCTACCAACAAGTTGACGATACAAAGTCGCATCAGATAAAGGTGTACCATCAAGAGGAGTGAGACGGAGCTGTGTATCAATCGGGGTAGAAGCAGTCTTACAATCAGAAATACCTGCCCGTGTCAAGAGATCAGAGCATACTTAGCTTGAGAGAGAAAATAACCAGAAGAATCACGGGAGATCTCCAAACCCAAAAAATAATTGAGAAACCCCAAATCCTTCATCTCAAACTGGCGACTGAGAAATTGTTTGAGATGAGAAATGCCAACACTGTCATCCCCAGTAATAATCATATCATCCACATACAGAAGAAGAAGAACAGATCCAGCTGTAGTGGTGCGGAGAAACAAAGCAGAGTCATATGAACTGGAGGTAAATCCAAACTCATGAATAGTAGAACTAAATTTGCAAACCAGGCACGGGGAGCCTGTTTCAACCCATATAGTGCTCGACGAAGCTTGCAAACATGAGAACGGAACAGATGAGCCAGGAGGAGGCTGCATGTAGACTTCCTCAGTGAGATCACCATTCAGAAAAGCATTCTTAACATCCATCTGATGAATGTCCCAGTTACGAGCAGCAGAAATAGCAAGTAAGCTGCGAACAGATGTAAGCCTAGCAACAGGAGCAAAAGTTTCTTCATAGTCAATGCCATACTCCTGAGTGAAACCTCGAGCAACAAGACGAGCTTTGTGTCGCTCAATGGAACCATCTGAACGAGTTTTGATTTTATAAATCCATTTGCAACTGATAGCAGTTTTCCCAGGAGGACGAGGAACCACATCCCAAGTATGAGTTTTCTCAAGAGCCTGTAGCTCATCATCCATAGCGTGCTGCCATAAAGGATTAGTACAAGCCTCACGGTAGGAAGAAGGTTCATGAGTAGAAAAGGCAGCAGAACCAACAATATAATCACGAAGACGAACAGAAGGCTGTGTTACCCGTTTAGGACGTTCTGAAGGAGGAGAATTGTCAATAGGAGAGGGGGGAGAACACTCATCAGGAGTGGTCACAGGTCCAGCAGAAGGCCCAGGTGTCTCGGGATGAATCGTAAGCAGTGGCGGCTGAGAAATCTGTGGACTTTCTGCATCAAATATGTCAGAATGAAATCAGTAGAAACATCAGTAAAAAGAGGAGTGTGGGAAGAGGGAGAAAGTTGGAATGAAGAAAGAGTGGAAAACATCTTGTGTTCCCAAAAGACAACATGTCGTGAGACACGAAGACGCCGAGAAATGGGATCCCAACAACGATACCCTTTATGTTCAATACCATAACCCAGGAAGCAACAGAGACGAGAGCGTGGTTCAAGTTTAGTGCGTTCATGAGGTTGAAGAAGAACAAAACAAGCAGAACCAAACACTCTAAGATGAGAATAATCAGGAGGAAATCCATACAAGCGTTCAAAAGGGGTAGTATTACCAAGGACAGAGGTGGGAACACGATTAATGGTATAGGCGGCAGTGAGAGCAGCTTCCCCCCAAAATTTTTCTGGACAAGAGGATGAAATAAGAAGGGCACGAATTGTATCAAGAAGATGACGGTGTTTGCGTTCAGCCCGACCATTCTGCTGAGATGTCCCAGGACAAGAAAGATGAGATAGGGTCCCCTGAGAACGGAGAACAGATAGAACCTCAGAGTCAAGATATTCCATAGCATTATCAGATCGAAAAACTTTGATTGTACTAGAAAATTGGGTTTTCACCATTGCTGAGAAATCAGAGTATATTTGTTTAAGTTCAGAACGTTTAGTCAAAAGGTACAACCAAGTATAACGGGTAAAATCATCCACAAAAATAACAAAATAGCGAGATCCGCCCATAGTGGGAGTGGGTGAAGGCCCCCAAATATCCGAGTGAACAAGATCAAAAGGTGCAAGAGAAACAGAATTGCTATTATTAAAAGGTAAAGCATGTTGTTTAGCAGTTTGACATGATAAACAATCAGTTTTCTCAGAAACCACATGACCCAATTGACCACTAGAAATTAAGGTTTTCAAACGACTAAAAGACACGTGACCCAAACGACAATGC
The DNA here is from genome assembly GCA_019916065.1 of Vitellaria paradoxa. Lineage (NCBI taxonomy): Eukaryota > Viridiplantae > Streptophyta > Magnoliopsida > Ericales > Sapotaceae > Vitellaria > Vitellaria paradoxa. The sequence goes on along the minus strand of JAINTL010000033.1, from coordinate 15,374 downwards.
CAAAGATTATAGTAGAGGCTGGGGAAGCAGAAGCAGCAGCGGAAGCAGCAGAAGCAGCAGCGGAAGTAGCAGAAGGCAGTGAAAGCTGGAGGTAAACAATCTCAAACAGACGTCCATGCTTACGGCCGATCCCAAGAACCTGTTTCGTCCGTGGATCCTGCACCAAACAACCAGAAGCAGAAAAAGTAATGATGAGACCAAGGTCACATAATTGACCAATAGACACAAGATTTAAAGTAAGATTGGGAATATGATAAACATCAGAAAGAGAAATAGATGGTGTAGAAATGTGACCAGTATGAGTAACAGACATATGGGTACCATCAGCAGTATGAATGGTGGGAATAGAAGATGATGGAGCGATGGAGGAAAAAATAGTAGAATCCGAAGTCATATGATTGCAACATCCTGAATCAAAATACCAAGAGGAATTACCTGGCATGACGGAAAGAGCAGTAGATGGAGATGTACCAGTTTTGGCAAGAACTTGCTGAATGATGGATTCCACATCAGTCATAGAAAATGATGGATCAGAAGATGAGGATCCGTCTGAAGCAACAGCAGCAGTGGCACGGGAGCCAGAAGATTTGGCTGAGGACTTAGAAGATCCTCTTTTGAAAGGAGCCTTGGAGGAGGAAGCCTTGGGACAGTCACGCTGAAAATGACCAGGAGCTGTTTTGTGACAAGTCAAACACTCACGAACTAGACAGTGCTCAAATGAATGAGTATGTGGTAGACCCCTGTTTTGACAGTAGATGCAGGAGTGAGAAGCTGATGATCCAGAAGAGCGAGTGTGAGATATGACAAGGGCGGCATCTGGAACGGAGGGCGGTGTTGTAGCAAGAACTGAGTCCAACACCTTGGTTTTGAGGCCAAGACGGGTTTCTTCAGACAAAAGTTCTGAAATAGCCTGTTCAAGAGTGGGTAGTGGCATGCGATGGAGCAACGAGGCACGAACCGACTCAAATGTGTCATGAAGAGCCATAAGGAAGAGCAACAGTCGTTGATGATTGCGGTGGACAGTGTACAATTGAGCATCCTCAGAATCTTTCCAGGTGGGTTCACATAAGGCAAGCTGATCCCAAACAGAGGACATGTGAGAGAGGAAGTCATTGATGGACTGCGCAGGCTCTTGACGCATACGGTGAAGATTCTGAAGTAGCTGATATTGATGAGCATGACCAGTGGTCTGATAACGATCCTTTAAGAAATCCCAAATAGCCTTAGCCGGAGAAGGATACTGAGCATCATCCTGGAAGCGGCCGAATTGAAGACTAATGGAAGGAACAGTAGTAGCACGAAACCAGGTAACAATCTGGTAATTCTTGCTTTCCCAATCGTCAAGACGATCATCAAAGGCTGATTGATCCTCATTGTCTTTCTGAATAGGTTTTGTCTGAGAACCAGAGATAATACGCCATAAACGACGGCCCTTAATAAAACCAGAAAGGGCTTGGGCCCACAAAACATAATTGGTCCCATCGAGAATGACAGAAAGGGACGTAATGTTGTCGGAGCGATCCATAGAGTAGCTTTCAAAAGGGCACAATAAACAGTAGATGAAAAACAGAGAAGAATGGGACAAAACGGAGATCACCATTGTGTCCGGAACGCCGAAAAAGGTTAGGAACCGGTCTGAACCGGCTGAAAAGCTGACGGAAGATGAGTGAACCGGCCCAAAGGGCGAACGGAAACCTGTTCGGGATGAACCGGTCTGGATCTGGCAGCGGCGCGTGAGATCACGCGCAGACTTCAGGCGGCGCGTGAGGGGCGCGTGCGGGCTCTGTTTTGGGAACGGTTGACGGTGGTAGGTTCGTCTCTGAGAGAGGGATCCGATGATATATATATATCCTCGAATAACTGCAAGACGATGGAGAACAGAAGCGAAAGAAACAAGAACGTCTGAAAATCACGGGCAATCTTCAGGCAGTCTTCAGGCGGCGCGTGAGAGCGCGTGGAGGCTTGTTTCGGCTTCTGGTTGATGGTGTTAGGTTCGTCTCTGAAAGAGCAACCCGATGATATATGGAGATCTCTGAATAACCGCAAGAAGACGGATGATAGAAGCAAAAAGAGACAAGAACGTCTGTAAATCACGCAAGAAACACCAAAATTTTCCAGAACATAATGGCTGGAAAATATGAAAAAAAAAAAAAAAAAAACCCATTCTTCTCTGTTTTTCATCTACTGTTTATTGTGCCCTTTTGAAAGCTACCTCTATGGACCGCTCCGACAACATTACGTCCCTTTCTGTCATTCTCGATGGGACCAATTATGTTTTGTGGGCCCAAGCCCTTTCTGGTTTTATCAAGGGCCGTCGTTTATGGCGTATTATCTCTGGTTCTCAGACAAAACCTATTCAGAAAGACAATGAGGATCAATCAGCCTTTGATGATCGTCTTGACGATTGGGAAAGCAAGAATTACCAGATTGTTACCTGGTTTCGTGCTACTACTGTTCCTTCCATTAGTCTTCAATTCGGCCGCTTCCAGATGATGCTCAGTATCCTTCTCCGGCTAAGGCTATTTGGGATTTCTTAAAGGATCGTTATCAGACCACTGGTCATGCTCATCAATATCAGCTACTTCAGAATCTTCACCGTATGCGTCAAGAGCCTGCAGTCCATCAATGACTTCCTCTCTCACATGTCCTCTGTTTGGGATCAGCTTGCCTTATGTGAACCCACCTGGAAAGATTCTGAGGATGCTCAATTGTACACTGTCCACCGCAATCATCAACGACTGTTGCTCTTCCTTATGGCTCTTCATGACACCTTTGAGTCGGTTCGTGCCTCGTTGCTCCATCGCATGCCACTACCCACTCTTGAACAGGCTATTTCAGAACTTTTGTCTGAAGAAACCCGTCTTGGCCTCAAAACCAAGGTGTTGGACTCAGTTCTTGCTACAACACCGTCCTCCGTTCCAGATGCCGCCCTTGTCATATCTCACACTCGCTCTTCTGGATCATCAGCTTCTCACTCCTGCATCTACTGTCAAAACAGGGGTCTACCACATACTCATTCATTTGAGCACTGTCCAGTTCGTGAGTGTTTGACTTGTCACAAAACAGCTCCTGGTCATTTTCAGCGTGACTGTCCCAAGGCTTCCTCCTCCAAGGCTCCTTTCAAAAGAGGATCTTCTAAGTCCTCAGCCAAATCTTCTGGCTCCCGTGCCACTGCTGCTGTTGCTTCAGACGGATCCTCATCTTCTGATCCATCATTTTCTATGACTGATGTGGAATCCATCATTCAGCAAGTTCTTGCCAAAACTGGTACATCTCCATCTACTGCTCTTTCCGTCATGCCAGGTAATTCCTCTTGGTATTTTGATTCAGGATGTTGCAATCATATGACTTCGGATTCTACTATTTTTTCCTCCATCGCTCCATCATCTTCTATTCCCACCATTCATACTGCTGATGGTACCCATATGTCTGTTACTCATACTGGTCACATTTCTACACCATCTATTTCTCTTTCTGATGTTTATCATATTCCCAATCTTACTTTAAATCTTGTGTCTATTGGTCAATTATGTGACCTTGGTCTCATCATTACTTTTTCTGCTTCTGGTTGTTTGGTGCAGGATCCACGGACGAAACAGGTTCTTGGGATCGGCCGTAAGCATGGACGTCTGTTTGAGATTGTTTACCTCCAGCTTTCACTACCTTCTGCTACTTCCGCTGCTGCTTCTGCTGCTTCCGCTGCTGCTTCTGCTTCCCCAGCCTCTACTTTTCTTTGGCATTGTCGTTTGGGTCACGTGTCTTTTAGTCGTTTGAAAACCTTAATTTCTAGTGGTCAATTGGGTCATGTGGTTTCTGAGAAAACTGATTGTTTATCATGTCAAACTGCTAAACAACATGCTTTACCTTTTAATAATAGCAATTCTGTTTCTCTTGCACCTTTTGATCTTGTTCACTCGGATATTTGGGGGCCTTCACCCACTCCCACTATGGGCGGCTCTCGCTATTTTGTTATTTTTGTGGATGATTTTACCCGTTATACTTGGTTGTACCTTTTGACTAAACGTTCTGAACTTAAACAAATTACTCTGATTTCTCAGCAATGGTGAAAACCCAATTTTCTAGTACAATCAAAGTTTTTCGATCTGATAATGCTATGGAATATCTTGACTCTGAGGTTCTATCTGTTCTCCGTTCTCAGGGGACCCTATCTCATCTTTCTTGTCCTGGGACATCTCAGCAGAATGGTCGGGCTGAACGCAAACACCGTCATCTTCTTGATACAATTCGTGCCCTTCTTATTTCATCCTCTTGTCCAGAAAAATTTTGGGGGGAAGCTGCTCTTACTGCCGCCTATACCATTAATCGTGTTCCCACCTCTGTCCTTGGTAATACTACCCCTTTTGAACGCTTGTATGGATTTCCTCCTGATTATTCTCATCTTAGAGTGTTTGGTTCTGCTTGTTTTGTTCTTCTTCAACCTCATGAACGCACTAAACTTGAACCACGCTCTCGTCTCTGTTGCTTCCTGGGTTATGGTATTGAACATAAAGGGTATCGTTGTTGGGATCCCATTTCTCGGCGTCTTCGTGTCTCACGACATGTTGTCTTTTGGGAACACAAGATGTTTTCCACTCTTTCTTCATTCAACTTTCTCCCTCTTCCCACATTCCTCTTTTTACTGATGTTTCTACTGATTTGCATTCTGACATATTTGATGCAGAAAGTCCACAGATTTCTCAGCCGCCACTGCTTACGATTCATCCCGAGACACCTGGGCCTTCTGCTGGACCTGTGACCACTCCTGATGAGTGTTCTCCCCCCTCTCCTATTGACAATTCTCCTCCTTCAGAACGTCCTAAACGGGTAACACAGCCTTCTGTTCGTCTTCGTGATTATATTGTTGGTTCTGCTGCCTTTTCTACTCATGAACCTTCTTCCTACCGTGAGGCTTGTACTAATCCTTTATGGCAGCACGCTATGGATGAGCTACAGGCTCTTGAGAAAACTCATACTTGGGATGTGGTTCCTCTTCCTCCTGGGAAAACTGCTATCAGTTGCAAATGGATTTACAAAATCAAAACTCGTTCAGATGGTTCCATTGAGCGACACAAAGCTCGTCTTGTTGCTCGAGGTTTCACTCAGGAGTATGGCATTGACTATGAAGAAACTTTTGCTCCTGTTGCTAGGCTTACATCTGTTCGCAGCTTACTTGCTATTTCTGCTGCTCGTAACTGGGACATTCATCAGATGGATGTTAAGAATGCTTTTCTGAATGGTGATCTCACTGAGGAAGTCTACATGCAGCCTCCTCCTGGCTCATCTGTTCCGTCTTCTCATGTTTGCAAGCTTCGTCGAGCACTATATGGGTTGAAACAGGCTCCCCGTGCCTGGTTTGCAAAATTTAGTTCTACTATTCATGAGTTTGGATTTACCTCCAGTTCATATGACTCTGCTTTGTTTCTCCGCACCACTACAGCTGGATCTGTTCTTCTTCTTCTGTATGTGGATGATATGATTATTACTGGGGATGACAGTGTTGGCATTTCTCATCTCAAACAATTTCTCAGTCGCCAGTTTGAGATGAAGGATTTGGGGTTTCTCAATTATTTTTGGGTTTGGAGATCTCCCGTGATTCTTCTGGTTATTTTCTCTCTCAAGCTAAGTATGCCTCTGATCTCTTGACACGGGCAGGTATTTCTGATTGTAAGACTGCTTCTACCCCGATTGATACACAGCTCCGTCTCACTCCTCTTGATGGTACACCTTTATCTGATGCGACTTTGTATCGTCAACTTGTTGGTAGCCTTGTTTATCTTACTGTCACTCGCCCTGATATTGCTTATGCTGTCCATATTGTTAGTCAGTTCATGGCTGCTCCACGGTCTCATCATTTTACTGCTTTACTCCGCATTCTTCGCTATATCAAGGGCACTATGTTTCATGGTCTTTATTACTCAGCACATTCTCCACTTGAGTTACATGCCTTTTCTGATGCTGACTGGGCTGGTGATCCGACTGATCGTCGCTCCACTACAGGGTTTTTGTTTCTTTCTAGGGACCTCTCTCATAGCCTGGCGTAGTAAGAAACAAACCCTCACTGCTCGCTCTAGTACTGAAGCTGAGTACCGTGCTCTCGCTGATACTACTCAAGAGCTCCTTTGGCTTAGGTGGCTCCTTACTGATATGGGTGTCCTCATTCTACAGGCACTCTATTATATTGTGACAATCAAAGTGCTATTCAGATTGCTCACAATGATGTTTTTCATGATCGCACCAAACACATTGAAATAGATTGTCACTTTATTCGTCAACATGTCAGACAAGGCTCTGTTCGTCTTATTTCTGTATCTTCAGCGAATCAAATTGCAGATCTCTTCACAAAGGCTCATCCTCCTGGCCGCTTTTCTGAATTAATCGCCAAACTCAAGTTGATTCCTGCGTTACCACCTTGAGTTTGAGGGGGGTGTTAAGTTTGGTATTATATATATTTTAGTATTATATTTAGAATCTTGTAATTTATGGATTCCTTATTATGTATCATACCATAATTAGGATTACTATCCATATCATACTAGGATTAGGGTTATTGTCCATATCATACTAGGATTAGGGTTATTGTCCCGCTTATATAAGGGACCTTGTATCTTGTATTCAATACACATCAATAAACAAGATTTCTTTTCCCAATTCTTTTCTTTTCTTCTAACATGATTCATTTGTATTTGCGTACAATGATGCAGGCTGCTGCTCCGCCAAAAGGACAAGATTTCTGAAGTAATTGACCAGTTTTTTATGCTATTAGGTAGTGTTTGGGAAGTCCAGTTAGTCGGGTTTTTGTTTATGTTTTTTTTTTTTAAATGATTAAATTTATTTATTTACTATCTTACATTTTAATTTTTTTTAAATCATAAAAAATAAAAATAAAATTAGTAAAATTACAAAGTTAATTTTTTTCTTCTTAAACACAAAAAAAAAAAAAAAATTAATTTTTTAAATAACTAGCTATAGAAAAAGTTAAATTTTTTTCTTTTTTTTCTTATCAAACTCTACCTTAATACCGTACTGCGCCTTTGAGCGGATCAGTTCTGATTATTTGTAATATTTTCTTGTTGGAATTTGATTAATCTCTCGCTGGACTACTAGTATGGGTAAAGGTCGAGCAATATTTGCTGTTTGGCTTATTAGCATTAACAAGGGATTTGTATCTTTGCAGTTAAGGTTAAGATTACTAATATCTTTATATCTTGTTATTATACACTAATAACTTTTGTACTTACAATTAAAATGAAACAGTGGACTGCGTTATATTAAGGCCTCGTTTGAGGCTCCAAAAAAAACCAAAAAACTTCAAAAAATTTCAAAAGTTTTCAAATTCTTCCAATCATATTTTGCCACCTATCATTTTTACATCACATCAATCCCATCTATTTGTTTTTTTTAGTTTTTTTTTGGGACTCCAAACGCCACCCTAAGTGGTCATTTTTTTTGCTACTCTTTTTTCTTTCCTCTATTTTTTCACTTTTCTCTTCATATAGTCATCACTATTACTTAGTGTTTTAAATTCAAATTCCAAGCATATAATTACAAAGTCAAAAAATTTTCTTCAAATTCTAAGATTATAATCACAACTCAGAAAAATATTTTTCTTAAATTTAAATTTTTTCTCAAAGGATATATATGGTACAAATATAACAAAACTCACCATATAGATACACATAATGCAAATGACCTTACAAATCATTGTCAATCTATCAACTATGAAAACTCAATCACCCAGAGTGATATTGGTGGTTGATCCACGATCAATTAAGTACTCAAATATAGGGCTGAATCCAATAGAAAGCACAACAAAGATAATGAAATTGAAATGCAAATGAACAATTCAAAAATTTCACAACCCATAACAAGAATATGTAGAGCAAAGAAAGGTATGTACTTGCCCCCCTTCGGGGGTGGCCGAGTGGAAGTCGGGCTCGCCTTAGAGCTTGGACCTCTCGAGGTTCCGAGTTCGACTCCCCCACGGGGAGTGGGTTACTGCTGTAATGGCGGGTGCCTAATGGCCTCCTCTCGGTCGTGCCGGTCAGCCAGGGCTTGCCTAGGCTGGTTAACTCTCCAGGGGCCTTTGCCGGCTAGGGTCCTGGAGCGTGCTTCGCCCTGTGCGCATCCTAGTACGGGGTAGCGGCTGCGGACTTCCACGTACCAGAAGAAAGGTATGTACTTCATCAACAATATTGAGCTTAAAATTTAAGGTAGCATTTGGTTTACTTTTTTGTTTTCTGTTTTCTATTTTTGTTTTATGTGTTAAAACTCTCAAAATGAGAAAATAAAAACATTTTATTTTTCTTGTTTTGAGATTTTCCTCATATTTTGTTAAAAATTCTCAAAATGACTTTTTGTTATTTTTCATTCCATGTGTAAAGTCATTTTTGGTTTTCGAAAATAAATTTTGAAAACATAAGTAAACAAATGAGTTTTAACATGTTTTTTTTTTTCAAAAGTATAAAATGAAAAATGAATTCAAAATAAAAAAAAAAAAACAAAATAAAAAATAGAAAATAGAAAAATAAACCAAATGAGCCCTAAGATTCTTAAACAAAACAATAATACAAAAACTAGGATTCTTGACCCAAAAATTTAAGGTTCTCAAATGGTGGTGGCAGTGCACGTGGGTTGAAATCCACCTTCATTGAGACCGTTGGTTCTCTCTCCTCCCCACCTATAGTGACAAATTCACGCTTCAAATTTCTTGAGAACTCACAGTCTGAGTTTCTTGAGAAATTGAAAAAATTACTTATATATATATAACATTCATGCCTAAAAGTCCTAACCTTAGGTTGCGATGATTCTTCTTCATTGGTGGATTTGTTCCTTAGAGGATTGAAGTTAGAGGGGAAGTTGATTGTTCGGATGGTGAAATGATTGTCAGAGGCCATGTCTTCGACGACTAAGGCTTGAAAGATGACAATTTTGCTTGGATGGGCATTTCGGTGTATTTATATTTTATATTTTATTGGATATTGAACACTTCCATTTTTTATACACGTGTATCTCTTGTATTGTTAACTTCAATACTTTTGTTCATTATTTCACTTTACTAATAAGTATAGAAATTATTTAGTAAATATTAATGAGGTACAAAGCGTAAGTGATTTGAACTTTACGGGCCGATTGGATGCAGCTAAAAGAGGGGGCAAAAATTTTACCTGTGGGCCCCATATTTTTTGCTTGGTTTGGCAGCCGAAATGCTTCTTTTTCCCCCCGGATTAGATTTTGCTTGGTATTAAATTTAGCCCCCGCGGGGGGATAATTTTTAGCTAGGGTTTGGGCTAGCTAAAAATTATCCCTCTTCAAGTGGATAAATTTTTGACGTTTTTAACCTTCGTTAATGGTATTGTTAACTTGATTAAAATAAATTAATGTTAATAAAAAAATAATAGATAAGCCAACAAGTCAAAATAAATATAATTAAAAAAATTGGATAATAACCAACCATTCAAAAGTACATATTTAAAAAAAGTTTTTTAAATAAATTTATAAAAAATTAAATTTTCAATGAAATAAATAATATAACTTCAAATTGTCCAAAAATAATTAAATAGAGTGGGTTTTATAATTTAATATTTAATTTAATGGGTAACCAAGTTTGGGATATCACAAGGGCAAAAGAGTCATTTGACGCTTTTTTCATCATTCACCTTCTCTTATTTATAAAACATCCAAACCAAGTCAAAAGTTATCCCCCTTCATAAACATCACATCAATGTGGGCCAACCCTCTAAAATAATATCCCCTCTTATCTTATACCCCCTCTAAAACTTATCCCTCTAAAATTTTAGCACCATCCAATCAGCCCCTTAAGTATAAAAATATAAAAATAATTACCCTTAATAATAATTACAGGTATAAAAAAGCATGCGCCCATTTAACTAAATTTATTCTTTTTATCCAAGTACAAATTTTAAACTAAAAGTTTGTCATATATGAATCCGACTCTTTTTACCTTTTTTTTTATTCTTTTTCTTCTTTTTAAATCTAAACTGTCGGTTTATCCGATGACTAAAAATAGCTTTTTTGTGAGTTTTATTTTATGAACTCTTTTTTTTTTATTTTATATTTTTTGACAACCTTTTTTTAGGCTAAAAGTAAGGGAGCTGGGTCCTATGGTGCATTCTCCACTTGGCGGACAAATTCTGAACCAGATTATTGTGGTTCTGCTGGTTGCATGATAGAATGTGGGACAAAAAAGTATTTTTTTAAAAAATAAAAATTATAGTTATTTGTTTTTTTTTAAAGTCATAAATTTTGAGAAAAGAATCATATCTTTTTAAAGAAAAACGGAGACAATTTACAATTTTTTTTTTCAGATGTTATTTTTCATGAACAGGTTCGACCTTAAGGTTTCCGTAATCCAAGACTAATCCTAAAAATGGTATCTTTATTGAAATTTTTTTTTGTCAAAAATGATAACATAATAAATAGAAAGTTATTGGATCTAATGAATTATTTTTTAGACTTTTAAAAGGTATTGGGCAGTCATATTTGTATTTAAAAAAGGCCCTTACTCTATTTTAACTATAGAAATTAGTAATTCCTTTTTTTGGGCAATTTTTTTGAGATTTTAAGCACGAACCTCTTGGAATTTGTCCAAAGGCTAGTCTCGTTCATAAGTAGCAGAATTAATATTTTTTATATTTATTCAAATTAGTTAATAGTTTATATAAAAATTTAAATTTAAATAGAGTTTAACACCATATGCAAGAACTTTTTTTTTTTCATACTAAAAGTTTTTTTAAAAAAAAAAAAAAACAAATCCTCCCACAAATATTTTTCTAAAAAGTTTTGATCTATAATTTTATCTTCTTGTGGAGTAAAAACTTGAAGTGGAAATAATCATATATTTTTAATTATATGGGATAAAATTCATTTAGCAATATTTATATCATTATACCAAAAAAAAAATTAGTCTATAACAAATAGTCACCATATCTATTTGCAAGGGAAAAGCTAATAAAATGGAACAAAAGTGCGACAGAGGCAAAGGTTGTCAAAAAGAAAAGAAAAGTCAATAAAATGGGATTCGCAAAAGATGTATTTTTAGCCATTGAATACGATCGAAATTTAAAAGGAATAAAAAAATGACAGAGAAATAAAAATACGATATTCGGGTCGGATCCGGTATATACACACCTTTGGTAAATGTGTGCGTGTATATATTATATATATATATATGAGAAGTCTTAGTGCACTCCATTGGTGTTTGGTTGGCAAAAAATAAGGTAAAAAGTACAATAAAAGTAAATATGTGATATAAAGATAAAATGTGAAAAAATTTGATTGGAAGAAAGTATAAAAAGTAGTTAAAGTTGATGAGCCTTAATAGTTTTTTTGTGGTGCCAAACATAGCTGTGAAAAATTATAAGTAAAGTAGATTTAATTACGAGATTACGTTTAAACTATACTACTTCACTTCTCGGCGTTCTCCTAACTAATATTGGTTCTTAATTTATTAATTCGTAACAGTATACCTTTTATTTACATTAATATTTATAGTTTTAATAAAATTTAATTAATTAATATGTATATGAGATTAGAAAAAAAATATTCTATTCTAAAATATATCTGTGCGGCATTAAAAAATATCTCTCTGACCATAATGGTGGTTCGCCGAACATAAGTTACACCCCCGACCAGGGGCATATTCTACTAAATAGTTGACTCGTTATATTATGTAATTACTTCACTTACTACTTAAGTACAACATGAGATAAGATCTGTCACATATGTACACAAAAGTCACTTCCACGCGCCTCCCAAAGCATACATTATCTGAAATCTAATGTTATCCACTCACCTCCATTTTAAGTCATATCAAAATAAAGTAATTGTCAAATCAGCAAAAGTAAGACAGACACTCCATCTATAAATACCGAAAATGAAGACAAGGTAATGGCTTTTGGGCCTCCTTTTTCTCTGATCCTCTTCTCTCTCTATCTCTCTCTCTCTATTTGTTTAGGTAAGCTTATTATCTATATGAGTTACTGACTTAAGTATCGGAGTATCCTTAGTCGAAAACTAACTCTGACTGCTTTATTTCACTATTTTTTATACGCAGGTTGCCGTCAGGAGGGGATCTCCATGAATAAGGAAGAGAAGAGGTCTACGGAGAAAGAGGGTAAAAAATATGGCCGAACAATATTTTTTCATGAATTTATTAGTATAAATATAATCCACATAAAAATATGTGAGAATTTAAATTGAATAATACCAATAAATTTTTTAGAATGCTTTAGTCAATTAAAGTTTTAATTTTTTTTAATTACAAAAGTTTACATAATCTTTTTTTACATAAATTAATAGTTTAAGAGCTCCATATACAATAATTTTTAATTAAAAAAATAATTATTTAGTGGGTGATCTTGTAAATAACTATTTATATATAAACTAATATAATATTAATTTTTTCATGCAGAGTTGGCATCGCAAGAGCAACGATCGCCCCTGTCACGTCACGTCACGTCACATCAGCATTCACAAAAGGATAACACCAGCAATAATTATAGCTTCGTTTGAAGTAATTCTAAATGAAATAAAAACTTAAAAATTTTAACAAATACAAATTATGAGATGACAAAATTTAAATTTTTTTTTACTGTATAAATTATGAGATATTTATTTTTACAATTTTATTTTATTTTATTCACTTTTATACAACTCTAAACACACTCTATAAAATTTTATTAAAGATAAAAAACATCTTCGTGTTAATTTGTAAAAATTACATTTAACTCCCATTTTTAGAAAAATTACTGAACCTTACCCCGTCGTCAAATAAACCATTAATTTTTAATAGAGCAAGTCAAATTCAAACAGAATTTTAATTAATTTTTTCATATTATCCTTACGTAAATTAAATAAATAAATTTACAAAAAATCATATATATAATTATATATATATATATATATATCTTAGATAAGAGCATCTCTTTCTAATTCTATCTTTTTAATCTCGACAAATCTATAAAAATCTATACAAGATCAAATCTATACAAATCTATAGAGATTTTTCCAATATTTGTGGATTTGGACCCATGAGGGTGCCACGAGCAATAAAAAAGCATGTTCAATCATTGCAATCTCCAACCACTTTTAATGGCAGTACGGAAAGAATTATTTTTCTTTTTTTTTTGAGAGTATGTCATTAAGGTGTAATTTATTTATACATTATTAAAATTAATGAAGTCAGCAGGCAGACTAACAGAATGGAGTTGGATTTAATAATTTTTAAAAATAGATAGATATATGTAAATTTTAAATATTGAGGAGTCCATGTATAATTAGCCTAATATTTGAAAAAAAATATGTAATTTACCTTTTTATTAATCATATGGATGTAAGAAGCAATGGATACTTCCTCAATAAAGGAGGTATATGTGAATTTAAGATATTAAGGGTGCATGTGTAATTAATTTAATATTTAGAAAAAAATAGTGTAATTAGCTCTTCTATTAATCATATGGATGTAGGTTGCACTGGATACTTTCTCATAAGCTTTTGTCTTTTGGGATGGGATGAGGTGGATCCACGCAACCCTGACTCCGCACGTCTTATAAAACAATGACTCTCGGACTGCCAGATACGTAGGAGGTTTACTGTTATAAATATTATACCAAACAGGACTTAACATTTATACCAAACGGGACTAGACATCATTAGTTGGCACGTGAGGAGAGGCTCAATTCAATGTGGTCCCGTTGTGGGACCGCGCATTAACAATCAGTGATTACCCTGGCCCTGATTTTAACTTCCACTTTGCACGTGGGTCACGTGACCCTGTTTCTCATTTAACAAAAAGAGACTGATCACTGGCCCACACAACGGTCGGAAAACTCCCGAGTCGTCGCCCCCACCACGGCCCGATTGGGAACTATTGGTGCGTAGCGTAGAGTGGTAAAAAAATAAAGTAAATTAAGATAAAATGTGATAAGTGATAAATTTATAATTTATGTAATAAAATAAAAATAATAATTTTTAAAAATTTTTAAAAAATTTTAGAGAATTTTAGTGTGCCAAAAACATTCTAATTTTAATAAAAACTAAGATTCTAAAAGAAATTGTAATTTTCAAATCCTACAGTTCCTCCCAAATCCCGCACTGCCACCTTGGCTGATGATCTAATAGTAAAGTAATTTTACTTTTGATATTAAGGAATCTTTGGTTTACGAACTCATAATAATAATAATAATAATTTTTATTAATTTTTTCCTAGTTTTTTTAATAAACACTAAATTATTTTTTTATCAATTTTCTTCAATTTCTAATAACTTTACCAATTTTCTCTAATTTCTACTAATTTTTACAACTTATGGATTGAAAGATATCCGAGTATCTAAATGTGTCTCAACCTCAATACATAGGATAGTTAAGAAGATCAAGTATGAAATCAGAACAAAAGCCTCTCAATGCACTAGTATACAACCAACAAAAGCCAGCATTGACACTTGTAATACTTGGGGCCATTTTCTTTTGTATAGATACTAGATAGAGAACTTAATTCTTTTATATGTTGGGGGTATATATGCCTCCTAAATCATGTAATTCATTCACATTAATCCAAATTCTCCTACTTACCCAAAAAAAAAAAAATTTTTTTATCTCATTGCATAAATTATAAAGATACAACTTTTATCAATTTTTACTAATTTTTTGTTACTCTAAACACACTTTTGTCTGTAAAGTTTTGCACTTTGCACATCAAATAACCCCTAAATTATTTCAAAAAATACAAATAATACTTTTATTAGGAATTATTGGATAATAGTTAACAATGTTTGTAGTGTAAATAATTTCTTTTTAATCTCTAAATACTAAGAAAAATGCCAATAATATAATTAATGTGTGGGAGATAGATTATGATAATGTATTCGAATATTAATTATAATCAATTTTTTATCAATATCTAAATAGTTGTACTGCCAACTACTATTTCAATTTTAGTCTAAATTATTAAAGGAAAACAAGCAACATCTACCTATCATACTATTATGGAGCGAGCACCGAGATTGGTGAAATTTTTATTTTTATGAGCTTGTAGTTTTGGTGAAATTTTTATTTTTTAAATTAACAAAAATACCCTTAAAACTATATATATATATATATTCGTTAATTTTAAAAGGTAAGGATATAATAGTTGTTTTACAACCTTTTCAAATTCAAAAATTTCAAATTTAAACTCAAATTTAAAAATTTAGTTATCATGTTTAAATTTAGAAACTAATTAAGGTATATTTTTTATTTAATAGTTATCCTTATCCTTATATATATATTTATCATATATATATATATATATATATCCATCAAAATGTTAGAAAGAAAATTTAACACACGTTGTGTGTGCACCAGTATCTACTACTATT